>JAWPHD010000299.1:0-517542 GCA_037043455.1 Cyrtodaria siliqua | reverse complement strand
CTCACATGATACTCATGATGGATTCTTATAATCTCACCCGAAGGGGTTAGAATTGCAACCAGGGACGAGGCTCTGCCGAGTGCCTGGTTGCAATTCTGATCCCGAGGGTGAGATTTCCCTATCTCACATGGATCACTCATGATGGATTATTTTTCTCTCATTATGTCATAACGTCGTAAGTCATATATCATGATAAGCATTTTCCTCAGAGTTATCTCACATGAGAAAAATTCCTATCTCACATGTGCAGAAATGGGAGAAAACTTCGCGCTTTGTTGTTATTTTTTTGTCCTCCATAGAATTACTTTCTGTTTTGCATCAAATTGTTTTGTTTTATTTTCAGTGGTTTCTAAAGTGTTTGATGTAACTGTTGATGTAAGGTCAAGGTCAGAGGTCAATCTTCAGCTTCTGCATGACCTTTACGTTTCCCTCGGCAACCAGGTGCAGTTCAAGCTCAAGGTAAACTTAGAGGTAAAATATCTGCTCTAGTTTAGACCTAGATGTTTGCTGTAATGTTGTCTTGTGTTAGAAACTCCAGTGTGTGTTGTAATTGTTATTTAAGTTTCAGTGTTTTTTTTCTACATTTAGGGAACATAACCCATACCCTCAAAATTGGGAATTTTAGCAGATTTTTCATACAATTGGGAAACAAAATAGTCAAACATTTATTTCAGAATTGTATCTTTCATACTGTTTACAGTACAACAAAATCAACGGAGGCATTTAAAAGCATTTCATATTCAATACTTGTCACATTTTTGTTATTTTTCAGTGTTCTTTCTTTTTCTTCTTTCAATTGGGAATTTTCTTCTCAAAATTGGGAAAAAAAGATAAGTTTTGTCAGTGGGAATATGACCCAGTAACGGCTATAAAAACAGCCAAAAAAAAGCCCTGAGTTTGTTTGAATGTAAGTAATGTTTGTACTTGTTTTTGCATTTATTTAGTACATCTGTTTCAGATATAAGCTGTAGTTTACAACCATTATAGTTGCATGTCATTGTACGATTAGCACAGAGTTTGTGAGGGCGTTAATATTCCAACTTGTTTGAATTTAGTGGGGGTGGGGGTGGGGGGGGGGGGGGGGAGGGGGGGGGATTGAGTTGCTACATAGGTATACCATTTTAAAATGTATAATTAAAAAAAATTGTATCTTCCCATCTGCCCTTTCAAACAACTGCCAAAATGCAAAAAACTATTTAGGGGAGGGTGGGGTATATATTCAGGTGGCTAGGGTGGGAGGGGGGAGTCGGGGCTTGAGGGGCAACTATCATATCTAGCTACTTTCCTTAGATATTGTATAGCTGTTTACCAAGAGTGTCTTTGGAAAATAATTTCTGAGGCTATTTACATTCTAATGGGAAAAAGAAAATTGCTATTGAATATTTGTTGAAGAACTGTAGGATTGGGACTAAGGTTTGTCTTGTTAAGATGATTTTGTATGGGTTGGAATAATGAGAAAAATAGACAAGAGTTATTGCTCTTGATTAAGTTAAATTCGGAGAATTTCAGCAATCCTGTCTTAATTAATTTCCTTAGATATATTATAGCTGTTTGTCAAGTTTACTTTGGACATTTTTTTACATAACAATGGAAAAATAATTAAATTGCAATTGAATATTTGCTTAAGAACTGTTGAATTGAGGCGTTATAGTTTGTCTTGTCAAGATGATATTGTATGGATTTGAACAATGAGAAAATAGGCGAGAGTTATTGCCCGTGATAAACGGCAATCTTGGTTTTTAGCTCGACTGATCAGAGATCAGCAGAGCTTATGCCGTGGTGCGGCGTCCGTCGTCCGTCCGTCCGTCTGTCTGTCCGTAAACTTTTATTTGTAGCGACTACTCCTCTGAAACTACGGGATGAATATTCATGAAACTTTACAGAAATGTTGCCCATAAAGTTTAGTTGATCCTAGCAAAAATCCATGTTGATGTGAAATCCAAGATGTCTGCCAAAGCTAAAAAAAGAGTTTTAAAATACCAAACTATAAGTAATATTGATATGGGACTTTTTCTAAAATGATCAGCATGACATGATGTTGGTCCTTGTCAAACAAAAATTGATTCGACTTTAAACATGGCTGCCAGCGGCCATATAGTAAAAACTTGTAGCGACTACTCCTCTGAAACTACTTGGCGGATTTTCATAAAACTTTACAGGAATGTTGCTCTTGATGTCTAATTGATCCTAGCAAAATTTCAGATCTGCCAGAAATTCAAGATGGCCGTCACAGCTAAAAATAGATTTTTAAAAAATAAGTTTGTAGCGACTACTTCTTGAAAACTATAAGTCATATTGATATGGGACTTTTTCTAAAATGATCAGCATGACATGATGTTGATCCGATTCGAACATTATTTTGAATCGACGTTAAACATGGCTGCCAGTGGCCATCTTTGGTTACATAGAGTTATATAGTAAAAACTTGTAGCGACTACTCCTCTGAAACTACTTGACGGATGTTCATGAAACTTCACAGGAATGTTGCTCTTGATGTCTAGTTGATCCTAGAAAGATTTCAGACTTGCCGGATTTCAAGATGGCCACCACAGCTAAAAATAGATTTAAAATAAATAAGTTTGTAGCGACTACTTCTTGAAAACTATAAGAGATATTGATATGGGACTTTTTCTAAAATGATCAGCATGACATGATGGTTATCCGAGTCGAACATTATTGTGATTCGACGTTAAACATGGCTGCCAGTGGCCATCTTTGTTTACATAGAGTTATATAATGAAAACTTGTAGCGACTACTCCTCTGAAACTACTTGACGGATTTTCATGAAACTTCACAGGAATGTTGCTCTTGATGTCTAATTGATCCTAGCAAAATTTCAGGTCGGCCGGAAATTCAAGATGGCCGCCACGGCTAAAAATAGATTTTTAGCTCTACTGATCAGAGATCAGCAGAGCTTATGCCGTGGTGCGGCGTCCGTCGTCCCTCCGTCCGTCTGTCCGTAAACTTTTATTTGTAGCGAGAACTCCTCTGAAACTACTGGATGGATATTCATGAAACTTTAAAGAAATGTTGCCCATAAAGTCTAGTTGATCCTAGCAAAAATTCATGTTGATGTGAAATCATAGATGGCCGCCAAAGCTAAAAATAGAGTTTTAAAATACAAGTTTGTAGCGACTACTTCTTGAAAACTATAAGTGATATTGATATGGGACTTTTTCTAAAATGATCAGCATGACATGATGTTGATCCTTGTCAAAAATCGTTTTGATTCAACGTTAAACATGGCTGCCAGTGGCCATCTTTGTTTACATAGAGTTATATAGTAAAAACTTGTAGCGACTACTCCTCTGAAACTACTTGGCGGATTGTCATGAAACTTCACAGGAATGTTGCTCTTGATGTCTAATTGATCCTAGCAAAATTTCAGATTGGCCAGAAATTCAAGATGGCCGTCACAGCTAAAAATAGATTTTTAAAAAATAAGTTTGTAGCGACTACTTCTTGTAAACTATAAGTGTTATTGATATGGGACTTTTTCTAAAATGATCAGCATGACATGATGTTGATCCTTGTGGAAAATTATTTTGATTCGACGTTAAACATGGCTGCCAGTGGCCATCTTTGGTTACATAGAGTTATATAGTAAAAACTTGTAGCGACTACTCCTCTGAAACTACTTGACGGATGTTCATGAAACTTCACAGGAATGTTGCTCTTGATGTCTAGTTGATCCTAGAAAAATTTCAGGTCGGCCGGAAATTTAAGATGGCCGCCACAGCTAAAAATAGATTTAAAATAAATAAGTTTGTAGCGACTACTTCTTCAAAACTATAAGAGATATTGATATGGGACTTTTTCTAAAATGATCAGTATGACATGATGTTGGTCCTTGTCGAAAATCGTTTTGATTTGACGTTAAACATGGCTGCCTAGCGGCCATCTTTGTTTACATAGAGTTATATAATGAAAACTTGTAGCGACTACTCCTCTGAAACTACTTGACGGATTTTCATGAAACTTCACAGGAATGTTGCTCTTAATGTCTTATTGATCCTAGCAAAATTTCAGGTCGGCCGAAAATTCAAGATGGCCGCCACGGTTAAAAATAGATTTTCAAAAAACAAGTCTGTAGCGACTACTTCCTGAAATCAAAATCAATCAGTAGAGCTTCAAGGTCATTGACCTCTTGTTAAAAACTAAGTTTATAGCGACTACTTCTTGAAAACTATAAGAGATATTGATATAGGACTTTTTCTAAAATGATCAGCATGACATGGTGGTTATCCGAGTCGAACATTATTTTGATTCAATGTCAAACATGGCTGTCAGCGGCCATCTTTGTTTACATAGAGTTATATAATGAAAACTTGTAGCGACTACTTCTCTGAAACTACTTGACGGATTTTCATGAAACTTCACAGGAATGTTGCTCTTGATGTCTAATTGATCCAAGCAAAATTTCAGGTCGGCCGGAAATACAAGATGGCTGCCACGGCTAAAAATAGATTTTCAAAAAACAAGTTTGTAGCGACAACTTCCTGAAATCAAAATCAATCAGTAGAGCTTCAAGGTCATTGACCTCTTGTTTTAAAAACTCACGGCGTCCCGTTAGTTTTTCTCTTCACTTGCATTTGTTCAATCATTAATAGTAATTGTTAGAATAGTTCAAAGCAAATTATTTTTACATATTACTAACTTTTTATAATAGTGCATCAATAATATATTTAACAATTTGGTGAAATAGTGAAGAAAATTGAAATCTCAATTTTTTATTTAATCATATGCAAGCACTTTTCAAGTCAAAATGACGCAGGATAACTAAATTGAGGAGAATTAATGTCTGACTAAAACTCAAGATTGCCATGTGTCCCTTTAAGTTAAATAAGGGAAATTTCAGCTAGCTTACATAAAAACTTTATTCAGTAAATGGTATCAAACTTTCACCAACCTTGGTAAAAATATATATGTCCCATAATGCATGAGATTGACCATCAGCATAATTAGATACATTGGAGAAATCTGCCCTTATTTATGCTTAAATAAGTGAAATTTTAGTTTTTTTTACTCAATTCACCAGATTTGCCCACTTCGATGCGTGGCATACAGAGTTATTGCATTAAGTTAAATAACCAAATTTCAGCTTGTTTATGCAATAAATTGTGTATCTGGCTTCAAGAAAGCTTGAAAAGAATGTTTATACCATAAAGATAATGGATGAGTTTAATGTAACTATAATTTTCAGAGTTATGGCCCTTGATCAAATAAGACGTGTTCTTTGTGCAGTAACCTAATTGCTTTGAAGGATTGCCATAATGAAGTTCTTGGATGAATTGACAATTAACATAATTGGAAAATGCATTACAGTATGGTGTGTGATGTGGTATGGTGATGGTATGGTATAAATAAGATACTATAAATAAATTCTTGGATGAATTAGGCCTAAAAAAAAAAGTGATGTTTACTGTTACATGCCCAAAAAAACGGGGTCGGTAGGTCGGATTTTTGTTTGTTTGTTAAGACCTCAATACCAGACTGTGTTTCAAATTATATATAACAGCACTGTCAGAATTAAAGACTTTAAGTTGACTGTTGCATTAAACGAGTCTATTGTTTGTTGTGTTGATTTGGTACACAGAGAGCTGCAGATACAGGTACTCTGTCGTCATAAAATATAAAGGATTCCGGGAAAACTCACAAATTCCTACCCCAAATTATCTTGGTGTAGCTGTCGAGTGCATTGCGGTCTACAGTAGCTTATGTAAACAACACGCGATATTCGCAATAGGTTGATCTGCTTCTCGCTAGTGTGCTCAATTTTTGATTGGAAGTTTAAAAATAGAGGCATCACGTGATACCTTTTCCGGGGAAACCCCTTCCAAAAATAGTTTATTTTCATCCGCTGAAATTTTCCGAATTATAGAACATCCATCATCTATCTTAGTTTTAAAATAATGTTTAACCTTCAAAATTTCAAATAAACAATGAATCAAGCTTATGTCTAGGCGAAATATGCTTTGAAAAAAACAAAACATGATGATAACATTGAATGCAAATGGCGGACATTTTGTGTAATCCGCGAATGTTGGTCGCAGGTAAAACGCGTTTATAACACAATATTCAATTGATTTTGAATTTATTTCTTCGCAACAAGTAAATTAAATCATTTATCTTGAGATTTATGTACGTTTTTGACTTTGTATGTATGATTCTGATGAGAAAGCGAACTTCAAATCAGCAACTTCCAAAAAGACGTAGGCGTTGAAAATCGAAAATGGAAACGGTCATTGCTAAGCGACGGGACGATAATAATTCATTTGCGTCGTCATTGTCGCGATTAAAACAAAAATACCGTTATAAAAAAAAATACGGTTGGGGGGTAAAAATCAAGGTCGGCCGGGTAGCAGGAAACAAACTTCTTCTCTTTTTTTGGCCTTAACATAATTGGAGAATGCATTACAGTCGGTGTGGTTGGGTATGGTTATGGTATGGTATGGGTATTGTACTGTACCGTATTGTATCATACTCTGCCCTGCCCTGCCCTGCCCTGCCCTGCCCTGTAGTACAGTCCAGTTTGGTCTGGTCTTATAGGGTTAACCATATTGAAATTTTGAATTTTGCGACTGTATATCACTCGTTAAATGGTCATCAGTTTTGTTAAATGACAACAACACCATTAGCGTAGCGACCGTCAAGCGACTGAAATACCGTCGCAGAAGTCAAAACTTTAATACTGGTTAACCCGTTTCTAACACATTTCATAGTTTTTGACAGTTTTACTCACAAACGCATTGATGACATTACATTTTTGACTGTTTAACGTTGCATGACTGGATTTGCGATGGGTTATGCATTATTTAAAAATCGCAAATGTTTGAACATCAAACAATCAGATTGCAGTATTTTTTGCAAGCGCACTTAAATTCAACTTACCATACCTATATCAAAAGGTCAAGGTAATGATCTCAGTGTCACAAGTTAAATTTTAACAATTACTTTAACCAAAAATAATTTAAATTAAAAAAAAAAAAAAAAAAAAAAGAAGCTTATTTTAATTTCTTCAAATTTTTTAATCAAATTCATATAATGGAAGGTTATTTTGCTGTCTTTGAATGTTTCATGTCTTGAGAACAAACTTTTATACACTAATCACTTTCACACAGTGGTAAAAAAAGAGACCTGGAAAATTCAACTTTTTCTATTGTCTGCTTATATTAATTAATGAGTGAATGGCAAGTTTGGACGAGATGCCGTTTCCTTGCACTAAGCCTTGCACTAAGTGCCATCTATTGAAATATGTCAATATAAAAACAAACACAGATGTTTTCCCTGCCTGTTACCTTTGTGCAAATCCAGTTTCTGATATATTACTGGAAACACCGGATACATGCAAAAAGAAAAGCAATTTGCATTGAGGTGGATTATAAAGTGCAAGATTAACCAAATGAATACTTCCGTTAGGCGAGAGTTTGTGTTGATTTTTCGTTTCTCAGACCCGCCGCCGTAATTTTCGACAAAATCAAAAAAAAATTTAATCTGTGTGGATGACATTACATGACGTGTACATTTAGGTTAATAGGCATGTATGTATCTGTCAGTACACAAGGAAGCATGTACACCCAGGTGTTTTCAACCAGTTCCGACACAAATCAGCATTAATTTTCAGTGATGCATGTATAGATTCTGTTTGCCACTCATAGGTTGTTACTGACCATTAATATTAAATAGTCTTTCTGGAAAAAAGTGTAGAACTGATCAGTCAGCATGGATGGGAACACTGATCTGGGACAGTTCTGGTTGAGAACACAGAATTGCAGGTTTTCTCATACAAGTTTTTTTTTTTTTTTTTTTGTAAGTGTTTTTTTTTGTGTTTTTAGCTCTACTGGCCAAGGGCCAGCAGTGCTTTCGGGATGGTGTGTTGTCCGTCGTCTGTCGTCTGTCGTCCGTCGTCTGTCGTCTGTTAACTTTTCTTCAAACGACTTCTCCTCAGAAACCGCTTGGCTAATTAAAAAATCTTCTACTCTGAAACCACAAGGCACAGAGCTCTCATGTATTCCATGTAGCCTCAGCTTATGGTCCTCTGCTAAATTTGTTCAAATGGTGACCCTTGGGGTTTGATATTTTGCATTTACTATAAGCTTATGGTCCTTTACCAAATTTGTTCAAATGGTGACCTGAGGCACATTTGGCCCCGCCCCAAGGGTCACATGTTTTACCTAGACATGTATAGGGAAAAACTTAAAAAATCTTCTTCTCTGAAACTGCAAGAGCCAGAGGTTTAATATTTTGCATTTGCTATAAGCTTGTGGTCCTCTACCAAGCTTGTTCAAATGGTGACCCAGGGGTCACATTTGGCCCCACCCCAGGGGTCACATTTGGCCCCACCCCAGGGGTCACAGTTTTACATAGGCTTGTATAGGGAAAAACTGAAAAAAATCTTCTCTGGAACCACATGGCACAGAGCTCTCATGTATTACATGTAGCATCAGCTTATGGTCTTCTACTAAGTTTGTTCAAATGGTAAACCTGGGGTCAAATTTGTCCCCGCCCCGACGGTCACAGTTTAACATAGACTTATATAGGATTTTTTTTTTAAAAATCTTCTTCTCGGAAACTACAAGAGCCAGATGTTTGATATTTTACATTTATTATAAGCTTATGGTCCTTTACCAAGTTTGTTCAAATGGTGACCCTGGGGTCACATTTGGCCCCGCCCCGGGGGTCACAGTTTTGTCAATGAAAGCTCGGTCCCCTTGATTTTGTTAAAAATTCTTATATTTGCGTCGTCATACAATAGGGCCTTCATTTTGCCAAACTTAAACAGATTTTCTGACTTTCTTTTTTAGCTCTACTGGCCAAGGGCCAGCAGAGCTTATGGGATGGTGTGTTGTCTGTCGTCCGTCGTCTGTCCGTCCGTCCGTACGTTAACTTTTCTTCAAACGACTTCTCCTTAGAAACCGTTTGGCGAATTTTGACCAAACTTCACATGGATGATCCTTAGATGAATGCTTTTTAGATTTGTTAAAATTAGGTCAGCGCTACATCCAAGATGGCTGCCATTACCATATATGGTCGAAACCTTAAAAAATCTTCTTCTCCAGAACCGCTGGACAGATTTCAACAGTTTTTCTTTTAAAATGATCGCCAAGGCCTAGACTATCAAGTTTATTCAAATAAAGTCCTCGGGGTCAAAAATGGCCGTGCCCCGGGGTCCAAAGTTTGTATATTGAGGTTTTGCATGTTTTTCATATAGACATATAGGAACAACTTTAAAAAATCTTCTTCTCTGAAACCACAAGGCACAGAGCTCTCATGTATTACATGTAGCATCAGCTTATGGTCCTCTACTAAGTTTGTTCAAATGGTGACCCTGGGGTCAAATTTGTCCCCGCCCCGGGGGTCACAGTTTTACATAGACTTTTATAGGATTTTTTTTTAAAATCTTCTTCTCGGAAACTACAACAGCCAGAGGTTTGATATTTGGCATTTACTATAAGCTTATGGTCCTTTACCAAGTTTGTTCAAATGGTGACCCTCGGGTCACATTTGGCCCCGCCCCAAGGGTCACATGTTTTACATAGACATGTATAGGGAAAAACTTAAAAAATCTTCTTCTCTGAAACTGCAAGAGCCAGAGGTTTAATATTTTGCATTTGCTATAAGCTTGTGGTCCTCTACCAAGTTTGTTCAAATGGTGACCCAGGGGTCACATTTGGCCCCACCCCGGGGGTCACAGTTTTCCATAGGCTTGTACAGGGAAAAACTGAAAAAAATCTTCTTCTCTGGAACCACATGGCACAGATGTATTACATGTAACATCAGCTTATGGTCCTCTACTAAGTTTGTTTAAATGGTGACCATGGGGTCAAATTTGTCCCCGCCCCGAGGGTCACAGTTTTACAAAGACTTATATAGGATTTTCTTTTTTAAAAATCTTCTTCTCGGAAACTACAAGAGCCAGAGGTTTGATATTTTACATTTATTATAAGCTTATGGTCCTTTACCAACTTTGTTCAAATGGTGTCCCTGGGGTCACATGTTTTACATAGACATGTATAGGAAAAAAACTTAAAAAATCTTCTTCTCGGAAACTGCAAGAGCCAGAGGTTTAATATTTTGCTGTTGCTATAAGCTTATGGTCCTTTACCAATTGTGTTCAAATGGTGACCCAGGGGTCACATCTGGCCCCGCCCCGCGGGGGTCACAGTTGTACATAAATGCTTGTTTTAAATTTTAAATTTTCTTTTTTTATATATATATTTTTTTTAAATTTTTTTTAAATTTCTTTTTATTTTTTTTTATTTTTATTTTTTTATTTGATTTTTTAGCTCGACTGATCAGAGATCAGCAGAGCTTATGCCGTGGTGCGGCGTCCGTCCGTCTGTCCGTTCGTCCGTCTGTCTGTTCCTAAACTTTTATTTGTAGCGACTACTCCTCTGAAACTACTGGATGGATATTCATGAAACTTAACATAAATGTTGCCCATGAAGTCTAGTTGATCCTAGCAAAAATTCATGTTGATGCGAAATCCAAGATGGCCACCAAAGCTAAAAATAGATTTTTAAAATACAAGTTTGTAGCGACTACTTCTTTAAAACTATAAGTGATATTGATATGGGACTTTTTCTCAAATGATCAGCATGACATGATGTTGGTCCTCGTCAAAAATCGTTTTCATTCGACGTTAAACATGGCTGCCAGTGGCCATCTTTGTTTACATAGAGTTACATAGTAAAAATTTGTAGCGACTACTCCTCTGAAACTTCTTGGCGGATTGTCATGAAACTTTACAGGAATGTTGCTCTTGATGTCTTATTGATCATAGCAAAATTTCAGGTCGGCCATAAATTCAAGATGGCCGCCACAGCTAAAAATAGATTTTTACAAAATAAGTTTGTGTAGCGACTACTTCTTGAAAACTATAAGTGATATTGATATGGGACTTTTTCTAAAATGATCAGCATGACATGATGTTGATCCTAGTCAAACATTATTTTGATTCGACGTTAAACATGGCTGCCAGTGGCCATCTTTGTTTACATAGAGTTATATAGTAATAACTTGTAGCGACTACTACTCTGAAACTACTTGACAGATGTTCATGAAACTTCACAGGAATGTTGCTATTGATGTCTAGTTGATCCTAGAAAAATTTCAGGCTGGCCGGAAATTCAAGATGGCCGCCACAGCTAAAAATAGATTTAAAATAAATAAATTTGTAGCGACTACTTCTTGAAAACTGTAAGTGATATTGATATGGGGCGTTTTCTAATTTGATCAGCATGACATGATGTAAATCCTTGTTGAAATTTATTTCGATGCGACTTTAAACACGGCCATCTTTGTTTACATAGATTTATATAGTAAAAACTTGTAGCGACTACTCCTCTGAAACTACTTGACAATTTTTTATGAAACTTCACAGGAATGTTGCTCTTGATGTCTAATTGATCGCAGATTTTTTTTAGGTCGGCCGGAAATTGAAGATGGCCGCCATGGCTAAAAACAGATTTTTAAAAAAAAGTTTGTAGCGACTACTTCTTGAAAACTGTAAGTGATATTGATATGAGACTTTTTCTAAAATGATCAGTATGACATGATGTTGATGCTTGTCGAAAATTATTTTGATTCGACATTAAACATGGGCGCCAGTGGCCATCTTTGTTTACATAGAGTTTGTATAGTAATTTTTTTTAGCGACTTCTCCTCTGAAACTACTTGACGGATTTTTATGAAACTTCACAGGAATGTTGCTCTTGATGTCTAGTTGATCCTAGCACAATTTTAGGTCTGCCGGAAATTCAAGATGGCCACCACGGCTAAACATAGATTCTTAAAACAAGTTTGTAGCGACTACTTCTTGAAACTGTTAGTGATATTGATATGAGACTTTTTCTGAAATGATCAGCCTGACAAGATGTTGATCCTTGTCGAAAATTACCTAGAGTTATATAGTAAAAACTTCAACTTGTAGCGACTACTCCTGAAACTACTTGACAGATTTTTATGAAACTTTACAGGAATGCTGATCTAGCTATCTAAATCTATCAGTAGAGCTTCAAGGTCATTGACCTCTTTTTTTTTTCTTTTTTTTTTTAATTTTTATTTTATTTTATTTTATTTTTTTATTTTATTTTTTATTTTTATTTACTTGGAAATCCAGTCAGATCAGACCGACCAGTAATGATGGAGTTATGGCTATATTTTGTCTCTTTAAGACGATAGTCACTTGCTTCATTGATGTCATAAGAGCCATATTAGCCAGTAGAGCGTCCACAGGCCCTCTTGTCGGCAAAATCTGAGAAACAAAAAAAGAAACAACTCCAGCCTTACTTCAGTGGTACTTTAGCAATACTAAGGAATCTTTTTTTGATAGTAAATGAAGCTGTTGTCATTACCAAAAATGATTGACAGTTCTCTGTAGTTAAAACATTTTCTTTTTGCAATTTTTTACCAAAAAAAAAGTATATTGCAAAGGACTAGGTATGATTAGGAGCAAAATTGGTCCCCGTTGCATTTTACAAAAGGGGCGTTTTTGGTTTAAACGTTTTTTATTTTTTCAATGATTTACAACATTGCATATATACATTGTACAATTACATTAAAGGATTAGAATGAAAGCAAACTGCTTATAGAATTCTTCTCCTAAAAGGCGTTTTCTCCTAGGGGTGTTTTTATGAGGCCATTAAAAAAATAATTTCTAAACTAGACCTAATAATTTTTTATATTTTTTTTGTATAAACGAGAGTGGAGTGGTCGTTTATCAGGTGGGGAACATTTAGAAGGGAGTGTGCGGTAAGAATATCTTTTGAAGGTAGAATATGGTCAATTTATGCACATCAAATTATTTATATAGTTAAATATTTATTTTTGCTCTTTTTAATAATGTTGAGGCCAAAATACCATCTTATCATATCTTGTCCTTGAACAAAAAAATAAATCTCTTACTCTTCTGTATACCTGAACAAGTCCCTAACTCGGCCACTTAAACAGCCATTCATATCGCACCCCACACTCTCCTTGTAACAAAGATCTCCCGCCCTCTTATTCAGTGTGATTTAAGCAATACTAACACATGTTTTGCAGCATCTTGCATATTCGTAACTGCATGTGCACGTCATGGAGGGTGAATGTGATATGGAGATATGCCAGTCAGCGAGAACAAAAAAAAGGTATTTTATTTTGTTTTTTGTTCGTAGACATAAACATAATTAAATCGAATGCTCCTGTCTTGGAAAGTGGTTGGAAGCTGTTGCAAGTAACAAGTGCATACAGTTATTGTGTTTATGATGTCTTGGCTCAGTTCAAGCGAATTTGTGAGGGGAAGAAATGCAATTTTTGTTTCCTACATAGATTGCAAGGCATAGAGATTGATTTGGCTGTAGTCTAGCATTGTTGTTGTATGTCGTCGCCGCCACAAAAACAACATTCCCTGTCGTACATTATGTTACAAGGAGACGCAAGCTCCAGAGAGCACCCATCTGGTTTATTTCGGGGAAATGTATCGACCATGTAGATCTTGCTAAACAACTCGGATAAAATAAATAATTACACCCTTGCAAAACAAAGTTCAGAGTGGTATCAGGGCTAGAAATTAACATTTTTAGTTTACTAGACCACCACCGGTCTAGTAGTTGGGTAAAATCACTAGACCCGCTCAAAATTTACTAGACCAATATAATATTCAACAGAAAATACTATTTTAATTCAAGTTTCGGTTTCTTTATATGAGTTTTACCTAAAGGCATGCATTTATTGAAACTTTCTGGAAATGTCAGGTTTTTAAAAGATCTGTTTAGTGTTAGGTTAGACAGTGCTGTCACTAAACAATCTGTCGATTTTTAATTTATTTCTTATTTGAACAATTTTTGTTACTAGCCCATCGGACTACCCAGACACGAACATTTGCTAGCCCGGCAGCATTTTTGCTAGCCTCGGGCTACCGGACTAGTGCTAATTTCGAGCCCTGGACCCTGGATTCAGTAAGTCCAACCACTGGAGCATCTGTAGACACGACCTTGTCAGCTGTATAATGCTTTAACACCTATAGCAGCGACACTCATGAAACTGTACATGATGAGAGGAGGATGATCCCTGTACATTTTGGGGTCTGTAGATTCTTATGGATGGCAGGAGGTGAAAAGTACTGGTTCTACCCAGGAAAAGTGGGTGGTCTACCTCCACCACAAAAAAAAAATGGAAAAAAAATATAATTTATAATCTTATATGTGTTGAAAATGAGGTAAACACCATACTGTACAAACTAGGTTCTGAATATGTTCTAAAAATATCTGAAGAAAGAAATACTAACTATTAAGATCATTTGTTTGAGACGCAATACAATGTTCTAGAGGTAGTTATATCAAGAAAAGTAATTTGTAAACATGATTATACAGTATATCCCTTACAAGACTTGGTATGGTATTACAGCTTCATAGATCATAGAGTTCAAGCCAACAGTATAAACAGATATACTGGAAACAATTTAATAACTAAGGACAATATTGGCATTTTGTTCAGCAGGGAATCTAAAGATTTGAAATCATTGCAACCTTATCTTTGTGTTTAGTTCTGTGTCTTAGTTTGAATAACCTTCATTTCAGAAACATCAACTATATTGCCAAGTTCTGACAGATTTGGGTTAGAGAATAGAGAGATTTTTGTTTGGGCTGATTTTTCGCATAATTTACCTTTAAACAACAGTGCTCCGGACGTACGTGTATCAGCGTAATTACGCATAATTTTTCTTCAAAAACGTAAATTAATGCGCAAAAAAACGCAATTAAAAATTGGCAAAAAATATTGAGAACCAAATTATTGCGTACACACTTGAAACTTAGAAAAAATCGGTGCAGCCAGTCATACTCTACGGATGCTTATTGACGTTTGAGGCACTGAAAGACCACCAGTCATACTCTTCTGATGCTTATTGACGTTTGAGGCACTGAATGACAACCAGTCATACTCTACGGATGCTTATTGACGTTTGAGGCACTGAATGACAACCAGTCATACTCTACGGATGCTTATTGACGTTTGAGGCACTGAATGACAACCAGTCATACTCTACGGATGCTTATTGACGTTTGAGGCACTGAATGACAACCAGTCATACTATTCTGATGCTTATTGACTTTTGAGGCACTGAATGACAACCAATCATACTCTATGGATGCTTATTGACGTTTTAGGCTCTGAATGACAACCAGTCATACTCTACGGATGCTTATTGACGTTTGAGGCACTGAATGACAACCAGTCATACTCTACGGATGCTTATTGACGTTTGAGGCACTGAATGACAACCAGTCCTACTCTACGGATGCTTATTGACGTTTGAGGCACTGAATGACAACCAGTCCTACTCTACGGATGCTTATTGACGTTTGAGGCACTGAATGACAACTGGTCATACTCTACGGATGCTTATTGACGTTTGAGGCACTGAAAGACCACCAGTCATACTCTTCTGATGCTTATTGATGTTTGAGGCCCTGAATGACAACCAGTCATACTCTACGGATGCTTATTGACGTTTGAGGCACTGAATGACAACCAGTCATACTCTACGGATGCTTATTGACGTTTGAGGCACTGAATGACAACCAGTCATACTCTACGGATGCTTATTGACGTTTGAGGCACTGAATGACAACCAGTCATACTCTACGGATGCTTATTGACGTTTGAGGCACTGAATGACAACCAGTCATACTCTACGGATGTTTATTGACGTTTGAGGCACTGAATGACAACCAGTCATACTCTACGGATGCTTATTGACGTTTGAGGCACTGAATGACAACCAGTCATACTATTCTGATGCTTATTGACTTTTGAGGCACTGAATGACAACCAATCATACTCTATGGATGCTTATTGACGTTTTAGGCTCTGAATGACAACCAGTCATACTCTACGGATGCTTATTGACATTTGAGGCACTGAATGACAACCAGTCATGGATGCTTATTGACGTTTGAGGCACTGAATGACAACCAGTCATACTCTACGGATGCTTATTGACGTTTGAGGCACTGAATGACAACCAGTCCTACTCTACGGATGCTTATTGACGTTTGAGGCACTGAATGACAACCAGTCCTACTCTACGGATGCTTATTGACGTTTGAGGCACTGAATGACAACTGGTCATACTCTACGGATGCTTATTGACGTTTGAGGCACTGAATGACAACCAGTCATACTCTACGGATGCTTATTGACGTTTGAGGCACTGAATGACAACCAGTCATACTCTACGGATGCTTATTGACGTTTGAGGCACTGAATGACAACCAGTCATACTATTCTGATGCTTATTGACGTTTGAGGCACTGAATGACAACCAATCATACTCTATGGATGCTTATTGATGTTTTAGGCACTGAATGACAACCAGTCATACTCTATGGATGCTTATTGACGTTTGAGGCACTGAATGACAACCAGTCATACTCTACGGATGCTTATTGACGTTTGAGGCACTGAATGACAACCAGTCATACTCTACGGATGCTTATTGACGTTTGAGGCACTGAATGACAACCAGTCATACTATTCTGATGCTTATTGACGTTTGAGGCACTGAATGACAACCAATCATACTCTATGGATGCTTATTGATGTTTTAGGCACTGAATGACCACCAGTCATACTCTATGGATGCTTATTGACGTTTGAGGCACTGAATGACAACCAGTCATGGATGCTTACTGACGTTTGAGGCACTGAATGAGTACCAGTCATACTCTACGGATGCTTATTGATGTTTGAGGCACTGAATGACAACCAGTCATACTCTACTGATGCTTATTGACGTTTGAGGCACTGAATGACAACCAGTCATACTCTACGGATGCTTATTGACGTTTGAGGCACTGAATGACAACCAGTCATACTCTACGGATGCTTATTGACGTTTGAGGCACTGAATGACAACCAGTCATACTCTACGGATGCTTATTGACGTTTGAGGCACTGAATGACAACCAGTCTACGGATGCTTATTGACGTTTGAGGCACTGAATAACAACCAGTCGTACTCTACGGATGCTTATTGATGTTTTAGGCACTGAATGACCACCAGTCATACTCTATGGATGCTTATTGACGTTTGAGGCACTGAATGACAACCAGTCATGGATGCTTACTGACGTTTGAGGCACTGAATGAGTACCAGTCATACTCTACGGATGCTTATTGATGTTTGAGGCACTGAATGACAACCAGTCATACTCTACTGATGCTTATTGACGTTTGAGGCACTGAATGACAACCAGTCATACTCTACGGATGCTTATTGACGTTTGAGGCACTGAATGACAACCAGTCATACTCTACGGATGCTTATTGACGTTTGAGGCACTGAATGACAACCAGTCATACTCTACGGATGCTTATTGACGTTTGAGGCACTGAATGACAACCAGTCTACGGATGCTTATTGACGTTTGAGGCACTGAATAACAACCAGTCGTACTCTACGGATGCTTATTGACGTTTGAGGCACTGAATGACAACCAGTCTTACTCTACTGATGCTTATTGACGTTTGAGGCACTGAATGACAACCAGTCATACTCTACGGATGCTTATTGATGTTTGAGGCACTGAATGACAACCAGTCATACTCTACGGATGCTTACTGACGTCTGAGGCACTGAATGACAACCAGTCTACGGATGCTTATTGACGTTTGAGGCACTGAATAACAACCAGTCGTACTCTACGGATGCTTATTGACGTTTGAGGCACTGAATGACAACCAGTCTTACTCTACTGATGCTTATTGACGTTTGAGGCACTGAATGACAACCAGTCATACTCTATGGATGCTTATTGACGTTTGAGGAACTTAATGACAACCAGTCATACTCTACGGATGCTTATTGACGTTTGAGGCACTGAATGACAATCAAGAGCCTCCGGCAATTACTAATAGACGCTTGCAAGAAGGAAAAAAAAGGGCCTTTTTGTTGGCTGTTTGACACAAATTAATGCCATTTAAAGAAGACACGAGTAATGTTGAATGTATATTTATGTAAGTGGAAGAGGTAATATTTTTTTATGGTAATAACTAAAAAGTAAAAATTTTACATTAATACTTTGTCCAAATTTTGTTTTATGAATATGCATTTGTAAATGTAAATATGCAATGTAATTTTTGTTCATGCGTACAACACGCATTGTGCTGAAACCTTATCAGGAGCATTAAACCAAATACCAAATTCAATGTAAATCTCACTTGCAGAACTTCTAAACCTGTATTTTGCACGCGTAAACTTATCATTTTATATTGGCACTCTTACTTCTAAAAAAAAAACTATCAAAAATAACTATCAAGACTTGGCAGGTACCATAGTGTGGAGAACAACTGTTTCAAGAGTTCAGCTCCAAAATCAATCGAAATCAAAATCATGGAAAGGTTCTCAATCAGCATTTTGCTTTCGTTCCAATCTACAGTATTTATTTTGTGTTAAAATTATATAATATGTTATCTTCGAAATAAAAATATTTTTAAACCAAGAGTTTGAACTCTTACTTGCAAGCTTCACTTTATTGTAACTTTATTTTACTATGTGTTCTGTAATATTGCTGATAAAGACTTTTTCAAAAGAGCAGTAAAAAATAAACTTATAATGGTTCCCTTTGGAATAAAAAAAGTAGTCTAACATAATGTACGAGGAGCGTTCAAATATGAATGCTATCAACAAAAATAACAAATATACATACTATTTTTATTTGATTCCCTCGAAATATTCACGGCCAACAGATGTGCACAATTTAAGTCTAGGAAACAGGAAAAGGTCAGGGGGCAAGGTCCGGTAAATACGGTGGATGTTGAAGCACATTAACTTTATTCTGGTCCAAATAGTTCCTGACAACCTCTGCTTTATGTGATGGCGCATTATCATGTAATAGCCAAACATTACGCAATACTGATGCAGGGTGACGTTTCAAATATTTCTTCACCTTTCTGAGCACTTTTTGTTTGTAGAAGGTTGCATTAACGGATTTGCCTCTGGGAACAGCAACCTGAATGGCTGGACCTTGGTTTGTAAAGAAAATAGCATACATGACTTCCTTGGAACTGATTGTCCGTTTGGCTGTGCAATGCCTTTTGCAATGTTTGGTAGCCCATATTTTGTTGTTAACTCTGCGTTGGGGCTCGAAAAAGTGTACCCAGGTTTCATCGCCTGTTACAACATTCACAAATCTGTGTCTTGTCATATTTTGGAAACTTTTTCAAGAATGCTTTAGCCATTTTTACACGGGTACATTTTTTGTCCATTGCTTGAAGAAATGGGGATCCACCTTGCACACATTTTTCACATTTTCAAATGATTCTTCAGAATGTTATGAGCGTCACGTTTTAGGATTACCATTGGTAACAGTTCCAGGTCTTCGAGAATGAGGAGCATCTTTAATGGAATTTAACCCACTTTTGTACACTCGTGTAACTGAACTTGAAGAATATGAAACTTCATTTTGTCCATAAACATCACGTATTTCATTGAAAATGTATTTTGCACTGATGTTCAGTTTACAATGATGAGCCCTTATATAGGACTGTATTTCATCAAAATTTTCCGCTCTTTTCCCAACCATTGTACATTAGTGTATATGAGTGCGTAATATATAATCAGCTATAAAACCGGTTTTACTAAACACATATGCACAAATTTTGAATCGATAGAAAGGTTACTACCCGTGCGTGAAATTGCATCTGAAACTCATGCTTTGCGAGATATATGACCAATTGCATTCATATTAGAACACTCCTCGTACTACAGTGAGTTGCCTACATAGACAGTGCTTACTTTGAAAGAGACAGTGCTACTTCGAAAGAGGCAGTGCTTACTTTGATAATTGGGACACTTGAAATCTCATTATATTTACAGACCAAAGTCGCATGGACATACAAAACTAGCACATAAAGTTAACAACAATTGCCCCCAATCTCCGCCTATATATATATATATATCACTACCAATTTTGCCACACATAAAATATTCTAATTCTATGGTTCTCATATGATACCTTGGAAATGTCACTGTAATGACAAATGCCCCCAGAGTGGTTTTGACCTTTAACCTCTAAGTGTGACCTTGACCTTGAAGCAACGGACTTGGATTTTGTGCGTGACACGTCTTGTTGTGGTGAGCACTTGTGCCAAGTTTTTTGAAAATCCGTCCATGAATGTCGGAGTTATTAACTGGACACAAAAGCACTTCTTTTTGACCTTTGACCTCTAAGTGTGACCTTGAACTTGGAGCCACGGACCTGAATTTTGTGCACGACACATCGTCTTGTTGTGGTGAACACTTGTGCCAAGTTATTTGAAAATCCATCCAGGAATGCCAGAGTTATTGACCGGAAACGATTGAACGGACTGACGGACGGACTGATGGATGGACAGTGCGACTACTATATGCCGCCCTTTGGGGACATAAAACATTATTATTTTCATATGAAAATTATACAAACTCCTATCATGAGAGTAGTATGTGTTTCTGTTATATAAGATTCAATTCATAAGATTCTTATATGAGAATACATGCATGCATGCATATGTTTATTATATATAGCAAATTGCGTATGTATCACCCTGCTATAACCAGGTGTCACATGGTATCTTATAGGGTCCCCTGATTGGCTGGAGCAAACTACTGGTCAGTTATAGCAATGGTCAGTCAGAGATGTACGATGGTGTTACGTACCAGTGAGTATAATGTATATTTACATATTTATACATAATGTACCGCAGCCGTGGCATATTGGTAGGGTGTCTGCCTCGATAGTGGGAGGTTGTGGGTTCAATCTCCAGCCAAATCACAGAAAACACGTAGTAGAGGTGCGTTTGTTTTACGTAGGATATACCGATAAAGGGTTGTGCTAGGACTGGTCTGCCAGATGACCTTAGAGAATTGCAGTATTAGAATATTTAACTTCTACAATAAAATTGTTAGTTTTGAATTGAATTTGGGTTTTAAGGCGCACCAACACATGAAAGGTTATATGGCGCCTAACAGGAATAAACATGCCAGACTCATCGTCCATGTACATCGAGATAAAATATGGAAAATGGGGCTAGAATCTTCTCACCTGCAGAACTGCAGAGTTGCTGCAAATTCTATTGTAGACACTCCATTTACGCTGGAGCCACGTTTATTGTTTTTTTGCTACTGCTGTAGTGATGTGAGCGAAAAAGGATCATGATGAAGACCTGGAACAAAAAATGATAAAATGAACATGAATTGGGGGATGGGGGCGGGGGTGTTCTACCCCTCTGCCTATCCCTCCAACGGGATCTGCAGTGGCCCTTTTCTTTGCCCCGGAACCAAACGGGGGCCCCCGGAACCACACGGGGCATACAAATTCTTAGATAACGTGCACTTAGTTCATACCGGTAGATGGTACATTGAGCAACTATTATATGTTGATATAGGCATATTGATTAAGATTTTCTGATTACTTCTTGTCTGTAGATGGAGTCACGTATTTGAGCAGATTGGTGTCCAGCAAATCAATGTTTCACTACTAGGAGCTCAGGGAACCAGCATAGGGGTTGTGACCTCTTATATCATGGTAGAGGAGCCAATCACAGGCCTAGATTTAGAAGGACCAACACAAGTAGCTTATGAAATGTAAATATATTATTTTATTTGTTTTGTTGTTTAACATCACTTTTCAGCACATTTTAGGCTATGTATGATGGTCAGTTTTTAGTGGTTGAGGCAGGCCACCCATTTATTCCTGGGTAGTACTGTATACCTCCTGCCATCTATAAAAATATAAGTTGTTGTCCCATTCTTAGTTATAGTCCAGTTTGAAAAGTATATGTTATATAAGAGTCATGTTTACCGCTTGTTAGTCATGTTCACCAGTGTTCACAAGTAGAGCATCCACAGGCCCTCTTGGGCCTCTTGTTTTCCCAGTTAAATGACAATCTATATTATGGCTTTCCTTTCTCACACAAAGACTGGGTTGAATTAAACTCCGCTAATTAAATTATCACAAATCTTGGAGTATTTCACAAACTTGAAAGGCTTAATTAACTCACTATCACAGTTTCTAATTTGCATTATCTCCACTAATTGATGGAATGATGGTGTCTCTAATTGGATATTGTGTTATCAGTTTGTGGTATGGTACACCATATTATACAGGGGAGGTAACCTTGTGTCTCTTTGTATTCATGTATGAGGTATTTTTTATGGACATGGGCAGTACTTAATGTTATACATGGGAGGTAACCTTGTATGTATGCAGTATTGTTTATGGATATGGGCAGTACTTATTATACTACAGGTGAGGTAACCTTGTATGTATGAGGTATTGGTTATGGACATGGGCCATACTTATTATACTACAGGTGACGTAACCTTGTATGTATGAGGTATTGTTTATGGACATGGGCAGTACTTATACTACAGTAGAGGTAACCTTGTATGTATTGGGTATTGTTTATCGACATGGGCAGTACTTATACTACAGGGGAGGTAACCTTGTATGTATGGGGTATTGTTTATGGACATGGGCAGTACTTGTTATACAGGGGAGGTAACCTTGTATGTATGGGGTATTGTTTATGGACATGAGCAGTACTTAATATACTACATGGGAGGTAACCTTGTATGTATGGGGTATTGTTTATGGACATGAGCAGTACTTATACTACAGGGGAGGTAACCTTGTATGTATGAGGTATTGTTTATGGACATGAGCAGTACTTATTATACTACAGGGGATGTAACCTTGTATGTATGAGGTATTGTTTGTGGACATGGTCAGTACTTGTTATACAGGGGAGATAATCTTGTATGTATTAGGTATTGTTTATGGACATGGGCAGTACTTGTTATACAGGGGAGGTAACCTTGTATGTATGAGGTATTGTTTATGGACATGAGCATTACTTATTATACTACAGGGGATGTAACCTTGTATGTATGAGGTATTGTTTGTGGACATGGGCAGTACTTGTTATACAGGGGAGGTAACCTTGTATGTATGAGGTATTGTTTATGGACATGAGCAGTACTTATTATACTACAGGGGATGTAACCTTGTATGTATGAGGTATTGTTTGTGGACATGGGCAGTACTTGTTATACAGGGGAGGTAACCTTGTATGTATGAGGTATTGTTTGTGGACATGGACAGTACTTACTATACTACAGGGGATTTAACCTTGTATGTATGAGGTATTGTTTGTGGACATAGGCAGTACTTGTTATACAGGGGATGTAACCTTGTATGCATGAGGTATTGTTTGTGGACATGGGCAATACATATACTACAGTAGAGATAACCTTGTATGTATGCAGTATTGTTTATCGACATGGGCAGTACTTATTATACTACAGGAGAGGTAACCTTGTATGTATGAGGTATTGGTTACGGACATGGGCCATACTTATTATACTACAGGTGACGTAACCTTGTATGTATGAGGTATTGTTTATGGACATTGGCAGTACTTATACTACAGTAGAGGTAACCTTGTATGTTTTGGGTATTGTTTATCGACATGAGCAGTACTTCTACTACAGGGGAGGTAACCTTGTATGTATGGGGTATTGTTTATGGACATGGGCAGTACTTGTTATACAGGGGAGGTAACCTTGTGTGTATGGGGTAGTGTTTATGGACATGGGAGGTAACCTTGTATGTATGAGGTATTGTTTATGGACATGAGCAGTACTTATTATACTATAGGGGATGTAACCTTGTATGTATGAGGTATTGTTTGTGAACATGGGCAGTACTTGTTATACAGGGGAGGTAACCTTGTATGTATGAGGTATTGTTTGTGAACATGGGCAGTACTTGTTATACAGGGGAGGTAACCTTGTATGTATGAGGTATTGTTTGTGAACATGGGCAGTACTTGTTATACAGGGGAGGTAACCTTGTATGTATGAGGTATTGTTTGTGGACATGTGCAGTACTTACTATACTACAGGGGATGTAGTCTTGTATGTATGAGGTATTGTTTGTGGACATGGGCAGTACTTGTTATACAGGGAAGTAACCTTGTATGTATGAGGTGGGCAATAGGTTCATGTAACCATTCCCGAGGACAGTGCTACAAGACCATACTTGTTTCATCTGTTTGTCTTTGTAATTTCATGATCATCACACACTGCTGTCACTTGTATTGCAGGTAGTAATTTGTAGAACATTAGTTTGGAGGGAGGGGGAAAACAAATAAAGTTATGATCAATGTTCAAAATCTGACCCTCAATTTTTTCAGATCAATTCTTTAGTCAATCGTCAACAGATCAATTAGACTTTGAAGCGAATCAAATGGATCCCAATAAAGATGTCCATTGAAATTTTATGACAGAGAAAAATGTAATTGTCCCATTTTAAAGGGCTTATCACCTACTGAGGGTAAACCTGATGTTCTGGCCAAAACATCATGTATTTTCGTAACTTTTCATGTGACTTTAGTCTGTGGCAAACACCACTTTCGCACACCCCTCCTGCCTACCACCATCCCCATACCAGCACCCACCCATCCCTGGATCTTTGTCTGATTGCACTTGTGTTCTCTTAGTGTTAAAATATTCACTCCAGTCTGACACTCCTATTACAGGTATGAGACAAGAACATGGCATGCGAGTATGGTGAGTGGATCGCACGTGGTGTATAAATGGATGCTGGAGGAAACAGTTATCACCACCATTCCTGAGGTATGTTTGTTTCTTGTATGTTGTCACCACCATTCCCGAGGTATGTTTGTTTCTGTATGTTGTCACCACCATTCCCGAGGTATGTTTGTTTTGGTATGTTGTCACCACCATTACTGAGGTATGTTTGTCTGTTGTCACCACCATTCCTGAGGTATATTTGTTTTTGTATGTGGTCACCACCATTCCTGAAGTATGTATGTTTCTGTATGTTGTCCACCAAATGCAGGGCTAGAAATTAAAATTTTTAGTTCACCGGTCTAGTAGTTGGGTAAAATCACTAGACCTGCTCAAAATTTACTAGCCCAATATAATATTCAACAGAAAATACTATTTTAATTCAAGTTTCGGTTTCTTTATACGAGTTTTACATTTATTGGAACTTTGGAAATATCGGGTTTTTAAAAGACCTGTTAGGTTAGACAGTGCTGTCACTACATAATCTATCGATTTATATTTTATTTCTTATTTGAATACATTTTGTTACTAGCCCATCAGGACTACCCAGACACAATTTTTGCTAGCCTCGGGCTACAGGACTAGTGCTAATTTCGAGCCCTGGTATGTTTTTGTTTCTGTATGTTGTCAACGCCATTATGGAGGTATGTTTGTTTCTGTATGTTGTCACCACCATTCTGAGATGTTTGTTGTTTCTGTATGTTGTCACCACCATTATGGAGGTATGTTTGTTTCTGTATCACCACCATTACTGAGGTATGTTTGTATGTTGTCACCCACATTCCTGAGGTATATTTGTTTTTGTATGTTGTCACTACCATTCCTGAAGTATGTATGTTTGTGTATGTTGTCACCACCATTCTGAGATGTTTGTCTCTGTATGTTGTCACCACCATTATGGAGGTATGTTTGTTTCTGTATGTTGTCCCCACCATTCTGAGATATGTTGTCACCACCAGTATGGAGGTATGTTTGTTTCTGTATGTTGTCCTCACCATTCTGAGGTATGTTCTCACCACCATTATGGAGGTATGTTTGTTTCTGTATATTGTCACCACCATTCTGAGGTATGTTTGTTTCTGTATGTTGTCACCACCATTCGGAGGTGTGTTTGTTTCTGTATGTTGTCACCACCATTCCTGAGGTATGTTTGTTTCTGTATATTGTCACCACCATTCTGAGGTGTGTTTGTTTCTGTATGTTGTCACCACCATTCGGAGGTATGTTTGTTTCTGTATATTGTCACCACCATTCCTGAGGTATGTTTGTTTCTGTATGTTGTCAACATCATTCTGAGGTATGTTTGTTTCTGTATGTTGTCACCACCATTCGGAGGTATGTTTGTTTCTGTATATTGTCACCACAATTCTGAGGTATGTTTGATTCTGTATGCAGTTTGTGCAGATGTTTCTGTCTCCTGTATTTATGCAAATGTATCTTTTGTTAGTCTGTATTTAGTGTCCACCTCTATCTATGTATTAGGTATAAGCACATATTTAGTGTCCAATTCCATTATTTATTAGGTTTCAGACTGTATTTAGTGTCCACCTCTCTTTATGTGTTAGGTGTAATTTTCCTTCATCTGAAATTATGTATCTATCTGAATTACTATGATGCCATACTTTTCCGGACGAAAAAAAAATTACCGAAAATTCAGTAGAAATGTCAATTACGAACTTTTTTCATGCATTAATTTGTTTGAATGCCAAAAGATTCGTTTTATCTAACAATGTAAGCATGTATTTGGTGTCCACTTCTATTTATGTATTAGGTGTCAGCCTGTATTTAATGTCCACTTCCATTATTTATAAGGTGTCGGACTGTATTTAGTGTCCACCTCTCTGTATGTGTAAGGTGTCGGCCTGTATTTAATGCCCATCTCTATATATGTATTAGGTGTCAGCCTGTATTTAGTGTCCACGTTTATTATTATGTCTCCCCCACTTTGTAAAGGGGAGACATATTGTTTTTGTGCTGTCTGTCTGTTGTCTGTCTGTTGTCTGTATGTCACAAACCTTGTCCGGACTAGTTCTCCTGAACCCCTGGCCAGATTTCAACGAAACTTTGCAGGGGTGATCAGTACCGAGCCTAGTTATGCATGTCATCACCGTGTTCCGGTTGAATTATTTTTGGCAGAGTTGTGGCCCTTTAAAGGTTTTAATACACAAGCCTTTTTCCCCCCAACTAGTTCTACTGAACCGCTGGCCTGATTTCAACGAAACTGTACTGATTTCAACGAAACTGTACCAAGCCTAGTTGTGCATATCATCGCTGTGTTCTGGTTGAATGATTTTTGGCAGAGTTATGGCCCTTTAACGGTTTTAATACAGATTTGCCCAGACTAGTTCTCCTGATCCCCTGGTCAGATTTGAACGAAACTTGGCAAGGATGATCTGTATCAAGCCTAGTTGCACATATATTTGCCGTGTTCTGTTTAAATAATTCTTGGCGGAGTTATGGCCCTTTAAAGGTTGTAATAAACAAAATTTGTCCAGACCAGTTCTACTGAACCGCTAGCGGATTTTGACGAAACTTGGTAACGATGTTCAGTACCAAACCTAGTTGCGCATATTATCTTTGTGTTTCGCATGAATGATTTTTGCGGATTCATGGCCTTTTCCCCAGCGGGGGAGACATCTGTTGTACTAAAAACAACCTCTAGTTTAGTAGGTGTTATTCTGTATTTAGTGTCCACCACAATATATGTATTAGATTTCTGCCTGTATTTAGTGTCCACCTCTATTTATGTATTAGGTGTCAGCCTGTATTTTGTGTTCATCTCTGTGTCGGTCTGTATTTAGTGTCCACTTATATATATATGTATTAAGTGTTGGCCCATATTTAGTGTCCACATTTATATATGTATTAGGTGTTGGCCTGTATTTAGCGTTCACCTCTATTTATGTATTAAGTGTTAGCCTGTACTAATGTCCATCTATATTTATGTGTTAGGTGTCAGCCTATATTTAGTGTCCACTTCTATGTATTAGGTGTCAGCCGGTATTTAGTGTCCATCTATATGTATATAAATGCCAGTCTGTATTTAGTGTCCACCGCTGTGTATTGTCAGTCTGTATTTAGTGTCCACCTCTATGTATTAATTATCAGCCTGTTTTTAGTGTCCTCTATTTATGTATTAAGTGTTGGCATGTATTTAGGGTCCACCTCTATTTGTTGGGTGTCATCCTGTATTTAGTGTAAACCTCTATGTATTAGGTGTCCTTTTGTAATTAGTGTCCACCTATATTCATGTATTAGGTGTCTGTAGTGTTCATATATATTTATGTATTAAGTGTTGACCTGTAATTAGTGTTCATATATATTTATGTATTAGGTGTTGGCCTGTATTTAGTGTCCACCTCTATGTATGTATTAAGTGTTGGCCTGTATTTTGTGTTCATATCTATGCATTAGGCGTTGGCTTGTATTTAGTGTCCACCTCTATGTATGTATTAATAGTTGGCCTGTATTTAGTGTTCATATCTATGTATTAGGTGTTGGCTTGTATTTAGTGTCCAACTCTATTTATGTATTAAGTGTCAGCATGTATTTAGTGTCCATCTCTATGTTTTGGGTGTCAGAGTTGTATTTAGTGTCTATCTCTATTGATATATTAGGTGTCAGCCTGTATTTAGGTCCACCTTAATAAGAGACCACTTTTTATGCCCTGTTTACATAGTTTGTGACCACAGTCATGTAAATTATATATATAGAAAGATTATTATTATTATTAATATATACATGTTTTAATTATAAAGATGGACAAATCTTGCTGAGACAAAAAACACATCTTGTGTTTGTATCCTATGCAAAAAAAAGTTATTTAAAAGCTCTTCAGATAAAGTAACCTACATTGTGTGGAAAATAATGTGAAAATAAGTCCAACCGACAACTAAATCACACTTTTTCCCAATCTCCTGATTTTTGAGGTGAAATTTCCCTTTCTGGCTTGTCAGAGGTTTGCAGGTATTTTTCAAGCAATTAATTTCTTTAAGATTAAATACCGCTGTGGTGGCGTATTGGTAGAGTGCCCATCTCACATGCAGACAGTTGTTGGGTTTTAATATCTGGCAGGGTCACACGAAAGACTTCATAAAAATGGTACTATTAGCTCCCTTGAATGACCCTCAGCTGCTAGGACTCGTGGGCCCGGTGTCTGCATAATGTGACTGGGTGGGGTATCATGTCATGTGTCTACAGCGTGGCCCAGTGTCTGTATAATGTGACTGGGTGGGGTATCATGTCATGTGTCTACAGTGTGGTCCAGTGTCTGTATAATGTGACTGGGTGGGGTATCATGTCATGTGTCTACAGTGTGGCCCAGAGTCTGTATAATGTGACTGGGTGGGGTATCATGTCATGTGTCTACAGCGTGGCCCAGTGCCTGTATAATGTGACTGGGTGGGGTATCATGTCATGTGTCTACAGCGTGGCCCAGTGTCTGTATAATGTGACTGGGTGGGGTATCATGTCATGTATACAGTGTGGCCCAGTGTCTGTATAATGTGACTGGGTGGGGTATCATGTCATGTGTCTACAGTGTGGCCCAGTGTCTGTATAATGTGACTGGTTGGGGTATCATGCCATGTGTCTACGGCATGGCCCAGTGTCTGCATAATGTGACTGGGTGGGGTATCATGTCATGTGTCTACAGCGTGGCCCAGTGTCTGTATAATGTGACTGGGTGGGGTATCATGTCATGTGTCTACAGCGTGGCCCAGTGTCTGTATAATGTGACTGGGTAGGGTATCATGTCATGTGTCTACAGTGTGGCCCAGTGTCTGTATAATGTGACTGGGTGGGGTATCATGTCATGTGTCTACAGTGTGGCCCAGTGTCTTTATAATGTGACTGGGTGGGGTATCATATCATGTGTCTACAGTGTGGCCCAGTGTCTGTATAATGTGACTGGGTGGGGTATCATGTCATGTGTCTACAGTGTGGCCCAGTGTCTGTATAATGTGACTGGGTGGGGTATCATGTCATGTGTCTACATTGTGGCCCAGTGTCTGTATTATGTGACTGGGTGGGGTATCATGTCATGTGTCTACAGCATGGCCCAGTGTCTGTATAATATGACTGGGTGGGGTATCATGTCATGTGTCTACAGCGTGGCCCAGTGTCTGTATAATGTGACTGGGTGGGGTATCATGTCGTGTCTACAGCATGGCCCAGTGTCTGTATAATGTGACTGGGTGGGGTATCATGTCATGTGTCTGCAGTGTGGCCCAGTGTCTGTATAATGTGACTGGGTGGGGTATCATGTCATGTGTCTGCAGTGTGGCCCAGTGTCTGTATAATGTGACTGGGTGGGGTATCATGTCATGTGTCTACAGTGTGGCCCAGTGTCTGTATAATGTGACTGGGTAGGGTATCATGTCATGTGTCTACAGCGTGGCCCAGTGTCTTTATAATGTGACTGGGTGGGGCATCATATCATGTGTCTATAGCGTGGCCCAGTGTCTGCATAATGTGACTGGGTAGGGTATCTGGTCGTGTGTCTACAGTGTGGTATTCCAGTGTGGCAGCACTATAAAGTTCAGCCAAGAGCTTACTGCTACAAGTAGGCACCATCATGATAAGACTGTTAAAAGCAACATAAAACGTCGTACATCAGTTATGCTTAGAAACATGCGCATTTCCACTTTGTATTGTTACTTTCCTGAAGGTTTCATGAAAATCGGCTCTTTTTTCAAAACATAGCATTTCTCCAACACTTGAGGGGACTTGGGGGAGATATTTGTTATTCCTCCAGAAAGAACCTCTAGTATTGGGCCTAATGTGTCTGTTCTGCTGTTTGTTTAGTGCCATTAGTTAAATTTATTGTTGGACTTAAGTCTTTGACAAACAATACACCATTTAAGAGTACGTTTTATTCACTTAAAAATAATAAAATAGATGCATTAGATGATTAAATGACAAAACAAGAATCAGTTTTTATATATTTGCAATTCCCAAGATGCTTGTAGATCAGTCTAATATTAATAAAGTCAAATATTAATCTTTACGAAAACAACATCCATGTACAATCATGTTTATACAAGCAGCATGTTAACATTTCATTAAAAATTTGAACAAAAAGTAAAACAAATACCAACACCTTTATAAGAGACCACCTGCATTAAGAGACCGGAGGTGATCTGGAAGAATGAAGGGTAAACTGATGGCACACAATTCATGATTTACTAATACAAGTAACTGAGTCATCGAGTTTTCTTGACCAAACTTTTTTCATAAACAAAAATAATTAAACAGTGGGAAATGTGGCCTAATTTTATTGCATTTGCTAATTTTATATTTTACGTAGGTTCTGTTTTTCTAACTCTTGTCTCCAGCTCGCCAGGTCACCCCCAGTCCCGTTAATCCAGGTTTGACTAAATGTTGAAATATACAATCTGTACACAAGTGGTTCTGAAGTTACCTTATACTAAGGTAACTGGAAGCACAAAGCATATGGATGAATGTGGGTTAGTAATATAAAATATAAGGCATCAGTAACACAGTCGTGTCCCTTCCTTCTGATTACAGAGATTACCAACATATATGGCCTATTATGTGCTTAAAATGACATAAAACACGATGTAAAGAGACACACAGCAATCTTGAAGTATTTACCAAGCACTGAAAAGTGCGTCACAGTTTATTTATTCCAGTTTATTTATTCAGTTTCATTTTTACTTTAAAGAGAGTACATCAGGATTTGTCTAGAAATATCTTTAATTATAAAAATGTTCCAATTCATGATAAAACATATCAATCAAAATATGTATTACTGTGCAGAATGAATTTCTTTGCAAATAAGGGATCATTTTAGGCTCATTCATTATGTTTAGGTTCTTCAGAATAGAAAACATCATTATTTGTCCATTTTAAATCAGACACCTAGACCCCTTTAAAAAACCTGATGTATTCCCTTTAAACCTGCTTGCATATAATATAACTAACACAAATTTAATGATTAACTTTCATCGAGCGGGTTCGTATTTATCAACGTATTTAAACCTGTGTAAGGTACACTGTGTATGGCAATATATATGTGTATGCAACACTGAACATAATCTCTTCCTTGTTCTAAAAAACGTCAACAAATTGTTATCTTTCATATTGAACTGTTGATTTAACAAGCCAGTATGTTATGTTCAAGTTTAAAATTATTGATTTAAAGATATCACCAGAAGTTTTAAATATGTAGAAATGTTTGAATAGTTAAATGATATATGATAACTGCACTGTTGTATTGGGTATTGAAATCAGCTTGAGACTAGATAAATGCAGATCTGTTGAGTAAATCAGATGTATGATTATACCTATTAAAACAGTATAAGGTTACATATGTTATGTTCTCTTTGTGGAAAAAACACACTTTACTGAATTAAAATTTGTGCAATGAATTGATATAAATACAAGTTAAATGAGGCACAAAAGGATTGTCAAATGTGGCAATAGGGCAATTGTTATTGCTACTTGTATTAGGCAAGAAAACAATGTTTACGCTTGGATAACAGACCATATTTGAAGCGACTAACCCTACTTTTTGTGTCGCCTGCGTAACATAGCAGACACACTTAGGGATCACTTCATCCGTTATCATTTGTCAGCGTGCGCATCATGGCAGACACCTAGGAATCACTCTGTCCGTCATACATCACACTTGAACCTGCAACCTAACCTTAGCCGTTATTCAAAAGCTTATCTGTGGCGGTTTCATGAGCTGTGAAGATAGCATTAATGTCCAAGTTGGTTATGTCAATTACATTTCTGTTTTCAGTATCAAGGAGTTACCAGATTCCGATAGTTTAACAAACAAACCTACCTTCCAAATTTATTAAGCTGTCTTATTCCTCCGAAACCTCGGTAAACATAAACTTTAATACAATATACATCACAGCGTACAAAAAGTTTCATTCATTTAACTGTCAAATATTTTCCAAAAACAAAACAAATATGGCGGTGAAATCTTATCCAATAGCAAGCGCGTCACATGATTCCGATAGGTAACGTCATCACACTATTGCGTCATCACACGCTCGCCAAAATCATAAAATAAGTTACGGTGGCCAATTTCAGTCATTACGCACACTGAAGATTGTTATACACAAGACAGATAACTCTCAATTAACGTTTATTTAACTATAATTGCAGTCAGTCTAAGCACATAGAGCCAACTAACAGTTCATAAAAAAGACACTAAACCCTTAAATCATTTAATGCTGCTCACAGCATGGACATCTAAATGAGGTGTCCTTCCGTACAACCCTGACACTGGTACAATATTTGAGATGAGTCCAATGATCACATATTTCACACTGGGCCCATGTATAAATACATAGTTCCTGGCCATCTTCTGCTTGGCAGTAGTACAGTTTGCAAACACAGCACTTCTCATGTAATGGTATGTCGTTCTCGGGTGTTTCCTCGTCATCTTCAGTATCCTCAAACTGTAAAAGATTTATATGAGAGGGCCCAGGCTGTGGACTTTTCGGCGGTAGGCAAGATTTTTTGATGTTTGTTTCTTTTTTAGTACTTTTTCCTTAATCTGGAGCTTTCTTTTCTGTGTTGACTTGCTTCCTGGTTTCTTTTGATTTGACTCCTTGAGATATTGTTTCATATTGTCAAAAGTTTGATCTTCTGTTATTGCTTTACCGCCAATAACTTTGTGTACTGACCTCCGGCTCTTCTTCGTAACCTTCTTGCTAACCTCGCCACATTTGGCATCAAAAAATGATGTAGTTTCATGTGCAGGAAGCTCTTGTTGCTGAGTGTTGTCTATGTCTACATTATCGGTGGTGGTTGCAACTGAGTAGAGCGTGGAGGGTGCAATTTTCGAGCCGAGACATGTAATCATTTCTGCTGGTGTTTTAACTGGATAAATACCAGACTTGCAAAATGCTGACTGGAGGTTACTGGGTGATAAGGCAGATGCATATGCCTTACAGGCAATAGCACAAACATCGTACCTTGTTACACATTTATGGTTTGCGCGCGAAAATGCGAGACATTCTTGGTTATATTTCACTTGAAACGGACCAAAGCAACCAACATCCATAGGCTGCAAAATGTGCGAACAATGTGGCGGTAGGACGAACAACACTATGTTGTTGCTCTTGGCCCACTCGATCAATTCTACAGATATATGACTATTGTGGCCATCATAGAGGACAAGGAGAGTATCAGATGAATTGCGACCTTGAACATATTTCAAAAGATGTTGCTGCAAGTATGTCTTAAAGACATCGCTGTTAGACCACCCTGATGCCGTCATAGTTCCATCAGCTCCTGGAGTCTTTCCTGCTAACAGTTCCGGTAGCATACGCTGTCCCGGAAATACGAAATATGGTGGTATTTGAGAGCCAAGTGCATTCCCTGCGCCAATGACAGTTACAGTTTTGGACCTTTCGGACATAACAACCTGTGGTTTCACGTTTTTACCAGCTACAACGTATGGTGGTCTGTACTCAGTATTGATGCCTTTCTCGTCAACATTATATATCAGATGTGGCTTGTCTTTCAGATGATACTTAGTTAATATTTTGTCTAACTCAACAAAGTAGTTAGAAATGAATTCCTCTGAGGCACATCTCGCACGCTGCTCCGACAGACTTGATGGTTTGACGACTTTAAGTTCTGGCCATCTTCCAAGAAAAGAGTAAAACCATCGCAGACTGAATATTTTTTCTTCTTTTAGTCGTTTCCCAAGGTGTACAGAATAGTCTGTTGCCATGACACACACCTCTGCTCTGGTATAGCCGTATCCGACATCTGCTAGTCCTTTAATATGGGTCACTAGCTGGGCTTCTTCATACTGGGATAAGATAGGCTCTGGTCCATTCTTCGTACAATCAAGCGATACACGATTGTCAACTCTATCACGTAGCGTTGTCAGTGGCACACCGTACTGCTTGGATGCACCATTTACAGATAGATGGTCCTCCTTCACAGCTTGGTATGCTCTAGTGAGTGCAGATGGTGAATACGCTCTTCTTTTACCATATGAAGTAGGACCTATAAGCTGTAAATATAAGAAATACCATTCAACCTAGAAAAAAACACAATTTCAATTAGGGACTACAAAATAACATAATGGCCCTAATTGGCTTCCGTAGAAAAAAAAAAGGTTGGCATTTTTTCCACCGTACACCGCTACTATTTTTAGACTTGACATAGTTTTTGCAGGCAGAGATAGCGTCTGTGGATACACAAATGTTAAATGCGTTATTTTATCGTTTTAAGTGCTATAATAAAATGACTTGGTGGAAATACATAGAAATTATTCATCAACAATGTAAGTGACGTTTTCTTACCTTTATTCGAAGCATTTTCTTGAAATTGTTGTACAAACAAAGCGACCGAAAATTTTACGATCTGTTTACATCCGTGTTTATTTTTGACGTCACATTATGACGTTACGCTCGCGATATAACAAAACCTATCGGAATCATGTGTCTATCGGAATCAGGTTACTGGAGGATATGAAATGCAAATTCCCTTTTCTTACGGAGGTGAAATTTGGGGATGGATTCGGATATTTGCACTTGATGGGGATGCTATATCACCAGTGTCGATAACAATCTGCATCTTGTGTATTTGACACATGTATTCATTGCTACAAGTAGACACCATCATGATAAGACTGAAATATTGTTAAAAGCAACATAAAACGTCGTACATCAGTTATGCTTAGAAACATGCGCATTTCCACTTTGTATTGTTACTTTCCTGAAGGTTTTATGAAAACCGGCTCTTTTTCATAAGAGAGCATTTCTCCAACACTTGAGGGGACTTGGGGGAGATATTTGTTATTTCTCCAAAAAGAACCTCTAGTACTGGGCGTATGTGTCTGTTCTGCTGTTTGTTTAGTTCCATTAGTTAAATTTATTGTTGGACTTCAGTCTTTGACAAACAAAACACCATTTAAGAGTACGTTTTATTCATTTAAAAATAATAAAATAGATGCATTAGATAATTAAATGACAAAACAATAATCAGTTTTAATATACTGCAATTCCCAAGATGCTTGGAGATCAGTCGAATATTAATAAAGTCAAATATTAATCTTTATGAAAAAACAACATCCATGTACAATCATGTTTATACAAGCAGCATGTTAACATTTCATTAGAAATTTGAACAAAAAGTAAAACAAATACCAACACCTTTATAAGAGACCGCCTGCATTAAGAGACCGGAGGTGATCTGGAAGAATGAAGGGTAAACTGATGGCACACAATTCATGATTTACTAATACAAGTAACTGAGTCATCGAGTTTTCTTGACCAAACTTTTTTCATAAACAAAAATAATTAAACTGGGAAATGTGGCCTAATTTTATTGCATTTGCTAATTTTATATTTTACGTAGGTTCTGTTTTTCTAACTCTTGTCTCCAGCTCTCCAGGTCATCCCAAGTCCCGTTAATCCAGGTTTGACTAAATGTTGAAATATACAATCTGTACACAAGTGGTTCTGAAGTTACCTTATACTAAGGTAACTGGAAGCACAAAGCATATGGATGAATGTGGGTTAGTAATATAAAATATAAGGCATCAGTAACACAGTCGTGTCCCTTCCTTCTGATTACAGAGATTACCAACATATATGGCCTATTATGTGCTTAAAATGACATAAAACACGATGTAAAGGGACACACTGGCAATCTTGAAGTATTTACCAAGCACTGAAAAGTGCGTCACAATTTATTTATTCAGTTTCATTTTTACTTTAAAGAGAGTACATAGGATTTGTCTAGAAATATCTTTAATTATAAAAATGTTCCAATTCATGATAAAACATATCAATCAAAATATGTATTACTGTGCAGAATGAATTTCTTTGCAAATAAGGGATCATTTTAGGCTCATTCATTATGTTTAGGTTCTTCAGAATAGAAAACATCATTATTTGTCCATTTTAAATCAGACACCTAGACCCCTTTAAAATACCTGATGTATTCCCTTTAAACCTGCTTGCATATAATTAAATAAATGTTGACTTTATTCTACCATAGGTTTAAATGTATTATTGTTGCACTTTAATCAACAGTTAGTTATATGCAAAACAATTTACTTTATACTACTTTTATAATTAATATTAATGATTGAACAAATGCAATTGATGTAGAAAACCTAACATGAGTTTTTAAAAAATCAAGATTGCCATGTGTCCCTTTAAACTAACAAACAAATGGAGATTAGTTCCTTGATCATTGTCACTAGGGACCACCAATATGTCCTACTAAATGCCCATGAAAAAAAGGGTAGTTCATTTGTTACAATTCATTCATTTATTCATTTAATGTCTGTTTTAGTTGAAACCTATACACTTCAAGATGGTGGCTTTGTCATTCTAAGGGTTGTATTTTGTAGTTGTAGATAATTCATGCTCACAAGAAATCCATGTTAGCCTCGTACTGCTGTCCTGTTGTCTTACTGAACACCTTCACGGTGAATTCTGCCTCACCAACAATAAGTTGTGTCTCCCAATCACATCTGTCAGGCCAGCCTTCCTTTGGTGGCTTCTGCTCACTTCTCCCTACTAGTGAACATCCTTCCTCTTCTACACAGTAGGCGGGGTCAGGTTGTGTAGATTTATAAAGTGAAGTACGATGTGTCATATTCTTCCTTTTCATTGTTTTACATGTGTAATGTGATGAATACATAAACACCTGTCCACAAGTAAGCACCTGTCCCTGATCTATAAGCTTACGGAATATCCCCCTACAGAAGTCTTCTCCATCATATACACACTTCAGCTTCTCTGGATGAACACCTTCTTGGAATTGTTTTGCAATATTGAATCCATAACTAAATCTTGCTCTCCTCTCACTGATTTTCCTTGATCTGTATCCCATCAACACTGCCCCTTTCAGTACTGCCAAACTGCCATCTGATGGGAAGATAACTTGTCTCTCAGTCATTTCTGCCTTGATTACCTCCCTTAGATAAGGAGACTCAGCAAACCCTCCAACCAAAAGAAGTGTTTGGATGTTATCAGGCTCTGTCTCCACAAGTATTTGCTTCAAGAGATTGATTATATCCTGAACTGTGGGCTTGAAGAAGTCCTCCATCACTTTCACACTGATCTTCAGTTTGTTTCTTTTGTTTACTGAGATTTGGTCAGCAAATGTTGTATCGGGTATTATCTCTTGAAGTGTTTGGCCCAACTTTTCTTGGATTATGTTTGTTAGTCCTGCGTGGAGGCTAAATACCTCATCTTCTTCTGTTGTTGTAGAAAATGTTGATTTTCTGGTCTCAAAGGCTTGCATGAGGGTCAAGAATTCATCCATGTATTCTTCCTTGAATGCCATCCATGCCTCTGCACCAATCAGTTTGATAAAAAACTGTTGGAATGCCATGTCGACACACGTTCCACCTAGGGCGCCCCCTGTGGCACGATAGAGCTCTCGAAGGTTTCCATCTTGCACAATTTGATGAGCGCAAATATCAGCAGTTCCTCCACCTAAGTCAGCAAGTATATACTTGTGCCCTTCTGAAAACGTCACCATCTCACTTCTCTGGTCTGGATTGGTGATTTTCATGACTGGTTCCTCTTTACAGAACAGGGAAGCAGTCTCTGGTTCCAGAACCAAATGGAGCTGGTTCTCGGCTATACCAGCCTGTACTGCTGCCTCTCTCATAAATTGCTTTGCCGAGTCCGACCAAATGGCCGGTACAGTTATGATCCATTTAATGTCATTATCCTGTATATTGGCTTTTGAGGTCCCAATCGCTTCTCTGGCACAGTCCTTCAGGTTTTTAATGACCATCGTAAATATCACAATCGCAGGCATAGACCGCCCCGCACTGTCATGAATTGTCACATCGCGTGATAATTTCTCTGTCATGTAAAGGGCCATCTTGAATCTCCTGAAGTAGAACCAGCTTTTATGCTCCTCAGTCACTGCAAGTCTGGCATATTTGTCTTCTGCATCAAATCCCAGTGAATTAAAACTTTTGTCTGGATTGAGCAGAACTGTTGTCGGAAATCTGTCCTTTGTAAACTTTCCACTGGCTGTTGATGTATAAATCTTCTGGTAGTCATGGCGATAAGAAAACGCAAATCCAGAATAAGTTGTTCCAAAGTCTATAGCAACTACAGCTAGGTGATCACTGTCAAATGACGAAAGTTTTGATGCCATTTTGCATTGAAAGTAAATTTAACAATTTATATTCCTTTTTTTCAGTAGACTTATTTAAACTTGTCTATCCATATCGCTTTATTTTTGTTATATAACTAACACAAATTTAATGATTATCTTTCATAGAGCGGTTTCGTATTTATCAACGTTTTTAAACCTGTGTAAGGTTCGCCTGTAGTTTGGCAATATGTTTGCAACACTGAACATAATCTCTTCCTTGTTCTATAAAACTGGAACAAATTATTATCTTTCATATTCAAGTTTATAATTATTGATTTAAAAAAATATCAGAAGAAGTTTTAAATGTATAGAAATGTTTCAATAGTTAAATGAGATATACTACACAGTTATGTTGGGTTTTGAAATCAGCTTGAGACTAGATAAAAACAAATCTGTTGAGTAAATCAGATGTATGATAATACCTATTAAAACAGTATAGGGTTAAATATGTTATGTTCTCTTTGTGAAAAAAAACACACTTTAATACTGAATTAAAATTTGTGCAATAAATTGATATAAGTACAAGTAAAAATGAGGCACAAAAGGATTGTCAAATGTGGCAATAGGGCAATTGTTATTGCTACATGTATTGGGCAAGAAAACAATGTTTACGCTTGGATAACAAACCATATTTGAAGCGGCTAACCCTACTTTTTGTGTCGCCTGCGAAGCATAGCAGACACACTTAGGGATCACTTCATCCGTTATCATTCGTCAGCGTGCGTAGCATGTCAGACACCTAGGAATCACTTTGTCCGTCATACATCACATTTGAACCTGCATTACCTAACCTTAGCCGTTATTCAAAATCATATCTGTGGCGGTTTCATGAGTTGTGAAGATAGCATTAATTTCCAAGTTGGTAATGTAAATTACATTTCTGTTTTCAGTATGATATGCGCCCCGTGTGGTTGCCGGGGGCCCCGTTTGGTCACGGGGCAAATAATATGGCCACTGCAGATCCCTTTGGAGGGGTAGGCAGAGGGGTAGAATCCCCCCAAATTCATGTTCATTTTATCATTTTTTGTTCATGTTCATTAAAGGTCTTCATCATGATCCCTGCATTGTTTCAGGTGCTATCTCGCTCGCATCAAAAGAGCAGTGGCAGAAAAACAATAACGTGGTTCCAGCGTAAATGGAGTTTCTACGATAGAATTTGCAGCAACTCTGCAGTTCAGGGTGAGAAGGTTCTAGGCCCGTTTTCCATATTTTATCTCGATGTACATGGAAGATGAGCCTGGCATGTTCATGCCTTTTAGGCGCCATATAACCTTTTCATGTGTTGCTGCGCCTTAAAACCCCAATTCAATCAGTATGATATGCAGATTCCCTTTTCTTACGGAGATTTTGGGGATGGGAACCAGATTCGGATATTTGCACTTGATGGGGATGCTATATCACCAGTGTCGATAACAATCTGCATCTTGTGTATTTGACACATGTATTCATTGCTACAAGTAGACACCATCATGATAAGACTGAAATATTGTTAAAAGCAACATAAAACGTCGTACATCAGTTATGCTTAGAAACATGCGCATTTCCACTTTGTATTGTTACTTTCCTGAAGGTTTTATGAAAACCGGCTCTTTTTCATAAGAGAGCATTTCTCCAACACTTGAGGGGACTTGGGGGAGATATTTGTTATTTCTCCAAAAAGAACCTCTAGTATTGGGCTTATGTGTCTGTTCTGCTGTGTCTGTTCTGCTGTTTCCGTTAGTCAAATTTATTGTTGGACTTAAGTCTTTGACAAACAAAACAGCATTTAGGAGTGCGTTTTATTCACTTAAAAATAATAAAATAGATGCATTAGATGATTAAATGACAAAACAAGAATCAGTTTTAATATACTGCAATTCCAAGATGCTTGTAGATCAGTCTAATATTAATAAAGTCAAATATTAATCTTTACGAAAACAGCATCCATGTACAATCATGTTTATACAAGCAGCATGTTAACATTTCATAATAAGTTTGAACAAAAAGTTAAACAAATACCCACACCTTTATAAGAGACCGCCTGCATTAAGAGACCGCCTGCATTAAGAGACTGCCTGCATTAGGAGACCGGAGTGATCTGGAAGAATGAAGGGTAAACTGATGGCACACAATATATGATTGACTAATACAAGTTACAGAGTCATCGAGTTTTCTTGACCAAACTTTTCATAAACAATAATCAAACCGTAGGAAACGTGGCCTAATTTATAGCATTTGCTGATTTTATATGAAACTGAAAGCACATTAAGTAGGTTCTGTTTGTGTCTAATGATCTGACTCTTGTCTCCAGCTCTCCAGGTCACCCCGAGTCCCATTAATTCAGGTTTGACTAAATGTTGCAATATACAATTCTGTACACAAGTGGTTCTGAAGTTACCTTATACTAACGTAACTGGAAGCACAAAGCATATGGATGAATGTGGGTTAATAATACAAATATAAGGCACCAGTAACAGTCATGTCCCTTCCTTCTGGTTCCAGAGATTAACCAACATATATAGCCGAATTATGTGCTTAAAATGACATAAAACACCATTTAAAGGCATGGCAATCTTGAAGTACCAAGCACTGAAAAGTGTGTCTCAGTTTATTTATTTAGTTACATTTTTACTTTAAAAGAGGGTACATCAGGATTTGTCTAGAAATATCTTAAATTATAAAAATGTTTCATATTCATGATAAAACATATCAATCAAAATATGATGTTTGAACCGTTTGGTTAAAGTTTAAACTTCGAATAGAGCATATAGCTAGGACAGAATCTGACGTAAAATGCTGCGTAACTAGGGATAGCATGTATTACTGTGCAGAATGAATTTCTTTGCAAATAAGGGATCATTTTAGGCTCATTCATTATGTTTAGGTTCTTCAGAATAGAAAACATCATTATTTGTCCATTTTAAGTCAGACACCTAGACCCCTTTAAAAAACCTGGTCCCTTTAAACCTGCTTGCATATAATTAAATAAACTTTTGACTTTTCATTTGTTCGTCTTATTCTACAATAGGTTTAAATGTATTATTGTTGCACTTTAATCAACAGTTAGTTATATGCAAAACAATTTACTTTATACTGCTTTTATAATTAATATTAATGATTGAACAAATGCAGTTGATGTAGAAAAACTAACGGGATACCGTGAGTTTTTAAAAAATCAAGATTGCCATGTGTCCCTTTAAACTAACAAACAAACGGAGATTAGTTCCTTGATCATTGTTACTAGGGACTACCAATATGTCCTACTATATGGCCATGAAAAAAAGGGTAGTTCATTTCTTACAATTCATTCATTTATTCATTTAATGTCTGTTTTAGTTGAAACCTATACACTTCAAGATGGTGGCTTTGTCATTCTAAGGGTTGTATTTTGCAGTTGTAGATAATTCATGCTCACAAGAAATCCATGTTAGCCTCGTACTGCTGTCCTGTTGTCTGATTGAACACCTTCACGGTGAATTCTGCCTCACCAACAATAAGATGCATCTCCTTATCACATCTGTAAGGCCAGCCTTCCTTTGGTGGATTCTGCTTAATTCTCCCTACTAGTGAACATCCTTCCTCTTCTACACAGTAGGCGGGGTGAGGTTGTGTGGATTTATAAAGTGAAGTATGAACTGTCATATTCGTCCTTTCCATTGTTTTACAAGTGTAATGTGATGAATACTTAAACACCTGTCCACAAGTAAGCACCTGTCCCTGATCTATAAGCTTAAGGAATACCTCCTTACAGAAGTCTTCTCCATCATATACACACTTCAGCTTCTCTGGATGAACACCTTCTTGGAATGGTCTTCCAATACTTAATCCATAACTAAGTCTTGCTCTCCTCTCAGTGATTGTCCTTGATCTGTATCCCATCAACACTGCCCCTTTCAGTACTGCCAAACTGCCATCTGATGGGAAGATAACTTGTCTCCCAGTCATTTCTGCCTTGATTACCTCCCTTAGATAGGGAGACTCAGAAAACCCTCCAACCAGAAGAAGTGTTTGAATGTTGTCATGCTCTGTCTCAGCAAGTGTTTCCTTCAGGAGATTGATTATACCCTGACCTGTGGGCTTGAAGAAGTCCTCCATCACTTTCACACTGATCTTCAGTTTGTTTCTTTTGTTTACTGAGATTTGGTCAGCAAATGTTGTATCGGGTATTATCTCTTGAAGTGTTTGGCCCAACTTTTCTTGGATTATGTTTGTTAGTCCTGCGTGGAGGCTAAATACCTCATCTTCTTCTGTTGTTGTAGAAAATGTTGATTTTCTGGTCTCAAAGGCTTGCATGAGGGTCAAGAATTCATCCATGTATTCTTCCTTGAATGCCATCCATGCCTCCGCACCGATCAGTTTGATAAAAAATTGTTGGAATGCCATGTCGACACACGTTCCACCTAGGGCGCCCCCTGTGGCACGATAGAGCTCTCGAAGGTTTCCATCTTGCACAATTTGATGAGCGCAAATATCAGCAGTTCCTCCACCTAAGTCTGCAAGTATATACTTGTGCCCTTCTGAAAAGGTCACCATCTCACTTCTCTGGTCTGGATTGGTGATTTTCATGACTGGTTCCTCTTTACAGAACAGGGAAGCAGTCTCTGGTTCCAGAACCAAATGGAGCTGGTTCTCGGCTATACCAGCCTGTACTGCTGCCTCTCTCATAAATTGCTTTGCCGAGTCCGACCAAATGGCCGGTACAGTTATGATCCATTTAATGTCATTATCCTGTATATTGGCTTTTGAGGTCCCTATCGCTTCTCTGGCACAGTCCTTCAGGTTTTTAATGACCATCGTAAATATCACAATCGCAGGCATAGACCGCCCCGCACTGTCATGAATTGTCACATCGCGTGATAATTTCTCTGTCATGTAAAGGGCCATCTTGAATCTCCTGAAGTAGAACCAGCTTTTATGCTCCTCATTCACTGCGAGTCTGGCATATTTGTCTTCTGCATCAAATCCCAGTGAATTAAAACTTTTGTCTGGATTGAGCAGAACTGTTGTCGGAAATCTGTCCTTTGTAAACTTTCCACTGGCTGTTGATGTATAAATCTTCTGGTAGTCATGGCGATAAGAAAACGCAAATCCAGAATAAGTTGTTCCAAAGTCTATAGCAACTACAGCTAGGTGATCACTGTCAACTGGCGAAAGTTTTGATGCCATTTTGTATTGAATGTTAATTTAACAATTCAGATTTTTTCAGTCGCCTTATTTAAACTTGTCTGTCCATATCACTTTATTTTAGTTATATAACTAACACAAATTTAATGATTATCTTTCTTTATCAGAGCGGGTTCGTATTTATCAAGGTTTTTAAATCTGTGCAAGGTACATGCACCTTTGTATGGCAATATATATGTGTATGCAACACTGAATATAATCTCTTCCTTGTTCTATAAAACTTTAACACATTGTTATCTTTCATTTTGAACTGTTGATTTCACATGCCAGTATTTTATGTTCAAGTTTAAAATTATTGATTTTAAGGGGTTGATGCACTATTTCCAAACACAGTTTATTTTAAAGGGCTCTGAAAAACTTGAAAACAGCTGAAAGAATTAACAAAATGCCATGAAAAATAAAGGAGATATGACCTATTGAAAGTTTGCAAAGAACATAAATGGAGGCGGCCATCTTTGAACGATGACGTCATCGCGCCGTTTTACCATACATGGTATATTGACAAAATGTATTTTAAAGCAAAGAAAATCACTGCAAATTGATTAAAAATAAATATATAGATGTAAAATATATACATTTTAATATTATTTTTCATTTGCAGTGATTTTCTTTACTTTCAAAGACATTTTATCAATATGTCTGTCATATATGATAAAACGGCGCGATGACGTCATCATTCAAAGATGGCCGCCCCCATTTATGTTCTTTGCAAATTTTCAATAGGTCATATCTCCTTTATTTTTCATGGCATTTTGATAATTCTTTCAGCTTTTTCCAAGTTTTTCAGAGCCCTTTAAAATAAACTGTGTTTGAAAATAGTACATCAACCCCTTTAAAGATATCAGAAGAAGTTTTAAATATGTAGAAATGTTTGAATAGTTAAATATATGATAACTACACTGTTGTGTTGGGTTTTGAAATCAGCTTGAGACTAGATAAATGCAGATCTGTTGAGTAAATCAGATGTATGATTATACCTATTAAAACAGTATAGGGTTACATATGTTATGTTTTCTTTGTGAAAAAAACATTCTTTACTGAATTAAAATTTGTGCAATAAATTGATATAAGTACAAGTAAAAATGAGGCACAAAAGGATTGTCAAATGTGGCAATAGGGCAATTGTTATTGCTACATGTATTAGGCAAGAAAACAATGTTTTCGCTTGGATAACAGACCATATTTGAAGTGGCTAACCCTACTATTTGTGTCGCCTGCGTAGCATAGGAGACACACTTAGGGATCACTTCATCCATTATCATTCGTCAGCGTGCGTAGCATGGCAGACACCTAGGAATCACTTTGTCCGTCGTACATCACACTTGAACCTGCAACCTAACCTTAGCCGTTATTCAAAAGCATATCTGTGGCAGTTTCATGAGTTGTGAAGATAGCATTAATGTCCAAGTTGGTTATGTCAATTACATTTCTGTTTTCAGTATGAAACGCAGATTCCCTTTCCTTACGGAGGTGAAATTTGGGGATGGGAACCAGATTCGGATATTTTCACTTGATGGGGATGCTATATCACCAGTGTCGATAACAATCTGCATCTTGTGTATTTGACACATGTATTCATTGCTACAAGTAGACACCATCATGATAAGACTGAAATATTGTTAAAAGCAACATAAACCCTCGTACATCAGTTATGCTTAGAAACATGCGCATTTCCACTTTGTATTGTTACTTTCCTGAAGGTTTCATGAAAATCGGCTCTTTTTTCAAAACAGAGCATTTGAGGGGACTTGGGGGAGATATTTGTTATTTCTCCAAAAAGAACCTCTAGTATTGGGCTTATGTGTCTGTTCTGCTGTTTGTTTAGTGTCATTAGTTAAGTTTATTGTTGGACTTAAGTCTTTGACAAACAAAACACCATTTAAGAGTACGTTTTATTCACTTAAAAATAATAAAATAGATGCATTAGATGATTAAAAAAATAATAAAATAGATGCATTAGATGATTAAATGACAAAACAAGAATCAGTTTTAATATACTGCAATTCCAAGATGCTTGTAGATCAGTCTAATATTAATAAAGTCAGATATTAATCTTTACGGAAACAACATCCATGTACAATCATGTTTATACAAGCAGCATGTTAACATTTCATTAGAAATTTTAACAAAAAGTAAAACATATACCAACACCTTTATAAGAGACCGCCTGCATTAAAAGACCGGAGGTGATCTGGAAGAATGAAGGGTAAACTGATGGCACGCTATACATGATTTACTAATACAAGCTACTGAGTCATCGAGTTTTCTAGACCAACTTTTTTCATAAACAATATCTAAACCGTAGGAAACGTGGCCTAATTTATTGTATTTGCTGATTTTATATTTTATGTAGGTTCTGTTTTTCTAACTCTTGTCTCCAGCTCTCCAGGTCACCCCAGTCCCATTAATCCAGGTTTGACTAAATGTTGAAATATACAATTCTGTACACAAGTGGTTCTGAAGTTACCTTATACTAAGATTACTGGAAGCACAAAGCATATGGATGAATGTGGGTTAATAATACAAATATAAGGCAGTGCTCAAGAAATAGGATAGCTCCTCGAAATCTATTCTGGTCTCATTTTGCAGACGAGGAGCCCGTTTGAATATTTTGCCTGGCTTCGTGTCGGCAGTTTGTCACAACTTTGAGGTCGACAATTGTTGACATAAAACTCATTATTCTGCTATTAGGGTTGTGTTTTCGTTCCTTTGTGAGAAGAAATACCGTTTTTGTCATTAAAAACACACTAATGCATGAACAAATCGTTATTGATGGTATTTCGATTGAAGGTTTGTGAAATGTTCGGGCCGTAAAAGTGCGGTGTCATAGTAGTTCGGATGGTACATAATTTCGGATATTTTTTTTTTTTTTTTTTTTTTTTTTTACATAATCAAATAAGAAAAACTGTCGTTTACAAATACATGTTGGTGGAAAGAAAAATATATATACTGTATATGTATAAATACTGATATAAAGTATATTTCTATTCATTATTTAAGGTGTAACGAGTTCCTGGAATCCTACTTTTAAATGAATTCTAGTCTAGGCTCCTAATTCTTTACTTGGAGAAAGTGGTGACAAAAAAAAAAAATATAGCCAGAGGAGGCTCTGATAGTCTCATAAAACCCGATTAAAAATTTGGCTCCAAGTTTAGCTCCAGTTTCACCAAGTCGGCTCTGATTATTATCGTTTGGCAAAAGTGCTAGTACTCTCCTTTGCATTGGTTATAAATTACTATGTAATATTCTAATCTAACATATTTTAAACGAAATGGTAAATAAGTCCGCTGACCATGGAGCATAAAGTGGTAGCAAAAAGAAAAATATAGTCAGAGGAGGTTCTGAGCTTGATTAATACATACGTAACAAAATAAATGTGTGCTATAAAAGTGAATAAAGACACATTTCCAATAAGAATGAAATATTGGACCTTTCCATTTTAAATCAGGGCCTGTCCATTTCAAATCAGGGCCTGTCCATTTCAAATCGGGGCCTGTCCATTTTCAGAAGCAACAAGCCCTGGGCCTGTCTCTTAAAATAATTTTCTTTGAGCACTGTAAGGCATCAGTAACAGTCATGTCTCTTCCTTCTGATTACAGAGATTAACCAACATATATAGCCTAATTATGTGCTTAAAATGACATAAAACACCATTTAAAGGCATGGCAATCTTGAAGTACTAAGCACTGAAAAGTGTGTCTCAGTTTATTTATCTAGTTACATTTTTACTTTAAAAGAGGGTACATCAGGATTTGTCTAGAAATATCTTAAATTATAAAATGTTCCAATTCATGATAAAACATATCAATCAAAATCTGATGTTTGAACCGTTTTGTTAAGGTTTAAACTTTGAATACAGCATATAGCTAGGACAGAATCTGACGTAAAATGCTGCGTAACTTAGGATTATAGCATGTATTACTGTGCAGAATGAATTTCTTTGCAAATAAAGGATAATTTTAGGCTCATTCATTATGTTTAGGTTCTTCAGAATAGAAGACATCATTATTTGTCCATTTTAAGTCGGACACCTAGACCCCTTTAAAAAACCTGATGTATTCCCTTTAACCTGCTTCCATATAATTAAATAAAATTTTGACTTTTCATTTGTTCGTCTTATTCTACCATAGGTTTAAATGTATTATTGGTGCACTTTAATCAACAGTTAGTTATATGCAAAACAATTTACTTTATACTAATTTTATAATTAATATTAATGATTGAACAAATGCAATTGATGTAGAAAAACTAACGGGATACCGTGAGTTTTTAAAAAAGTCAAGATTGCCATGTGTCCCTTTAAACTAACAAACAAACGGAGATTAGTTCCTTGATCATTGTTACTAGGGACGACCAATATGTCCTACTAAATGGCCATGAAAAAAAGGGAAGTTCATTTCTTACAATTCATTCATTTATTCATTTCATGTCTGTTTTAGTTGAAACCTATACACTTCATATATAACAAGTGGCTTTGTCATTCTAAGGGTTGTATTTTGTAGTTGTAGATAATTCATGCTCACAAGAAATCCATTTTAGCCTCGTACTGTTGTCCTGTTGTCTTACTGATCACCTTCACGGTGAATTCTGCCTCACCAATAATAAGTTGTATCTGCTTAACACATCTGTCAGGCCAGCCTTCCTTTGGTGGCTTCTTCTCAATTCTCCCTACTTGTGAACATCCTTCCTCTTCTACACATTAGGTGGGGTCAGGTTGGGTGAATTTATAAAATGAAGTATAACTTGCCATATTCTTCATTTCCATTGGTTTACAAATGTTAAGTGATGAATACATAAACACCTGTCCACAATTAAGCACCTGTCCCTGATCTATAAGCTTATGGAATATCCCCCTACAGAAGTCTTCTCCATCACGTACACGCTTCAGCTTCTCTGGATGAACACCTTCTTGGAATTGTCTTGCAATACTGAATCCATAACTAAATCTTGCTCTCCTCTCACTGATTTTCCTTGATCTGTATCCCATCAACACTGCCCCTTTCAGTACTGCCAAACTGCCATCTGATGGGAAGATAACTTGTCTCCCAGTCATTTCTGCCTTGATTACCTCCCTTAGATAAGGAGACTCAGAAAACCCTCCGACCAGAAGAAGTGTTTGGATGTTATCAGGCTCTGTCTCAGCAAGTATTTCCTTCAGGAGATCAACTATACCCTGAACTGTGGGCTTGAAGAAGTCCTCCATCACTTTCACACTGATCTTCAGTTTGTTTCTTTTGTTAACTGATATTTGGTCAGCAAATGTTGTATCAGGTATTATCTCTTGAAGTGTTTGGCCCAACTTTTCTTGGATTATGTTTGTTAGTCCTGCGGGGAGGCTAAATATCTCATCTTCTTCTGTTGTTGTAGAAAATGTTGTTTTTCTGGTCTCAAAGGCTTGCATGAGGGTCAAGAATTCATCCATGTATTCTTCCTTGAATGCCATCCATGCCTCTGCACCGATCAGTTTGATAAAAAACTGTTGGAATGCCATGTCGACACACGTTCCACCTAGGGCGCCCCCTGTGGCACGATAGAGCTCTCGAAGGTTTCCATCTTGCACAATTTGATGAGCGCAAATATCAGCAGTTCCTCCACCCAAGTCAGCAAGTATATACTTGTGCCCTTCTGAAAACGTCACCATCTCACTTCTCTGGTCTGGATTGGTGATTTTCATGACTGGTTCCTCTTTACAGAACAGGGAAGCAGTCTCTGGTTCCAGAACCAAATGGAGCTGGTTCTCCGCTATACCAGCCTGTACTGCTGCCTCTCTCATGAATTGCTTTGCTGAGTCCGACCAAATGGCCGGTACAGTTATGATCCATTTAATGTCATTATCCTGTATATTGGCTTTTGAGGCCCCTATTGCTTCCCTGGCACAGTCCTTCAGATTCTTAATGACCATCGTAAATATCACAATCGCAGGCATAGACCGCTTCTCGCTGTCATTAATTGTCACATCACGTGATAATTTCTCTGTCATGTAAAGGGCCATCTTGAATCTCCTGAAGTAGAACCAGCTTTTATGCTCCTCATTCACTGCGAGTCTGGCATATTTGTCTTCCGCGTCAAATCCCATTGAATTAAAACTTTTGTCTGGATTGAGCAGAACTGGCGGTTGATGTATAAATCTTCTGGTAGTCATGGTGATAAGAAAACGCAAATCCAGAATAAGTTGTTCCAAAGTCTATAGCAACTACAGCTAGGTGATCACTGTCTATAGCAACTACAGCTAGGTGATCACTGTCTATAGCAACTACAGCTAGGTGATCACTGTCTATAGCAACTACAGCTAGGTGATCACTGTCAACTGACGAAAGTTTTGATGCCATTTTGTATTGAAAGTAAATTTAACAGTTAATATTCCTTTTTTTCAGTCGACTTATTTAAACTTGTCTATCCATATCGCTTTATTTTTGTTATAAAACTAACACAAATTTAATGATTATCTTTTCATAGAGCGGGTTCGTATTTATCAACGTTTTAATTTGGCAATACGTTTGCAACACTGAACATAATCTCTTCCTTGTTCTATAAAACTTGAACATATTAACTTTCGTAGAACTACTGATTTATCATGCCAGTATTTTATTTTAAATGTTCAAGTTTAGAATTATTGATTTAATAATTGATTATTACCAAAAGAAGTTTTAATGTATAGAAATGTTTGAATAGTTACCCTGTCAGCTTGAGACTAGATAAAAGCAGACCTGTTGAGTAAATCAGGTGTATGATTATGCCTATTAAAACAGTATAGGGTTACACTTTACTGAATTAAAATTTATGTGTGCAATGAATTGATAAAAGTTCAAATAAAAATGAGGCACAAAAGGATCGTCAAATGCAGAAATAGGGCAATTGTTATTGCTACATGTAATTAGGCAAGAAAACAATGTTTACGCTTGGATAACAGACCATATTTGAAGTTGCTAACCCAACTTTTTGTGACGCCAGCGTAGCATAGAAGACACTTAGGGATCACTTTGTCCGTCATCTGTTGTCATCGTGTGTAACATGGCAGAGGAACCTTTTTGTCCATAGTACATCACACTTTAACCTGCAACCTAACCTTAGCCATTACTTCAAAAGTAGTTGACCTATGTTCATAAATCTTCACACACATTTTCATCTTACCTTAAGGAATATTGTTACACATGTCTAATAACTCTGACTCTCAGTTTGGCGGAGTTATGCCCCCTTTCTTATGATTTTAGCCGTTGGTGCAACTATAAAATGCAATTCAATTGACACATCTTCATCTTACCCCAAGGAATGTTATTATCCATGACCAGTAACTCTGACTCATTTATAGTTAGGCACCTTCTCATAAAACTTTCATTTGCAACCTAACCAATCTCATAACTGGCCATAACTTGATGTATTTGACCTATGTTCATGAAACTTCACACACACATATTCATCTTGCCACACATAATATTGTTACCCATGACCAGTAACTCTGACTTTCATTTCAGCAGAGTTATGCCCCTTTTCATAAAACTTTAACCTACAACCTAACCAAGCTCATAACTGGCCATAACTTGAATATTAGTTGACCTATGTTCATGAAACCTCACACACATTTTCATTTTTTTTACCCATGATCAATAACACTTTTATTTTGGCAGAGTTATGCGTCTTTGCAAAAAGATTAACCTGCAACCTATAGCTAACCAAGCTAACTATAACTATAGCTAACCAAGCTCATAACTGGCTATAACTTCAAAAGTACTTCACCTATGTTCATGATGTTTCACACATGTATTCATCTTGCCCCAGGGAATGTATGTCATTACACGGGTCCAATAACTCATGACTTTTATTTCAGCAGAGTTATGCCCCTTTTCATTAAACATTAGCCTGCAACCTAACCAAGCTCATGACTTGATAAAATATTGACCTATGGTCTTGAAATTGTATACAGTTCTCCTTATCAATTCTCCAATACCCCTTAATCATAAGGTTTAACAATTTAAAAAAAATATGCTCCATAATTCATGAAGGATTTTACCCCTTTCTTCAAACTTTCTAGTCGGTCCTTCCTGAAATATGCTCACGGCAGATGACAAGAGTGTTCTGTGGAACACCCTTCTAGTTTATGGCCAAAAAACCTGTGCCCTCCTGGGGGAAAGTGTTTGGGTTTTGTCAAGAACAAAATTTCAGGATGCAAAATTTATATCCCACGGCAACCCTCTACAACTTGTTACCATTTTAATAACATTTTCATTTGCAGATCAATCCTTAATAACAAATCTAGTTTTCTGTATGAAAATAACCTCATTTTCCAAAAGATTGGCCAAGAGGTGTTTTATCCGTCCGTCGTCCGTCGTCTGTTAACTTTTGTCTCGTTAAGACGATAGGGCCTTCATTTTTTATCAGATCTTTACCAAACTTTAATAGATTGTTAATATCAATGAAAGCTCGGACAGTTTCGAAAACCAGCCAGATCAACCCGGAATCAGCGGAGTTATGGCCCTTGATTTAGTTAAAAATGCTATATTTTGCCTCGTTAAGATGATAGGGCCTTCATTTTTTTTTTTTTTATTTTTTTTTTTTTTAACCACCAATTTGGTGATCCATATTTTTTATTCTCCCCGTCATTGGTGCATGGGGGTCGGGGAGGGTCATCCCCCGATGCACCTTACAATATTGTATGCATTTATTTATAAACAATACAGAACAATAACAGAAGTGTTAAATTTGCATAAGAAAGTTATTAACTGGGGAATTTTCTCTTTCTACCAATTCATCAGATCATGGGTATATATTTCTCTTTCAATAATTTTAGTTGGTTGCGACAGCGTTGTAATCATATTAATGTTAAAAACATAGTTTACAGGGCTGCTTTAAGGGCGGTAACTCGTATTACCTTGTCTTTTTTGTTACAGAGAGTTATAGCCTGTAATTTCAAAAAAATAAAGCATGTCTCATGTTTTTTTCTAAACGTTAAAGGGGGTACATCAGGATTTTTCACCAAACATCTTAAATTTTAAAAATGTTCCAATTCATGATAAAACACTTATATCAATCAAAATATAATGTTAGAACCATTGTGTTACTGTCTAAACTTTGAAAACCCCATATAGCTATGATGGAATCGGACGTAAAATGCTAAAATTAACCCTGGTGCGTCACCTAGGATAGCACATATGGCTGTGCAGAATGTTTTTTTGGCAAATAAGGGATAATTTTTCGGCTCATTCATTAGGCCAGAAAAAAACAAACCTGTGTTTCTGGTTACTCTGCTGAAAAAATTAGGGTAGGTAGGTCGGTAATTTTTTTTTTTTTTTTTCTTGTTTTTTTGCCCATGTGGTTTGGACGATGTTAAAGTATCTTTAACTTTGTCAAGTACTTAATTTGTAGTGATTTTGCAAGGAGAGAAGGTAAACAACCTCATGATATCTTCTTAACTTGTTTGTTTTGAACAAGGATTTGTAAGAATAAAATAAAGTGAAAACACATATTTTCTGCCATTACGAGTTTACATACGATTGAATTTTATAATTTTCATGAGGCTGGGTGGTATTGGAAGAACAAATCTGCTGGCAGCATGTTATGAATAATGTTTTTCATAACTTCTGCTCTGTCCCATGGCTGCATTTTCCAATACGAATAGCCAAAACTGGTTTTAGCGCATGTTTCGTATTCAATCTTTTCGTACATTACCGTTTCGTACCCAGCTTTTTCGTACTATTTTTTTTTTTTTTTTTTTTGATAAAAAACTGTAGGATCGGCACCAAAAAATAGGGACGGTCGGGTAACCAGAAACACAGGTATTTTTTTTTCTGGCCTTATGTTAAGGCCATTCAGAATAGAAAATATTATTTTTTGTCAATTTTTAGTCGGACACCTAGACCCCATGAAAATCCTGATGTACTCCCTTTAAGAGTATGTGGCATGATATTTTTACACTAAAACTCTGTAAATTATAAGCTTTTAGCTTCGCATACTCAGCTTATATAAAGCTCTGTAAATTATAAAATTGTACTCCACCCATGACACCCATGACCAAGTAATGGATAGAAAGTATATGAGTTATGATGTATGATTCAATGCATATTGACATAAAATGTGTACTTGTTTTTACTTATACAAGAAATATGAAAAATTTTGTTAATTTTAATATTTGTCTATTATACTTACGACAACATTACAATTGCAAGATACTCAACTTGCCTTAATCCACGAACGGAAAAACTTCCCCAAATACCCTTCCCGGGACTCCCGGCACCAAGGGCGCCGCCAAATACACCCGTACAAGCAAGAGTCACACAGAGTTACTTCCTCTTTCCGCAAATAAGTCCTAAATTAAGGAGGGGTGGGTAGTTAATGTTGTCGTAAGTATAATAGACAAATATTAAAATTAACAAAATTTTTCATATTGGTCTATAGATAGCTTACGACAACATTACAATTGCGACTTTAACACAATGAGCTGGGGTGGTACAATGTAACCTGTTATGAGTGCCCGAATATGTAAAGGGGATTTGAACAACTCTGAACAACAAGTAACAAAGCACGCTCAAACCTGCTCTAATTACAAGAAATTAAAGCAGACGAGAGCATGAACCCAAGCAACTTACACTCACCATAGCGTAATCTGGGATCCTGACTGGCGATACAGCCAGTAGGAGGAGCCTCTAAAACTTCTTAGATGGGCAGATGAACGTTACAAGGTGAATATGGCAACCTCATAAGTCCTTCAATTCGTTCAAGGACAATAAGTCCACCACCATCTAAAATTATAATCGGCAATTTCAAGCTAATCCATGGAACAGAAATTTTTTTGTATTACATAGATCATTTAAATAAGTATCGACCCCCTGATTCAATACTTAAAATAACAGCTTCATAACTGAGCTGTAAATGTAACTATGAACACCAGATAACTGTGTGAAGCATAGAATACTATGAACAATACAATATGTATAAACCAAACACCTTTGGAACATAGTGGTATGAAGTGCTTACAAACCAAGATAAGCAAAATAATAAATAAAACTGCAACCGATTTGTATGCCCAAAGTTACAGACTTGGGCAAGGCCAAGTCAGCTAACTGGCAGAGCAGCACAACCCCATGACTGACTGGGTAGTAAGAACTGGACCCAGTGAAAAATTATTTAAGATAGAATCTAACAAATAATTTGTGAATTTTAAGAATATAAAGGCTCTGACTTTAGTAGCCTTATTGGAGTTGCATTAGGTATACACCCAGACAAAACCAAACAGATTGTTACTGGAATATCCCCAGAAGGGGTTAAACGAGATCCCTTTAGTAGCATGAGCCTGATGACACTTCAGTTCCTAGAATGGGCTCACTAAATCTGAGCCACAAGGCTAAAAGAAGATAGTCTAAAGGGTAGTCTATCTAAGATTAACCGAAAAGTTCAAAGGAGGGCCGGAGAACAGAAGTCAAACAGGCCAAAAAGAGCCACTTTAACTTCTAAGTATTCTAAACTAAGAAGGGGAGTGATATAAGCTCAAAGTGGGAAACAAGAAAAAACCCAACTCCGACTGCGGTGGGAGTGTAAACAAACAATGCGTTACACTTATTCTAACCAGCTAAACCTCTGTGACCTCAGAGTAGCCCAGTGAAGGACCTCCTAGAGGTACAAATGTGTGAGCAACTATTACAGAAACTGAAGTCTGAAGATGTAGTTTGAATCGACAAACGTGAGGTTGCATACTGATTCCGAATGAATCAGTGGCAGAGGTAGACTGTAAAACCTGATATAAACCCCGCTTAGGGAAGAAATCAAGATGGACAGAAGTGCTGCCCGTACGAACTGCGACGCCCGTAAAGCAGGCGTAATATTGATAACTAAACCAGGCGTAATTTTGATGGTGACCAGGCGTACAGGTGGTTTTGATAAGAATGTAGAAACCAGGCGTAAAATGAGGCGTAATATGTAATTGAGTCCGTCTGGCCAAAAACCAGGCATAAATAAAACCAGGCGTAAATAGAGCCAGGCGTAAATAAACCAGGCGTAAATAATAAAAGAATTTATTTATTCAGGGCAACACACCTAGTTAGTGAACAAACCTACCATGTGGCCCTCTAAGCCAAACTGAGAGATCCTTAGACATGCATTTAGGGCAGCTCTACGAAACCCCTAGACCACGGCAGAATGTCCCCTTGAATGTGGCTGTGTATGGGCACGCACCCCCCCCCCCCCCCCCCCCTTGTTCTGACCAAGGCAGAATGTCACCTTGAATGTGGTTGTGCACACGCATTCACCCGCAAATCTGTGTTCTAGTAAAAGATCTAGCCGAAAAGAAACTGTGTTTCCATACGAATGTGGCATATAGAACCAATAAATAAATAGATGCCAGATGTATCTCAAACTGCCTGAAGGAAAGACTTCAAAAAGAGAAGTCCGGCTCTTATGGCATAATTAATGTACGGATTAGAAGCCGGGTCTAACAATAGTATAGCCTACCATAATGTTAGGAACTTACTCATACTGATAGACCTACTCTCTAAACTGATAGAAAACAAGGAGAATGTATCCTGGTTCTAGCAATATTAAACAGGAGGGGGTATGAAAAACAAATACGCCAACTATCATCAGTACCCCTAGGGCTAATGGAGAACGAACCCTGGCACTACAGCCCATTAACTGTATGACTGTATGGAGAAGTGGGAGGGGTAAGGAATCTAGAAACTGGACAATGATCTTAGCTGCAAGAAAAGGAGTGTTATGTCCTGCAACCGCATCTAATAAGCTACACAAGGAACGCAACCCCAGAGGTAAGAGATGAATGACGAAGAACTCCATCAGACAAGGCTTAGTCAGAGGAACCGCGAACAAACCCACTTAGGGTTGAGGATAGCGGCTTTGAAGCCGATTACTCCGAACTTACTGAAACTGCCTAACAGGTGTAAACCGGGGGCGGAGAGCAGCCCGTGCTTGGCTGCCCGCTCATTAGTACCGTCGCCTTCGCTTTGCAGCTCCGGCTCTGGAGGTACCCCGTGGAGATTTAAGCGGTACAGAAGGAGACCTTAATCAACCCTAGGGTAATCCCAAAACCCCACAGGTGTATCAGTGAGAAAACACGCATAATACACTCGTGCTAAGGCTCTGGTGAAAATAAGTTTTTCTAATAAGAAAATCCTTATATTCACGACAAACCAAAAATGATTCTATTAATAACTTATTATGTACTCTAACCTTGATACTTAAGCAGCAAAACATAATGCGCTAAAACAGAGACGACAAAAGGTCAACAGCGGCATTATGTCTGTCGATATTTCACAAGTGAAACACAAACAATGAAATATAAGGTATATCATAATATCCACAAAAAAAACAAAAAAAAAACAACAAGATGCCAGTTGTCTTTGTGGCTGGTATGGGACACGTAAAACCGGACTCCTCCCTTACAGGGCGAAAGCTCTATCAACTGAGCTAACCGGGACACCATCATAAAACAGAGGTGAGTGGCAGTGATATCAAGTAAGAGACTAACCACTCAGCCACGGAAGTCCCCCATATCAACTTACCAGCAAAAGGAAGACTCAGCCAGCAACTGCATGTGCAAATGAATAAAACAGCATCTGCCACTGTAATTAATTTATATAACTTACCTCAAAAAAGGTGGTGATATACATGTACATAGATATCATTAACTTTTCAAATTAGAGGCACACAGAGCAAAGTAGCCGGGTATTAGATAGATACTAGTATACAATATTAGTAAAAGTATTCATATTAGCCTGGTAGAAAGGTTTAAGTAGCAGGGCGAATTAACCGCCTACCTCTTAATGACACCCCTTGATATAAATACTACCGGCGCTAAATAAAATAAATGCTCATATACCTGCAAGTCTGATGAGCATAATCCATAGACTGGCAATAATCATCTTAGTCCTGCCACAAACAGTACTCAACAAGGCGATAGGACAAGTTGAATTAGGTGTCCTGATAAGGAAAACCATATACAGAAAGAAATAAACTGATTTACTTCTTAAGAGGCTACAATTAACGCTGAAACCTATGCACGTTATGGCGAAGGCCATGAATTCTTACCCTAATCATTAGAGTATGACGGAGAAGCCGTAGTCACTTACATCATCCTTGATATTCTTGTGACGGAACTCGACAGCAGGTATCGACTTCTATCGAGGTTACCTGCAAAACAAGTTCTGTAGTTAAGTCCGTAAGGACAGAAAAGAACAAAGTAATTCACTAAGAATCTTTAGTTTAAGACAAGTATCAGATTCCTGTAGTGGTTATAAAGCAAACCATGAGAGGAAATACTTTAAATTGAATACTCTTAACGCTTTTTGTAAACGCCGAGATATTCAAAGATATAAAAGCATTAAATAAGTTTCTAAAATCGAGAACATAGGTAGACAATGCTTAAGAAGTGTTTACAAATGTTGCAACAACTTGGAAAAAAGGGTAATTCTGTTCGACAAAAGAATGAATTCTATTTGAGAATAGAATACCATCAGGCCTGCTATTAATCAGAATCAGAGATAAGACTTCGATAATTTACCTTCTCTGATGTAGATGGCCTGTATAGAGCGCCCTGTCAGTAGGAAGATATGACTTCCCTATGAATTAAAAAGGCCTTTCCCAGTAGGGAGCACCGTCTAGGAAAGTATGATTTCCTAAAGAGGTCTCAGTCCTATTGATGGTAAGTGTTTCTGACACCACACTGAAAAGGAAGAACAAGGAAAGTGTCTCTGACACATTTTACTAGTATGTTAAAAGTATGTGTCAGAAGTGGGATCTGAAACCACGTGTAAGGTCGTGGACCAGAACACTCGTTTATGAAGGTATAACCTTGAGTCTGGCGCATTAGACCATTCGGCCCTCCTGACAGGTAATCCATATGTTTATCTTTATTTCTTAATTGCTATCATATGATTTGATTACCTGTTAGTTCAATGTCATGTTCACATTGTTATGAATATTACAATAAAATATTCTATTCTATTCTATTTAATCTGTGATTATACAACACGTAAGAAATTATAATAACAGATAATTGTGACCCATGACAGAAACTTCCCTTACATGTGAGTACCAACACATAAACCTAAGTCCTCTTCCCATACCATAGAAAGAAGTCTTATTTAGCTTCCCTCCAGACAACTAGTCTGGATTTTATACTAGCAGAGACCTTCAGAAGAGACTATATCCTTCGTTAGGTGGCCCTAACCATAACAACGGTATTGAATACAGTAAGAATACCGTAAGAATACCCTTTCGGCCCTAGGCCGTGCTTAAAAGCATAAATTTCAGCTGAGGAAGTATTACCTGAGCTGTCTCTAGACAGGTGACGGTTGCTCCTAGACCGCCCTCTGTGTGTTGACTCTCTGAAAGGTGACCTGGAGGAGTGAATGGAATCTGTTCTGAGGACCTTCAGATTACCCATGAGGCAGAGAGTTTGTAGTCGGCGTGACCCCCGCACTACCTGGTAGCTTGAGCAGGAGTAGGTGGGGTACGGGACTTTCTTTAGTGAGCGCAAGATAGTCGACGTCGTTCATTGACTGAGCTAAGCGGGCTATTTGGTTGTCTCCAAGCGAATGCGACCACTCCAACAGTGTACCCACGAGGTAGAGAGTTATCTGAGTCACCATGGTCCCCCGGACAGGAGTGGGTGGGGTATGGGACTGCATATGGCTGGGTTGGGGGACATCACCGATAGAAGGTCAGGACTTCGTACGGGTGATGTTTCCAATCCCTGGGAGTCCGGACGGGCCGTAGTGGGCTAGGGCCCGACTCCCCATTGATGTTTCCTTCACAGGAGTGGGTGGGGAATGGGACTGCATATGGCTGGGTTGGGGGACATCACCGATAGAAGGTCAGGACTTCGTACGGGTGATGTTTCCAATCCCTGGGAGTCCGGACGGGCCGTAGTGGGCTAGGGCCCGACTCCCAATTAGACTAAGGTCCCACTCCCCATTGCTGTTTCTGAAATATAGAAAATAACAGCAGAAGGTGTTCTAAAAGCACCAACTGTGATTATATAACAAACAACACGAACCCAATAATATAAGAAAACTATTTACTGGAGTGTTGACACGAGTAGGAGGGGTGTCTACGTTCCGGTGTCAAATTCAAAACTTCTAATAGAAGTTAAAAGCTATTTTTCGACAGAATTTACAAATGTTGGTAAACCGGAAGTAGACAGCATATGGTTGTTTACGAATTGCGGTCTGAATTAACTGCGTAAAGAACAAAAGCCGGTGTAAAAAACACCAATTACGATCATAAACTCGTAAGAAAATAACATATGGGAAGTAAAATTAAAGTAATAAAACAATTAAAACCATTTGTTACGTGGAAAAAGACAAATATTTTGAGACCGTCGATTTATCGCGTTCTTTACCGATGACGCCACGACGGAAAGAGGAAGTAACTCTGTGTGACTCTTGCTTGTACGGGTGTATTTGGCGGCGCCCTTGGTGCCGGGAGTCCCGGGAAGGGTATTTGGGGAAGTTTTTCCGTTCGTGGATTAAGGCAAGTTGAGTATCTTGCAATTGTAATGTTGTCGTAAGCTATCTATAGACCAATATCTCACATCATGATGTAGATTATTAAGGGGTAATGACAGGTATCTAGTTATCATTTAAACAACATAATAAAGTAAATATATTATTAAAAGCAGTAGAAGAATGAATTGTTTTGTAAAGTTTAGTGTTTGTCATACCCATTTATTACACAAACATTCATTCAATATATTTTGGAAAAAGAAACATAGTGAAGGTTTTTGGTAGAAAAAAATGGCATGGTAATTATACTCAAGAAAAAGAAATATGTATATAATGGAAAAACATATTGGAAAAAAGATTATGTAGAAAAAGGAAGGGCAAAAGGTAAATGCTATATATTGCAGCAAGTGTCTAGATTCACAATATTATGGTTCAGCAAAAATGTTCTCATATCGGCCCCATATTTTATGAAAATATGTATCTTTTGAGTTTTTATAAGCAATGTATTTATCAGTTTTATAAACTGTTTTTAAATAATAAATAAAATGTGTACATGATGGTGCATAATTATTTTGTTTTTGAAAGAATATATGATATTTTCCTAATACTAAAATCTTGTTCAGTATAATATCTAATATGTCATTCCCTAATAAAATATCGGAGTCTGACCAGTTGGTTACAGTCTCAGTACATTTGCTATTAATGAAAGTAGACAAGTTTGACCAAAACAATTTTGAAACTTCGCAGTCATAAAAGAGATGTTTAATTGTTTCCACCATTTTATTACAAAAAGTACACATATCTGAATCAGCAATGTTCATTTTTAGCTCGACTGATCAGAGATCAGCAGAGGGTATGCCGTGGTGCGGCGTCCGGCGTCCGGCCGTCCGTCTGTCCGTCTTCTGTCCGTCTGTCTGTCCGTAAACTTTTATTTGTAGCGACAACTCCTCTGAAACTACTGGATGGATATTCATGAAACTTTACAGAAATGTTGCCCATAAAGTCTAGTTGATCCTAGCAAAAATTCATGTTGATGTGAAATCCAAGATGGCCGCCAAAGCTAAAAATAGAGTTTTAAAATACAAGTTTGTAGCGACTACTTCTTGAAAACTATAAGTGATATTGATATGGGTTTTTCTAAAATGATCAGCATGACATGATGTTGATCCTTGTCAAAAATTGTTTTGATTCAACGTTAAACATGGCTGCCAGCGGCCATCTTTGTTTACATAGAGTTATATAGTAAAAACTTGTAGCGACTACTCCTCTGAAACTACTTGGCGGATTGTCATGAAACTTTACAGGATTGTTGCTCTTGATGTCTAATTGATCCTAGCAAAATTTCAGATCTGCCAGAAATTCAAGATGGCCGTCACAGCTAAAAATAGATTTTTAAAAAATAAGTTTGTAGCGACTACTTCTTGAAAACTATAAGTGATATTGATATGGGACTTTTTCTAAAATGATCAGCATGAAATGATGTTGATCCTTGTGGAAAATTATTTTGATTCGACGTTAAACATGGCTGCCAGTGGCCATCTTTGGTTACATAGAGTTATATAGTAAAAACTTGTAGCGACTACTCCTCTGAAACTACTTGACGGATGTTCATGAAACTTCATATGAATGTTGCTTTTGATGTCTAGTTGATCCTAGAAAAATTTCAGGTCGGCCGGAAATTCAAGATGGCCGCCACAGCTAAAAATAGATTTAAAATAAATAAGTTTGTAGCGACTACTTCTTCAAAACTATAAGAGATATTGATATGGGACTTTTTCTAAAATGATCAGTATGACATGATGTTGGTCCTTGTCGAAAATCGTTTTGATTTGAAGTTAAACATGGCTACCAGCGGCCATCATTGTTTACATAGAGTTATATATTGAAAAGTTGTAGCGACTACTCCTCTGAAACTACTTGACGGATTTTCATGAAACTTCACAGGAATGTTGCTCTTGGTGTCTAATTGATCCTAGCAAAATTTCAGGTTGGCCGGAAATTCAAGATGGCCGCCACGGTTAAAAATAGATTTTCAAAAAACAAGTCTGTAGCGACTACTTCTTGAAAACTATAAGTGATATTGATATGGGACTTTTTCTAAAATGATCAGCATGACATGATGTTGATCCTTGTGGATTTTTCTTTTGATTCGACGTTAAACATGGCTGCCAGTGGCCATCTTTGGTTACATAGAGTTATATAGTAAAAACTTGTAGCGACTACTCCTCTGAAACTACTTGACGGATGTTCATGAAACTTCACAGGAATGTTGCTTTTGATGTCTAGTTGATCCTAGAAAAATTTCAGGTCGGCCGGAAATTCAAGATGGCCGCCACAGCTAAAAATAGATTTAAAATAAATAAGTTTGTAGCGACTACTTCTTCAAAACTATAAGAGATATTGATATGGGACTTTTTCTAAAATGATCAGTATGACATGATGTTGGTCCTTGTCGAAAATCGTTTTGATTTGAAGTTAAACATGGCTACCAGCGGCCATCATTGTTTACATAGAGTTATATATTGAAAAGTTGTAGCGACTACTCCTCTGAAACTACTTGACGGATTTTCATGAAACTTCACAGGAATGTTGCTCTTGGTGTCTAATTGATCCTAGCAAAATTTCAGGTTGGCCGGAAATTCAAGATGGCCGCCACGGTTAAAAATAGATTTTCAAAAAACAAGTCTCTAGCGACTACTTCCTGAAATCAAAATCAATCAGTAGAGCTTCAAGGTCATTGACCTCTTGTTTTAAGGGCCTTCATTTTTCATCCTATCTTTATCAAACTCTACCGCATTGTTAATATCAATGAAAGCTCGGACAGGTTAAAAAAAACAGCCATATGGGACTAGTAACAGCGGAGTTATGGCCCTTGATTTACTTAAAAATGCTATATTTGCCTCGTTAAGACGATAGGGGCTTCATTGTTCATCCGATCTTTACCAAACTTTATCAAATTGTTAATGTCGTTGAAAGCTCGAACAAGCCATATCGGACCAGTAACAGCGTAGTTACGGCCCTTGATTTAGTTAAAAATGCTATATTTTGCCTCGTTCAGACGATAGGGGATTCATTGTTTATCCGATCTTTACCAAACTTTATCAGATTGTTAATATCAATGAAAGCTCGGACAAGTTCGAAAACCATTAATATCGGACCAGTAACAGCAGAGTTATGGCCCTTGATTTAGTTATATTTTGCCTCGTTAAGATGATAGGGCCTTCATTTTTCATCCTATCTTTACCAAACATAACCCCGTTGTTAATATCAATGAAAGCTCAGACAAGTTCGAAAACCAGCCATATCGGACTAGTAACAGCGGAGTTATGGCCCTTGATTTTGTTATAAAGGCTATATTTTGCCTCGTTAAGACGATAGGGTCTTCATTTTTCATCCGATCTTTACCAAACGTTACCAGATTGTTAATATCAATAAAAGCTTGGACAAGTTCGAAAACCAGCCAGTTCGGACCAGCAACAGCGGAGTTATGGCCCTTGATTTAGTTAAAAATGCTATATTACGATATAGCCTTCGTTTTTCGTCCGATCTTTACCAAACTTTACCAGATTGTTAATATAAATGAAAGCTCGGACAAATTCGAAAACCAACCAGATTGCACGAGAACAGCGGAGTTATGGCCCTTGATTTAGTTAAATATGCTATATTTTGCCTCGTTAATACGATAGGGCTTCTATTTTTCATTCGATCTTTACCAAACCTTACCAGTGAAAGCTCCAACAAATTTCAATACCAGCCAGATTGGACCATTTACACCGGAGTTATGGCCCTTGATTTTCTGAAATATGCTATATTTTGGCCTCATAAAGAAAGGGCCTTCATTTGGCCAGATTTCAGTGAAACTTTTCAAGGATGATCAGTACCAAGCCTAGTTGTACATGTCGTCACTGTGTTCTAGTTGAATGATTTTGGCAGAGTTATGTCCCTATAAAGGTTTTAATACACAAACTTTGTCTGGACTAGTTCTCCTGAACGTCTCCTCACATTTCAACCAAACCTTACAGGGATGATCAGCACCAAGCATAGTTGTGCATATCATCGTCGGGTTCCAGTTAACAGAATTTTGGTGGAGTTATGGCCCTTTAAAGGTTTCTGATACACAAACATTTAAAGGTTTCTGATACACAAACATTTTCCGGGCTAGTTCTCCTGAACCCCTGGCTGGATTCTAACGAAACTTGACAAGGATGATCAGTATCAGGTCTAGTTGTGCAAATCATTGCCGTGTTCCGGTTGAATGATTTTTGGCAGAGTTATGGCCCTTTAAAGGTTTTAATACACAAACTTTGTCTGGACTAGTTCTCCTGAACGCCGCCCCACATTTCAACGAAACTTTACAGGGATGATCAGCAGCAAGCATAGTTGTGCTTATCATCGTGGCATTCCGGTTAACAGATTTTTGATGGAGTTATGGCCCTTTAAATGTTTTTGATACACAAACATTTTCCGGGCTAGTTCTCCTGAACCCCTGACTGGATTTTAACGAAACTTGAAAAGGATGATCAGTATCAAGCCTAGTTGTGCATATCTTCGCCATATTCGGGTTGAACGATCTTTGAACGAGTTATGGCCCCTTATACTTAAACTTTATCTAGAGCCAGTAGAGCGTCCACAGGCCCTCTTGGGCCTCTTGTTTGAAGTTTGTGTTAAAAGTTTGTCATCAACTAAAAAATAGGGGGTGGCAGTATCTTCTTGTTGGATTTGAAGGGTGTAATGGCCAGCGTATCTGTGGCTCTTTCATGAGTTGTGAAGATAGCATTAATTTCCAAGTTGCTAATGTAAATTCCATTTCTGTTTTCAGTATGAACCGCAGATTCCCACTGCAGGGAAATACATTCTCCACCTTGAGGCGTACAATGATATAACAGCCACCGTTACTGTTGCCCTTCCAATTACCGTACATCACCCCATCAATAGTGCACAGCTGGAGATTGTTGGAAACCTTGTAGGGAAAGAGACTTGGCTGCAGGTGAATGTGTCTGGGTATCACCCTTTTCTTACGGAGGTGAACTTTGGGGATGGGAACCAGATTCGGATATTTTCGCTTGATGGAGATGCTAATATCACCAGTGTCAATAGCACGCTGCATCTTGTGTATTTGACACATGTATACACCGAGACAGGAGAGTTTACAATAAACGTGAATGTGTCAAATAGCATCTCAAACGTTACATGCTCGGAATTGTTTGTACCAATTGCCAGTGTTGCTTTGACAACCAGGTCACCATGGTTAATCCGTACACCAGGCAATGTCGTTGCCATGGCAACTGTGGAAGGTGGCAGAGATCTGATTTATTCATGGAACTTCTCGGATGATTTTGAAGAAACTGTAGTGAAAAGGTAAGTTGTTCAGTTCAAATACAGTTTTGGCAAATAATGTGGAATTGAATAAAAGAAAACAATAGACATTACAACTCTACTTAAAATACTATATGAACAATGTAGCCATGCTTGTATAGAAAGAGTTTTTGTATAGACATTTCAGATTTAGAAAATAGTTGTGTGAGTAATAGTGGGTAGTTAAGTAGGTGATTTTTTTTTGTTGCCAAAGACAGTAAAAAAACATAAGAAATTAAAGAAAAATATACTAAAAACAGTAAAAAAAATATTTCGTTAAAGAATTGCTATAAAACGTTTGGGTGGGTAGCTATGGAAACAGCAAACCAACAATTTTTTATGGGCGGCCTGATATGCCACATGACACCATTGTTACAGTACATTAGGGTGTATAGAATAATCGGTTGTAAAAGAAAATTCTGTTTAAATTCAGTTTTCTCTAGATAATTTTAAAACTTTTCAGGCTTGAGGATATCATATCTAAGCAGCGGTGCATTTTGGTGCATTTTTTTCATGCAAAATGTATCACTAAGAAAAAGAAGATTCTTTACTAACGAATGAAGTGTGTTTTTGAAAAGAAAAATTTATACCATCACAATAAACTGAGATACGAATATTTGTTGTTATAATAAATTTTAGAGACAAAAGTCAAAAGGCAATCGTCAGATAACTTCAGTTAACTTAAACATTTAAATTTGGCACTTCTAGAGGTACAACGAAATTGGGTAAATATTGATGCAAAATAGCCTACTAAACAATTCACAATAATAGGAAAATAATTTCAGAGAAAATTTGCTATCGTACAACTTTAAGAGTAAATTAAATCAGAAACTAAATAGACGTTTTTCTTTCATTTAAATTTTTGACGTATACCCAAGTGATTCTGTACCCTCTACCGCGCTGTATAAAGTGTACTGAGCTGTATTAAATGTTCAGACTGGGTTTTTTTTATGCCTAATTTGGGCCCCATTCACAGTTCCAAAAAGTATCGTTTTTTCACAATTATATTAAAAAAATTCACAATCTGAAACTTTTTTTTTTTTTGTGGGGGTAAATACAGACAGACCAGTGAGGATACTAGTCTTAATATAAGCTGGTGTCAAAACTAGTCTGTATTTACTAGAAACAAAACTTAAAACCAAGGGATATTAAACTGTGAAAATAAAAGTGAAAAAAGTTTATTTCTCTTTTGTTATAATATTTCACAATTTTCACAATTTCTAAGAAGATGCCACTATTTTTCACAATGGCATGGGCACAGGCTGCATTCACAAAACACATTAAAAAAACACTGTCATACTTTATTACACTGTCATTAAAGGTCATCGATGTTGTTTTTGGCCTACAAAACCATTCACATACCACTCGCCTTATATATAAACTGATTGTGATGTGTAGTTATCAGTTAGAAAAAAATGTCCTAATTAAAAGAAAGCAATACTGATGTATTATTTTGCCTACTAAATCCTAGGTAGCAATCTTTCAACATTGTCAGTAATTAATGATTTTGGTTCTTTAGTGACGTAGCTGCCTGTATGCCAAAGCGCCCGGACTTGCTTCTTAAATGTATGTTGATATATTTAAAACCTTGTTAAAAACTATCTAAGAATGGACACGGGGATTCAGAGTTTTTGTTTTCAAAAAAACAACAGAACATGCCGAATGCAGCTTCCAACATTATACATTATATATTTTCCTGGGAGCAGTTGGCATGCCGTGGGACAATCCTAGAAACTTCAAAGGTTTGCTTTTCATGTCGGACATGAGAAGACATCCGTTTAGGTCTTGCAATGCTTCTGTTATCAGTTTTTTGTTTGTCATATATACAGGTTCCCTAATCAGACAAGCATTGCTATTCACGTGTATGGAATGTCCGGAGAGTATCTCGTTTCTTTCAATGTGAACGGAGAACATTATCCCCCGCCCGGTGTGCATGTGACACTGGAGCATAACTTCACTGTCGTCGACCCCATTGACACCCTCGAGCTAAGTGTGGACAAGAATTACGCAGCTTTGGAAGGAAATTTCACTCACATCGTGGTGTTTACTGCCAAGTAAGTTGTTTGTTTGTTTGGTGTTTAACATCATTTTCCAGCACTTTTTAGGATATGTATGACGGTCGATTTTTTGTGGTGGAGCACACACTTATTCCTATAGTACTGGTTCCCGTAGAACCAGTACTATATACCTCCCGCCATCCGTGAAAATCAACACTGTCTTACAAGTTGAGCTTCCAGTTACAACGCAACGTCGTTAACCCCTCGACCACGGATGCGCCAAGTAAGTGAATGGAATAAGAATTACAAAAACATAGCTGCCGTAAAGTTCCAGAAATTGTGTGTTATTGTTGGGGAGATGGGCACATGACTGTAACTGGCCTAAAATCTAAAAGGCTTAACAATATATTAGCCGAACCCTGAAAAAAATAGACTTGCACCCAGCGTCTAAACACTATGTATCAGAAACCTAGCAAAAAATATTGCAAAAAAATTAATATAATTACAGACCTCACTCACACTGTTCTGTTTTATTGGATCTATTCCATTGCTATTAATAACATTTACTGAGATCATGTTAGTTTAGGTCGATGTATTACAATTTTATGTTAACAAAACGAACAAACATTGAATATGTTGTAAATATATGTTCTCACTTTTGAAATATGCTGAATTTCAGATCTTCTGGTTCCCATGTGAGGTTTGTATTTGACTTTGGTGACGGAGCCACCTCAGACATAATAGGGAACCAGCTGCCCTACATGTCGGTGGGCATGACGATGCAGGGTCAAGGCAGGCATGTGTATACAGAAGGTAGGTTAAAGTGCTCAAGGAGGACACAATTTTAAGTCCCTTTCCTAAGCCTCGTCCGTCGGATGGGGACGTAAACCGGGCGGTCCCGTGTATCGGTCTATCAACCGAGCACGTTAAAGAACCATAGGAATCTATTCGATATTAAGAGTAGGGCAGGTTCCCGGATTTCTATGTATCCTTCCCCTCTCTCTGGGGCGGCTCTAAATAACCTGTACTGTGTTGATGAGCCGTTAAACAACATTCAATTCAATTAAATGCATGGTACCAGTTAATAATAATTTTGCAGTTATTTACTATTAAAAAGAAAAAATTCTATTGGACGTGCCAGTTTTAGATTAAGTACAATACTTCTGTGGTGTCGCTGAACACCACTTTTCACTTATTACTCCGTCTTGTTTTAAAATGATGTATGGCAGATGCTGAATCAACCAAAACGAGTGACGGAAATAATCCGAAAATGAATTATTGCACTGTCAAATGTTATCATATTCAGCAGTGGAAAATAATGATTTGATAGATCGATTAAGGAAAGTGGATAATTGTGTCTATCAAATGGCTGATTAAAGATGGCTGCTAAAACAGTTACATTTTGGTTACCAAGCAGTGTGTATGCTTTTATCAGTTATATCTCACAATAAGCTCTGTTGGTGGCTTACATCATGTACTGAATATGTGGACACATTCCAGTAACATTTTGTCTCAAATATTGTTCGACCCCTAGATTTATATTTGGAAACAAACATTGCACTATTTTAAAAGGCCACTGCAACACAAAAAAGTATTTTCTGAGGAAAGGGAAAAATATTAACATTATTTAGAAAGAAAATCGGTGGGCAAACGCTCTAGAATATAGAAACTTTTGCCAAAATGTTACGGAAGTCTGCCGTCCACTTAGCTGTTATCCTGCACTTACATTTTGCCAGGGGATAACTTACGCCTTTCATATGACTCAACTTTTACCAATGTTGGTTACCTGTACATGGAAGATGAGCCTGGCATGTTCATGCCTGTTAGGCGCCATATAACATGTAATGTGTTGGTGCGCCTTAAAACCCCAATTCAATTCAATTCAATTACCTGAATACCAGCACTAATAAGCCCCATGTAGGATCGGCACTCTAATTCAGTTGTTAGTCTCCATTATACAAGAAAGATAGATGCCATAGATTATTTTAACAGAAGGCAAGAAAAATATATTGTGTTTATTATTGCTCTAAAAAAAATAGGTCGGTAGGCATTTTCTTTTTTCGTATTTTTTTTTAAAATTTTTTGAGCAAGGTATTGCATGATTCTATCATAAGCACCATACAAGTTGATGATACAACTGAAAGTTTCTCTGTGATGTCAGTTTACCTCGATAAAAGACTGCCCCAGTTAAGTTTCTCATTCCTGTTACAAATAATAGGACACTTTAAACCAGAAGACCTTTGTTTAACATGCATTTTGCCAAATAGTTTAATAGTTAATTAGCATTGCATTGTTTACCTGAAAGAAAAACGTTAAAACTCTGAATGTATAATATGCCATTACAGGCAAGTCATATGGCTAACCTACATATTTTTCACTTTTGCTATGTTATTTGGTAATAATTTGCATATACCACCAGTGCCCAGTGAATTATAGAAAATATAGAATGGTACGTTCCACTTCCATGATGTAAGCTATGTGATAAATCATTGTCCAGAAGAAATTGATTTTTTTTTTATATATATGCATTTTTGCATAAAAAGTTTTGGGGTCGACCCCTTAAAATGGGGTCGATCGGGCCACCGGAAACACAGGTGCTTATAGCATCCAGGAGGTATTTACTAGAATTTCTGATATTTCTTGTTAAAATAATAAAAGTCTCCTAAATTTAATATAAAGTTTCTAAAGGTCATTGAATCCAGTTAATTCACATGTAAACTGCTTTAATATTTTCGATAAAGCTCAAACTTTGTAAAGGTGCTTGAATATAGTTAAGTTTTAGTCAAACTAACTAATGTAAAACTCTTTTAATATCTGCTATAACTATACCTCGAGTATCTTCAATGGCTATTTCCGTTTCAGTTGGTGAGTACAAGGTCAAGGTCACAGCAGTGAATCCCCTTGGCAACCAGACGGTTCACCTGTCAAAGTTATTCTATGTGCAGCAGCCCCCTAAGAGCCTTTATTTCTGCGAGGGGACAGCATCTGAGCTGAACTTAAGGGACTATTACTCGGGGCATGTGGGCATGGTGGTGACGCTGTGTGCAGCCGTATTGTCGGGGACCAACATAACATTTGACTGGAAACTTGGAGACCAGACTGACCTAGTTAAAGCTGGTAGGTATACGGATTCGGATACAGAGGATCTTGCACGAGTACCTATTTAATATTGATTTTTTTTTAACTAGATGGATAAAAGTATATGATGCGAGGCTGTTCTGAGCATCGTATTGATTTTATCGAACGAGTTTAATAAATTTGTATTAAATAGGCACAAATGTGAGATTCTGTTTATCACAGAACTCCAGAAAAGCCTCATAAACATTTATTATTGTAGCATATATCTAATGCTAAATTTCATTATACTGATTTTATAAAACCTGTATTAACACATTTATGCTACTTGTCCGTTGCCGGTATTTTAACAGATACGGAAATTGACAATCCCGATATACTCCCAGCGGACCGGGAAAAAAACAAACAATGATTCCGCCTACATTTGCATATTTGTTTTTATTATGGATCTCTGTCCGTCACAATCGTGTCTCCTCCATATCTCTTGAACCCCTTGAGGGATTTGGAAATGACTTGCACAGAGCAACTAACAGCCACGTCCATTCAAGGTCAAGGTCACACTGAGGTCGAAGGTCATATGCACTGTATTTTGTTTCTCCTCCATATCTCTTGAACCGCTTGAGGGATTTAAAAATAACTTGCCACAAATGTTCACCATATCGAGACGACATACAGAGGTCAACTTCCAGCCATGTCCTTACAAGGTTAGGGTCACATTTAGAGGTCGAAGGTCATATGCATTATATTCATGTCCTCTCCATATCTCGTGAACCGCTTGAGGGATTTTGAAATAACTTGGCACATGTTCACCATATCGAGACGACATGCAGAGCGCGACTTCCAACCAGGTTGGTTCATAAATTGTGGGAGGAGACATGTTTTTTTTACAAAAACAACCCTGTCTGGTTTATTTGGCCAAGCACTTTGCTCGACACTTGTCTAAGGGTCACTTTTTCAAGTCCGTATGACAGTGACAGGATATATCATGGCTTTAGCGCATGAAACTATTTCTTTCCAATGCACGTAGTAAATCAACATACAGAACTATTTCTTTGTCAATACACATGGTCACCCAACATATGGAACTATTTCTTCAGCGTTAAGTATTTATCTAATGTTTTATTTAACAGTCATGAGAAGTCCTTGTATGTATGGTATGAACTATTTCTTTACGACCCTTATTAACCAAACGTGTGTATCTGTTTTTTCAGGACCTATAGTTACCCACCAGTATCACTCTGCAGGAGTAAGACCAGTGTATGTAACAGCCAAAAATAAGGTCAAACAGCTGGAGAAGGCCATTCAGGTTTACATCAACTACGAAATTCAAGGTATGGCTTCCATTTGTTTTGAATAGTTTATATACTATAGATATTATAATATATATTTATACGACATACAGGACCTCAGGGCCGGGATGGTGAAAAAGCTGTGTTTGAAACTTCTCGCCTCTCACTGCTGCGGGTTCAAATCCCACTGGGAGCTTGACTTTATGTGACAAAGTGTCGATGTTGACTGATGGTGGGAGCAGGGTTCTCAATAACTTTTGGTTGAACAGGCCTTTTTGAAAAAGTAACAGGGCTGGGTTTGGGGGCTCTCCCCTGGAAATTTTTGAAATTGAGCGCGTCATTTCCTGCATTTTGGGCTATTTTGAATGCCTTTTAAATCACACTTTAAAGTGCAATTTTATAAGCAATATTCCTCTATATGCAGATACAAGTACTGCAGTGCAGTAGTTGTATCTGTATTTAGAGGTAGTGCAGTATGTTCACAATTATATTTATTTACCAAACTTCAACAACACGTATCCATTTGAAAATTGTATTCTGAACACCACATATCCGCATAACTACAAAATTCAAGAACAAATACTTTCCATTATCTCTACAAAGTTCAGTAACACATACTATCCATGTCACTGTCTTCATCTTTTTTTGGAACAATTTTGAACCGGCCCAAATGCCATTTGAAGCGGTCATTTCAGCCAGCGGCCGGTTCTTATTGAGAACCCTGTGGGAGGTATGCAGTAATGGTTCTACCCAGGAAAAAGTGGGTGGTTTGCCTCCACCACAAAAAAAATCAGTCGTCATATATAGCCATAATGAATTATAAAGAATTATGAATATCGTTTTTGCAGTAAAAAAGAAGTACTTGCTTAAGAAAGGCTAGTGAAAAAAAAAGATCACTAATCCTGTGATCCAGTACTAAAAAAAGTTTGTTTCTAACCCTATGTATCTTCACGTCATAGGATTCTGAAATATTTATTTCATGTATTGAGTTTTGTCTGTGCAATTATCCAATTTTCAAATGGTTTTAAAAACCTAAACCGATAATGATGACCCTTTCAGGAGTTGAGTTGATCCCCGAGAGCAGAGTTGTTGCCGTCGGTCAGCCTATGTTATACGAGGCGCTGGTACGCCCCAACTACACCAACATCGTGAGTAAATACTTCTGGAAGTTCAAATCTCCTTCACGATCCAGTGGTCGAGGGAGGCTTGGGCGTGATGGATCAAGCACAGACGAGAATAAAAAGATGTTTTCATTTTGGGAGAGTGGCTGGTAAGAGTTGAAGGAATGATTTTCGAGTATTTTCAAGGCATGCTTATTTAGATGTCATGACATTTTTATTTCACCCAAGAAATATAGATGAGACAAAACCTAATAATACCAATCACATTTGTTAGGGTACTTCTATTTACCTTCTGTTTACATTGTCTGCATGTTTTCGTGAGAAAAAGGGGTACAATTCTGTTTTACCGTATACAACCCATTAAGCACGCCTGTCCCATAATGTCTTTTCCAGAAAACATTGGTAAAGTGTGACCTTGCTTTACAACTAGTACATTCTTGTTAAATCATTTGCCGAAAAGACCATTTGCCGTTAGGGGGATTTTGATTTGAGAATGGCAAGAAGGTTAATACAGGGATTTTTTTCATGATTTTGGGAACATGACCCGTACCCCTGGAATTGGGAATTTTAGCGCGATTTTTCATAAAATTGGGAATTGTAGCGCGATTTTTAATAAAATTCGGAAAAATATAAAGTAAAGCTTTCCTTTCATAATTATATCTTTAATACTGTTTTTTGTACACCAAGATAAACAGAAGCATTTATAAGCTTTTGAACCCCAATCATTGGATTGGGACACTAAAAAAAAAAAAAAAAAAAAAATTTTAAAAAAAATATTTTTTTTTTTAAAATTGGGAATTTTTTCCTCTTAATTTGGAAAAAAAGGTATGTTTTGGCATTGGGAATATGACCGAATTTCGGCTATAAAAACAGCCAAAAAAAACCCCTGTAATATAAATCGAGTTTATATCTGTATCTTTTTTTATGGTTTTCGAGGGAACATTAAATGCTACTCCTAATGTGGTAGAGCTGGTATACTAGTATAATATTTATATTTTCTCTCCTAGGTGTACGGCGACTGTGACTGCCCAGAACAAAATCAGCAATGCCACCTCAGAATCTGTCGCCATCCACGTCATCGCCAAGATAGAGAAGTTGCAGATCATTATCCTTGGCAACAAGGCGGAGAGACTGGTGAATCGATCAATCAGATTTCAGTATTATGTTTACTCCGGATCTGACCTCAATTTGACCTGGTCCTTTGGTGACAGTACCAGACCGGTAGTAACTTCCCTAAAAGAAGTGGAGCATACTTTTGTCAGGTAAATGTTTTGTCTTATATAAAGTCCTGTAAAAACTACTCTGAAGATGTCAAATGTTCCGACCCAATAAAAGGGTGATCTAATATATTTTTATTTGTCATTTGCCTAACCAAGATCACCTTTGTTCTATATATGTTAGACTTTTGACAATCGTATTATGTACTATTTGCTTGCTCTTATCATAATATTGTGAGCAGCATTTCAAAGATTAAAAAATAAAAGGCATGGGTATAAAATATATAAGTTGTGACCGTTCAGACATAATTAATACCGTGATCTAAAAGCAGTATATTAGACCTTTTGGTGTGGTGTCACAATAATACTTGTGTGTGTTACTTGACAAGTTTCTATTTAATTTTTGTTTTGATTCACAGGGAGGCTGGCTACAACATCACTTTGACTGCCAGTAATCATGTCAGCTCGCAGACTGTGTCTGCTATGTTGTTTGTTCTTGAAAACTCATACTGTAACGAACCTAGAGTGAGAATACTGAACCAGCCTGGAACAAAGGTAAGTCTAATAATCATGTCGGCTCCCAGACTGTGTCTGCTATGTCGTTTGTTCTTGAAAACTCATACTGTAACGAACCTAGAGTGAGAATACTGAATCAGCCTGGAACAAAGGTAAGTCTAATAATCATGTCGGCTCCCAGTTGTGTCTGCTATGTCGTTTGTTCTTGAAAACTCATACTGTAACGAACCTAGAGTGAGAATACTGAACCAGCCTGGAACAAAGGTAAGTCTAACAATCATGTCGGCTCCCAGACTGTGTCTGCTATGTCGTTTGTTCTTGAAAACTCATACTGTAACGAACCTAGAGTGAGAATACTGAATCAGCCTGGAACAAAGGTAAGTCTAATAATCATGTCGGCTCCCAGACTGTGTCTGCTATGTCGTTTGTTCTTGAAAACTCATACTGTAAGAACCTAGAGTGAGAATACTGACCCAGCCTAGAACAAAGGTAAGTCACTCTGACCTCTGGTAATCTTGTCAGCTCCCAGACTGTGCCTTGAAAATGAATACTGTAACAAACTTATGGTGAGAATATTGAACCAGCCTGGAACAAAGGTAAGTCTAACAATCATGTCGGCTCCCAGACTGTGTCTGCTATGTCGTTTGTTCTTGAAAACTCATACTGTAACGAACCTAGAGTGAGAATACTGAATCAGCCTGGAACAAAGGTAAGTCTAATAATCATGTCGGCTCCCAGACTGTGTCTGCTATGTTGTTTGTCATTGTAAAATCATTTTGTTGAAAATACGGATCCAGCCTGGCACTGAGGTATCACTTACATTGTCCCATTTCCTTATTCTGACGTTAAATGGAAATAGTAGCGTGAAAAGACGTTCAATTCAAAAGAGTTGCATATGAATTGACATCCTGAAGTGCACTCATCCTGAGAAAATGCAGGAAAATTTCCTTTTGGAAGTAATGTTGCTCAGATTGGATTGGTCATTTTGTGGTCATAAAATGCGTGAAGGGAGATTCGATATGGTCATTAAACTGTCTAGCTTGGAACAGTATAACCAAATATGGTGTGTGGATGGTGCATAAAATCCCATACCATTTCCATTTGTATTGTAGTATTGTAAAAAAACAAGTGATTTATGATGGACCTTTTGGGAGGCTGGTGCTAAATTCTGTAATGGTGAAATATTGGCACTGCAGTTTCTGAGGACATGTGAGGTTCTTGTAAAACAATTGCATACTTTTTTGAGTTGCAAATTTCTTAATTGTAACTGCCATGGGCACTAGCAGTAGCAATAAAAATGTAAAATAAAATGGATGGTGTACCCAGTTTTATAGGGATAATCCCTCTCATCGGGCACAGACTGTTATTAGGTCTGAGCACAGGAGCACAACATGACCTTATTTAATGTTGATTACATATTATGTATTAAAGGGTCCCCTTGTACAGCTGGATACATCTAGTCAACCTGAGGGGTTTCAAAGCAGTTTAGCCACATGAAAATTGAATGAGAAACAGCATTATTAGGAATGACCTTGGTTGTAAAAGGAATGTAGCCACACATCGAAACACTCTGTTATTTAGCATTCTGAACAACTGAGGAAAAGGTGAAAGAATTATCAAAATCTGATGATAAACAAAGAAGATATGACCATTTGAAGGTTGTTCTGAAACGGATATGGAGCCACCATTTGAGAACTATGACATCATAGTTCTAACTATGACATCATAGTTCTAAATTACCATATCTGGCAAATGGAAAAGCATAATTTAAAGCAAAGAAAATCACTGCAAATGAATGCAATAACCTTAAATGTCTTATAATGCATTGTTACCCTTAAAGGGACACACGGCAATCTTGTTTTTTTTAAAAACTCGCGGCGTCCCGTCAGTTTTTCTGCAAAATTTGCCTTTGTTCAGTCATTAATATTAATTATAAGAATAGTATAAAGCAAACTGTTTTTGTACATCATTAAATGTTGACTATTTTTATTAACCAATAATATATTTAAACATATGGTAGAATAGGACTAGAATAGGAAAACTCAAAATTGTATTTAATGATATGCAGGCAGCTTCAAAGTCAAAATGATACTGGATAAGTGTGTCCCTTTAAGTATAAACATGTTTCATTCAGTTACTGTTATGTTTTCCCTATAAATCAGTAAATTATCATATTTATAAATATTCCATATATGGTCATTTAGAACTATGATGTCATAGCTCTCAAAATGGCGGCTTCCATGTCTGTTTCTATAAAACTTTCAAATGGTCATATCTTTTTTGTTTATCATCCGATTTTGATAATTCTTATTCCCTTTTATTAGTTTTTCAGAACTCTCAATATAACAAAGGTTGTTTGACTTTGTGGCTACATTCCCTTTAAGTCTGCACTTGATTGGGGTTTTGCTGACAAGGTAGATGATAAACTTAATTATAGCATACACATTGGACAAGACAAATTGTTCTGTTTTTTGAAACTGATTCAGTGTTTCTTTAAGCATCTTATAGTTTATTAGAAATGACTGGAAGTTGAGGATAGTTATGGTTACTACAACACTACCCCACCACCCTAGCACAGGCTGATGGTATTCTACCTGGAAGTAGTTGAGCAGACGTGGTTCATATCATCGACAAATAACAAACATCTACATATTACAATGTTGATTTAACCATCTTTTGACTCTTTCTTCTCATTTACAGGTTCTTTATTCTAAACCATACACTGTAGAAGCAGACGTAACACCTGACTGTAACCTCACATCTGTCATGTCTTATGATTGGTCCATAGATGGTCACATGGCTCGATATGATAATGAGATGCACAAAAGAGTGATGGTGCTGCCACCTAGGATGTTGAATTATGGGAGACATGCCATCAAGTTTAAGGTTGGTTAATATGTTTGTAACCTCAATACAGGGCAGGTATAATCTCCACCTATAACAGACTGGTACCCTGAATAATCACGCTTTATTATTACAGGAATTAGTCTATTATTTCAAGTACCAGACAAATAATAATGTGCATGTCCGGGCCAGATATATAGTGTTGTACTAGTCCATGTCATGTCTGTACGTACTAACACTACAGGGTTCTCAATAACTTTTGGTTGAACAGGCCTTTTTGAAAAAGTAACAGGCCTAGGCGGGGGGTCCGGGGATCCTCCCCTTGAACATTTTGAAATTGAGTGCATCATTTCCTGCATTTTGGGCTATTTTGAATGCCTTTTAAATCACACTTTAAAGTGCAATTTTATAAACAATATTCCTCTATATGCAGATACAAGTACAGCTGTGCAGTAGTTGTATCAGTATTTAGAGGTAGTGCAGTATGTTCACAATTATATTTTCTTAACTACAAAATTCAACAACAAATACTTTTCATTATCTCTACAAAGTTCAATAACACATTCTATCCATGTCACTGTCCTCATCTTTTTATTATTATTTTTTGAACGATTTTGAACCGGCTGCCGGTTCTTATTGAGAACCCTGCACTAGCTTGCTTTATGGGTTACTCATATTTAATTTTGATTGCATCAATGTAAAATTTGGTAGACCATAAGAACATACAGTGAAGAAGTACATATGGTCTCGTCATTCTAGTAGGATTATTTTTGCAGAGTTCTTCCTTGTATTTCTTGTACTATCAGAGCATCCAGTCCCATGGACATATTTTGTAGTTTTGTACATTTGTTTCGAGAATAAAACTCTTGAGTTTCCATCTTTTTAGCAGGATACAAATGTTATTAAGATGTTATGTTATAGTAGCAAATGTATCATTTACGTTATACATGGGCAACTTTAATTGAATTGAATTGGATTTTATAGTCGCACCAACAGCTAAGGTCATATGGCGACTTTCCAGCTTCCATTGGTGGAGGAAGACCCCAGGTGCCCCTCCGGGCAATTTTCATGCACGGGCGGGCACCTGGGTAGAACCACCGAACGTTCCGCAAACTGGATAACTTCCTCACATAAAGATTCCTAGGCCCATGAGGGATCGAACCTACAGCGGTGAGGGGCAAGTGATTTCAAGTCAGAGACGTTAACCACTCGGCCACGGGCTCCCCGGGCAACTTTAAATGCTGAAATGAAACTCTAAATGTCAAGATGGTCTTAAAAAAAACAAAAAACTTCCTGCTTTCCACCACAGCTGGAATATTGAACATAGTGATCTGTTTAATTTCAGGTGCAGATGGTGGACACCATTGTGTACTCTACGGACACAGCCTACATAGAGGTGACGGCTAGCCCTCTGGTGAGCAGAATCAGAGGCGGCGTATATAGGCGTGTCAGGCATGATGATGACATCGTTCTGGACGGATCAACATCATTCGATCCAGACGCACCTGCAAATGGCAACTTCAGGTAAATATTGGAAAGTGAATACTGATATTAAAAGTATAGGGCCACCTGTTACTTGTATAGGGCCACCTGTTACTTGTATAGGGCCACCTGTTACTTGTATAGGGCCACCTGTTACTTGTATAGGGCCACCTGTTACTTGTATAGGACCACCTGTTACTTGTATAGGGCCACCTGTTACTTGTATAGGACCACCTGTTACTTGTATAGGACCACCTGTTACTTGTATAGGGCCATCTGTCACTTGTATAGGACCACCTGTCACTTGTATAGGGCCACCTGCTACTTGTATAGGGCCACCTGTTACTTGTATAGGGCCACCTGTTACTTGTATAGGGCCACCTGTTACTTGTATAGGACCACCTGTTACTTGTATAGGGCCACCTGTTACTTGTATAGGGCCACCTGTTACTTGTATAGGGCCACCTGTTACTTGTATAGGGCCACCTGTTACTTATATAGGGCCACCTGTTACTTGTATAGGACCACCTGTTACTTGTATAGGGCCACCTGTTACTTGTATAGGGCCACCTGTTACTTATCTAGTGGTTGAAATAAGTCTTTGTACTACAAATTTGTGTATTTAAACAAAAGAAAATAGAATAATTTTAACTTGCAAAATCTGACCATGAAGATGTTATAAGTCTTGTTAGTTCAAAAGAAGGCTTTTTAACTACTGATCGAAAAATTGCAGTCAAAATCAAAGTTTCCAACATACCGATGCATCGATATACATACGAGGCACGAGCCCGAAGAATGACGGGATTGGCCGAGTTTTCACAATAAAAAAACAACTTCTGAGATTCAAGATGACCACCTTGGCAAAAATATTGAAATCAGTGCCTAATCTTAGCTTGCATGTGTGACTTTGGTCACTGTGTATTATTTTAAAAAGGTTTTAAATCTTTTCCCACACAACTTCTGTTAGGAATTTTTTGTCTAATAACATTTCCCAAGTACAGCACATTTCCTAATATGGAACTTAATAGCCGTATTGCATAGCATATCCAGGCTTATAGTCTGTCGTCCGTCCGTCCGTCCATCCGTCCTTCCGTCCGTCCGAGTTTACAGGAGCTCCTTGTGTGTCTTTTTTTTATGTATAAAGTATACTTGTACATTTGTGACTTTTTTTTCTTGTGTGACTGACACACAAGCAAGTATGTCTCTATGCGCAGGAAATAGTCTTATTTCTTCATTTAAAGCAATAAAAAATTGCAGTCACACAAGGGGAGGGGAGCTTGTGTGACTAAAATGTGTCCAAATGGTAAAAACAACACACAAAATGTCAAAAACAGTCACACAAAGTATGAACGTACACACAAAAAACAGACACACAAGTTTTAGTCACACAAAGCCTGATTTTGTGTACGTCCGTCCGTCCGTCCGTCCATGCGTTTTGACGTTTTGGTTAAAGTTTTTGAAGTTTTTATTTTTCCTCGTTTCTCAAAAAACTAAATATTGGGAAGCTTTGAAACTTTGTACACATGTTCATTATCATTACATGTTGTATGACAAGAACCATAACTCTGTCGTGTATTTTACTTGAATTACCTCCCCTTTTTTTCTTCTTTTTTTTTATAGATTTTTCAGTTAAAATGTTGAATTCCCAGTCCGGTGTCTGCACCACTGTTGTCGTGTATTTTACTTGAATTACCTCCCCTTTTTATCTTCTTTTTTTTTAGATTTTTAATGTTGAATTCCCAGTCCGGTGTCTGCACCACTGTTGTCGTGTATTTTACTTGAATTACCTCCCCTTTTTTTCTTCTTTGTTTTTAGATTTTTCAGTTAAAATGTTGAATTCCCAGTCCGGTGTCTGCACCACTGTTGTCGTGTATTTTACTTGAATTTCCTCCCCTTTTTTTCTTCTTTTTTTTTTTTAGATTTTTCAGTTAAAATGTTGAATTCCCAGTCCGGTGTCTGCACCACTGTTGTCGTGTATTTTACTTGAATTACCTCCCATTTTTTTCTTCTTTTTTTTTAGATTTTTCAGTTAAAATGTTGAATTCCCAGTCCTGTGTCTGCACCACTGTTGTCGTGTATTTTACTTGAATTACCTCCCCTTTTTTTCTTCTTTTTTTTTTAGATTTTTCAGTTAAAATGTTGAATTCCCAGTCCGGTGTCTGCACCACTGTTGTCGTGTATTTTACTTGAATTACCTCCCCTTTTTTTCTTCTTTTTTTTTAGATTTTTCAGTTAAAATGTTGAATTCCCAGTTCGGTGTCTGCACCACTGTTGTCGTGTATTTTACTTGAATTACCTCCCCTTTTTTTTTTCTTCTTTTTTTTTAGATTTTTCAGTTAAAATGTTGAATTCCCAGTCCGGTGTCTGCACCACTGTTGTCGTGTATTTTACTTGAATTACCTCCCCTTTTTTTCTTCTTTTTTTTTAAGATTTTTCAGTTAAAATGTTGAATTCCCAGTCCGGTGTCTGCACCACTGTTGGTACTTCACTTGTTTATGTTGTTGTCGGGAACAGTTCACATTTTACTGCTCTGTCACATGCTCTTCTTTACTGTGTTGTTACAGTTATTGGTGGACATGTCGCTTTATGATGGACAATGGTAACTATGGAGCTGCATGTTTCCATAGCAACATAAACAGCAATTCCTCGTGTGCTGTTGCCATGGATACACCAGTGCTGGCATTTCCTGGTTACTGCTTGATAGTGGCATCAAACTTTACCTTTGAGTTGACTGTGTTCTCCAAGGGACGACGGAACAATACAGCATTTCAAGTTGTGGACGTTGTCAGAGATGAGAAAAATATTCTCAAGTGAGTTTTTGCATGGATATATATCTACAAGAAATTTGAAACAAATAGATACCTATTTTGGAGGGACTTTTTCTTTGACATGCCATGTAGAGTTCTAATCTCATACTTGTTCTAAAATATTCTTTATCTTAATTTTTGCTACTCAAATGACCTTGAGTAAATTAAGAGGGGCTGATCAAAATGATCAAGAACTTGTAATAAGTTGTGAGGGGAGAGGGTTGTCTACCAAGGACTGTCTGGGGGCATTTTATTTTTACCAATGACTGTCTGGGGAGAGGGTTGTCTACCAAAGACTGTCCGATGAGAGGGTTGTCTACCAAAGTCTGTCTGACAAGAGGGTTGTCTACCAAAGTCTGTCTGATGAGAGGGTTGTCTACCAAAGTCTGTCTGGCGAGAGGGTTGTCTACCAAGGACAAAATAGTCGATAATCTGTGAACTTTTTTTTGCAGTGTGGAGATTGTCCAACCATACAGCTTTTCAGATTCTATCAATGCTGACAGGAAGCTGTCATTTTACGCGGTGTGTAGAAACTGTCCCGTTAACCTTACAACATACAAGTGGACTTTGAAGCGTCTTCCGGACGAAAACATCTTCAACTTAGCAAGGGCACATGATAAGCTGTAAGCAAATATTAACATTAAATTGATACTTTCTGTTAAAAAACATAGGATATTATTTCAAATTAACTTCACTTTTCTGTAGGCGGAGCTTACTGCACACTGCACACACATCCAGTGTGCCTCAATAGAAAATGGCTATTCCGCAGTCAGAAAACACACTGACGATATTTAACTTACTTGCACATATTTATCATTACCAACCTTTCCAAGGTACATTATTGTTGGTACTAGAACAGTGGGAAAACTAGTGTTGGGAATCGGCTGAAAATCCATGATAGATCATCAAAATATTTAAAAGACCGATGATCGATCATTAGTCGATTAAACATGGCTTCTAAATATGACACAAGTGTAATCATTTTTAGCTCTACTGATCAGAGATCAGCAGAGCTTATGCCGTGGTGCGGCGTCCGTCGTCCGTCTGTCCGTAAACTTTTATTTGTAGCGACAACTCCTCTGAAACTACTAGATGGATATTCATGAAACTTTACAGAAATGTTGCCCATGAAGTCTAGTTGATCCTAGCAAAAATTCATGTTGATATGAAATCCAAGATGGCCGCCAAAGCTAAAAATAGAGTTTTAAAATACAAGTTTGTAGCGACTACTTCTTGAAAACTATAAGTGATATTGATATGGGACTTTTTCTAAAATGATCAGCATGACATGATGTTGATCCTTGTCAAAAATCGTTTTGATTCAATGTTAAACATGGCTGCCAGCGGCCATCTTTGTTTACATAGAGTTATATAATATAATAAAAACTTGTAGCGACTACTCCTCTGAAACTACTTGGCGGATTGTCATGAAACTTTACAGGAATGTTGCTCTTGATGTCTAATTGATCCTAGCAAAATTTCAGATCTGCCAGAAAATCAAGATGGCCGTCACAGCTAAAAATAGATTTTTAAAAAATAAGTTTGTAGTGACTACTTCTTGAAAACTATAAGTGATATTGATATGGGACTTTTTCTAAAATGATCAGCATGACATGATGTTGATCCTTATGGAAAATTATTTTGATTCGACGTTAAACATGGCTGCCAGTGGCCATCTTTGGTTACATAGAGTTATATAGTAAAAACTTGTAGCGACTACTCCTCTGAAACTACTTGACGGATGTTCATGAAACTTCACAGGTATGTTGCTCTTGATGTCTAGTTGATCCGAGAAAAATTTCAGGTCGGCCGGAAATTCAAGATGGCCGCCACAGCTAAAAATAGGTTTAAAATAAATAAGTTTGTAGCGACTACTTCTTCAAAACTATAAGAGATATTGATATGGGACTTTTTCTAAAATGATCAGTATGACATGATGTTGGTCCTCGTCGAAAATCGTTTTGATTTGACGTTAAACATGTCTACCAGCGGCCATCTTTGTTTACATAGAGTTATATAATGAAAACTTGTAGCGACTACTCCTCTGAAACTACTTGACGGATTTTCATGAAACTTCACAGGAATGTTGCTCTTAATGTCTAATTGATCCTAGCAAAATTTCAGGTCGGCCGGAAATTCAAGATGCCCGCCACGGTTAAAAATAGATTTTCAAAAAACAAGTCTGTAGCGACTACTTCCTGAAATCAAAATCAATCAGTAGAGCTTCAAGGTCATTGACCTCTTGTTCAAGTATGTTCTGGTAATAAAGCAGCTGAATTATTTGAAGTGTAATTTGTGATACCCCCTAGAGATATCATACGTGATTACTGTTACTATCCCCTAGAGATATCATACGTGATTACTGTTACTACCCCCTAGAGATATCATACGTGATTACTGTTACTTGTAGGAAAATTGTAACATTTTAGTAAAAGAGAATGAAACAATTTGCGCCAACATTTTTTTCAACAACCGAGTAAAGTCGATCATAAACAAATTTAATCGATTAATCAAACTAAAGGCTTAACTGATCGATGATCGATCAAATCAATTAATCGGAATAACACGAGGGAAAATCATCTAAATATAAGAAATTACTTGCAAATTTAGCACTTTATGGTAAATTTGCCATTTACTACTGGCTTTCAAAACCGCATAAACTCCGAAAATTTGCAAATCAGTTCTTAAATATCACCTCAAATTTCATTGTTTGAAATGATAACTAGATTCCCCTGAAGTATATTGAAATCAATAGCATTTTACACACTATGACAGGTTTGAGATAATTGTTTCTTTCCATTACATTTTTTTTGTTGAGAGCTTCAAAATCAAATCACTGGTCATTTTTGTTTTTTAAAAAAAAATCAAAAGTGGACCTTTTGAACTATGGGTATTAGTCTGTAGATAGTTGTTATAGTACATGGATGTTTATCCTGTCCTGGGTCTGTTATAGTACATGGATGTTTATCCTGTCCTGGGTCTGTTATAGTACATGGATGTTTATCCTGTCCTGGGTCTGTTATAGTACATGGATGTTTATCCTGTCCTGGGTCTGTTATAGTACATGGATGTTTATCCTGTCCTGGGTCTGTTATAGTACATGGATGTTTATCCTGTCCTGGGTCTGTTATAGTACATGGATGTTTATCCTGTCCTGGCAGATGTGTGGAGCCGGATGGAGCGTCGTATCAGGCCATAAAATTGGAGGAGGAAGAGCAGATGAAGGAAGAAAAAAGAGAGCAGGAAGACGAACAAAGAGAAGAAGAAGATGATAAAGAAGAAGAACAGCTGCCAACAGATGATCCCATGGGTAATGAAGATATGGATATGGACAAAGGTAACGTTTTATATCTGCTGGGGAGGGTTCGTACAATTCCCATATTCGTCATGACTTAGGAGGGAAATTCAACAAACAGTCTGCGAATAAAACGCATAGTCCGAGCCCCAGGCTATACTTTTTTCGTACAGACTATCAAACTGCTACACGTACATAGTCCGATCGGACCATTAGATAAAAAATCGTTCAAAATATGCAATCTGACCTGAAAGTTTCGTGAATTGCAGTCCAGGTTATCAGACGCTTCAGATTAGAGTAAAAATTGGTATTTTTCATGAGCATCTGATGGAACGAGACACAAAGTTATAAATAGTAACTTATTTCCTAGAGGGGTATGTTGAATTGTCGGGATATTGAATATCCAATCAGATTGCAAGGAAACCATGTGCTTTTTCGTAAACCCTTTCATAACCGTGAATTTTTACATCGCATGTTTCTGTAAAATGTTTAGGCCTTAGTAAATAAATACTGAAAAACAGTTAATAACGATCGGAACTGCTTTGTCGGATTCCGACGTGCCATTTACCGAATCATGAAACTGGCGATGAGTTCGAAATTGGGAATTGCATGACTGTTCGGATTTTACGGAAATCAACGGAGATTTGTTTACAACATGGCGTTCATGCTCAAATTGACTGAAAATGCAAAGCCCGGTAAAAAAAGAAAAAGAGCGTTGAAGAGGTCACAGATTCGAAAAGAAAATATGAAGAAAAACGAGTTAGACATTTCCAAAACAGTAGGTTTAGCGGGCGCCCGTGGCTATGAAACCGAATAACAACTTGCATAATAAATTATTGCCAAACAAACTAATAAGGAATAGAAATAAATGATATTCCAAAATATTCAGTCTGCACGAACAAGTTTTCAGCCTTATAGTCATTCCTTATAGTCCAAAGGACTATCATGCTAAGAAAATGGTATAGTCCGAAACGGAATTTCAATCCGAAACTTAAAATAACACAAGGACGAGCGAGCTACATTAATCATATCAACACTTTATAAATGTTTCATATTTGCAATATCAGCATAACTTGTAACACTACGCAAGTTTATTAACTGAAACTATTTTATTTATTACAAATTCACCCAGATGTGAGTCATAAACTTATTATTTGTGACAGCTTATAAAATAAGGCACGTTATACAAAACATTGTTGTTGGTTTGTTAAAAAGTTGGCGTAAACTGCTATTTTGTAAAGAGGTAAAACACCAACTCTTTTATACGCAACGTTATGTGTGAGACGCGACGTTACAACGTCATATATTTTATGACGTTTTGGCGCTTAAGTTTGTCGGACGTCGTGGCGGTTCTATGTCCATCTGAATTATTTTTTACTAATTTGATTGCAATGTTATGCGATAAAAAGGATCTTAAACTCGTTCCCATTCCATATCAGATTTATGAAACTCGTTATGAATTATTTTTAATTTTAACTCGCCAAAAGGGTCGTTAAAATTAAAATAATTCATAACTCGTTTCATAAATCTGATATGAAATGGGAACTCGTTTAAGATCTTCTATTTATCGACCTGAGAAAAGTGATATCGACCGAGGCGATAGCCGAGATCAATATCACTTTTCTATCACTTTTCTTAGGTCGATAAATACCCATATTACATAATTGTTCCTGATTTATATAGGAAATACTGTGAATAGGACAGCTATATCGACTCGTTTGCTCCACTGGGAAATATCTATTGCTCGGCCTTTTCCGTCAGTGGCGGAAATGCCAAATGACGTTCCGATTGTTTTACGGACGTCTTCGTCAGATTCCGTCACTAGGAAATAACGATTACGGAAATCAACGAAGAGTTCCGGTTCCACTTGTTTTGTTTGTATGACGTAACGTCGTCTTGGATAATGTAACGTCGTCTTGGCGTTCTCGTGCAAACTGGTGTAAAAAGGCGTGAATCATTAGAAATATTAATAAAATATCATTTTAAATTATGCAATATATAGTTTAATAACCAGTGTTTTTGACATACTGAAAATATCTCCCTCGCTAGATAAATGGCCCCGCACTCGTTCTTATATCGTGGCCATTAGATATTTCCCGTATCTCAAAAACACTGGTTATTAAACTCTATATATTGACCGAACCTGAAAGGCAACAATTATTTTATTATTAAATCAAATTATTCATGGAATTTTGAATTTTGAGTTTTGAAATTTTGGAAATCTGAAATTTTTAATTTTGAATTTTTTAATTTTTTAATTTAAAATTTTGAATTGGAAAATTTGGAAAAATTGGAATTTTTGAAATTTTTGGAATTTTGAAATTTGGAAATTTGGAATTTTGAAATTTTGAATATTCATGGAAATTGAATTTTTCATACTTATTTTTCACAGGTCAAATATACAAAAGTCAATATACGTTTTTCAGGTCAATAGACCTTTTTATTTTTAATCATGTGATCAACTTTTAACCAATTGTATTCATTGAATAATTTGATTTAATAATAAAAACCAATGAAAATTAAAAAAAAAAGAAAAAAAAAGGGAAATCAGCAGGCTTGAAACCTACCTTCCTGAGGCTACTGAATGTTTCGTCGCTAATATACATATATTCAGTAGACTGGTTTACGAAAATGTCATTTCAGCAAGTGACCTTTCAACATTACAAAATATGTGTTTATACCATTCAAGTTTTTCAGACTAGTTCTCTAGGAATTCAAGTTGTAAAGCATGTTTATAGCTGAGAAACTCAAAGAAACTATTCATTACTACCTTACCATGTGCAATTACTAAATAAGCTTAGTTCTGAAACTGACTTTTGCTTTAGATAGACACATTTGAATTAATGTTCTTAATCTTGCAGCTTGCCAGTTTAATTAACCAGTATGTCGTTTGGTGGGCAGGCAGGCTTGCGTGATGGCGGGCAGTGTAAAACTCCTGGTTTCCGCTCAATAATTTTAGTTAGGAATGAGATATTGAAACAAAACTTGCTGTGTGCTGTGTAGGTAGCTTATGTGGAAAGGAGGTTAGCATTTAAGGTCACTGGGGCTAGGTCGCTGTTACGAAAAAAAGAAGAATAATACGGTTTCCGGGCAATACTTTTGTTTTGGAGTGAGATATTGAAGCGAAACTTGGGGTGTAGATAGGTTATAGGGAAAGATATATTAAAAACAAAACGTTGTAGGTAGCTTATGAAAAGCCTGGTTTTCATGTAATTTCCATGTTTCTTGTATTTTATTTACTTGATTTAATGAAAATTCAAAAACGTTAACATCTAACATTAAAATTTAAGCATTGCATAATGTTTCAAGTTGTTTGCTATAATTACAGACCTAGAGCAGTCTACCATTCCCCCATTCCCCTTCGACATCCCAGAGGGCAACCCAAACAGTGGGCTGCACCGTCGCCGCCGCTGGGTATCCTCGCTGGAGGATCCGCACGAGACCACAACGATGTTTGATTACCCAGTGGTGAAGGAAGAAGGGAGAGCCTCAAGTCGCATCAAGGCTCCTCCTATTCCACCTCCAAACAAGATCAGTAAGTATCTGAAGCCAACCATTTTTGTCTCGCCTTTTTAAAAAATGGCAGACATAAGCGCCGATAATGTTGGCGGGCTCGGCAGCGTCAACATATTGTATTATAACATTTTTGTCCTTGGGAGTAGAATGTTTAAATTTCATATATAACCTCCTGGTCATTGTCCGTCTTAATGCCAATAACTTTCAGCCCTCCAACTGACCCTGGGTTCGAGTCCATGTCACTTAAATGCATGTACCGTCACCAAATTTTAATGCAAATATTGACGGTACATGTATTTAAGTGACCTTGACACCACCTCAGAGTCAGTTGGAGGGCTGGAATCTTGTTAGATGACAGACAACTATTTCTTTCTTTTTAGACTTGCATTCTGTTCTGATTTACCTATATCTCATAGACGTATGCCACTCTTTGCTTCAAAGTTCCATCCAGATGCACTGTAAAATGCCTTCTTACCATAGATCACGTTATAAAAATTACACCCATCCCCCTAATTCTGCTCTAGTTTTTCCATCCAATGTCGAAGCAGACTAATATCAAGGAATAACTACACGCATATGCCATTTTGTAGAACACATACTTTTGTGTGGGAATTCTCAAGTTGATTTATTTACTAATTATATTCTAGCCAATCCATGATTCATTTACATAAACATAAGTCTCAGATTCACTTGACTTTTGTCGACCAGTCACACTCTTATGTGGTTGGCACGACCATTAATATATAGAGATCATTTAACTGCTGGGATCAGTTATAGGGTAATCCTTAATGAGGTGGTAGACATGTTGTTTTTTTCACAAACAGGCGTATGCGAGTGACTGAAAAAAAAACAACACGCCTACCGTCGAGTGAAGGATTTCCCTATAATCAAACACAGCAGTTAAATAATCTGTTTATTACATTTTAAATAAGTTTGTGCATGATTTTAACCGGAATTATTCGCTTTATTGAAAGTTCCTGCAGGGAAAAATCAGGGAATTTGAACAAAAATGCAAAAATCGGGTAAAAGTCGGGGAATTTTACTGCTACAATAACTGACACAAAACAAAAATTCATATTGAACATATAATTGACACTCTAAAGACAGAAACAAAATCCATAATAATGCATCAGTTATAAATATTTTAGGTGGTGTTATTTTTTTCTTAAAAGGTTTGATTGGGTCAGGGAAACATCAGGGAATTTTATTTTGAGATTCCAAATCCCGTAAAATGAAAATAAAGGGAGTTTTGCCTAGCATTCAGCCCTTGTGCGGCGATATTGAGATGAGGGAGGTGCGATGAAGTCACGCACTAGACATTCCCCACCCAGGATTGGAAATGATGCTGTGCAGGTCTGCAGCTCCAATGCACAAGTTTAACCACCCAGTATGTAGAAACTGGGCTGTTTAATAAATGAACCACACAGTATGTAGAAACTGGGCTGTCTAATAAATGAACCACCCAGTATGTAGAAACTGGGCTGCCTAATAAATGAACCACCCAGTATGGAGAAACTGGGCTGTCTAATAAATGTACCACTCAGTATGTAGAAACTTGGCTGTCTAATAAATGAAACCTTATAAACAAAACACGCTAAAACCTATTTACTGCCATATCATGAATTCAACACACAACTCTCAAAATTAACTTAACTTTAGAAATCTGGTGATCTATGTACTTTTGTTTTGTAATTAATATAAATCAGATTTGTACTTAAACTATGTAATTTTTTACTATCCAGCTGAGAAGGTAAACTACGTATCCGAGAGGAGACCGTCGCATGCCGCCACTCTGCCTATAGAGTTTGAGCTGACTGAGGGAAACCCTGGCGAGAGTGGCAGCTCTGTGGGAAGACAGCCTGTTGGTGAGTGAAACAATTTATTATCCCAGTACAAGAGACGTGTTAAACCAACTGATGTAAAATTGTTACAGTTCTTCTACAAATCAAGAGTATTGACTGGTCCCTAACTCTTAATCCTGTACTAGGCAAGGTTCACACTTTAACTATATCTAAAGTAATTATACCCCTGCTTCCACAAAGTGAAGTGGGGGCTATAAAGGAATAACGCTGTCCGTAATGTCCCGTTACAGGTAGCGCCGTGGTGTAATGGTTAGCATTGCGGCTTAGTAACCCAGGGATCGCGCGTTCAATCCCAGCCAGGACCGAATTTGGGTTAATTACCGAAATATTTCAAAAGTATTTCCTACCTTACCAGTCCTTCGGATGAGACTTAAAACCTAGGTCTGCTCGCTAAAATGCTTAGTGCAATACAGCGAGGATAAATAAACGCTTATACGTAATGTCCCGTTGCATAACACATTTTTAGTCCAGTCATGTAATACATTTTTAGTACTTGCATTCCTCAAACAGTTTTGAATGGGTTGTTCCCAAACTTCATATACACATAACAACTGATAAAAAAGCGTGGCTATTCATCACCTTCAGTGATAGGTTTAGTTGTAGCAAAAAAATATCTTGGATTGGAGAAAACACACTAAAACCTATTTACTGCCATATCATGCAAGCCGGTTTCACATAAGTAGATGAAGTGCCTCAAAATTTTGCTATGATCTGTGTATAGAAAAGTAAGAGAAGTTATAAATGGCCCTACATTTTGATGAAATAAAAAACCTACTTTTTCCGAAAAAGTAGGCCTACTTACCTTTAACTTTTTATGCCCCTTGAAGTGAGGCATATAGTAAATGTGCTCATCAATCTCTCCATTTGTTTGTCCGTTTGTTTGCTCAACCTTCAAAAATGATTTTCAGCCATAACTTGGAAGTACTGAAGGGAATTGCATGAGACTTTGAATTTGGTCCAAACCTCAAAAGTCAAGGTCACACTTGGAGGTCAAAGGTCAAAAATCCTGTTCGGGGCATTTGTCACTCACTAGAAATTTCTTGTTTCAGTTTCAGTTCTCTCAAGGCCAAAAATAAAATTATGTTTGTTTCCCCTTCCCGACCCATGCAAAAAAGGGTTGGGTAGGTAGGTAGGTAAAATTTTTTTTTTATTTCATTTCTTTTATTTGAGATTAAAACTGGAATACATGCTACCTATAAGACACATTTAAGACGGTACCAACCCAGTCGTGTCTGAACATCGTGCTGCATGTTCATTAAAAGACAAAAAAAAAATTAAAAAAAATAAAAAAAAATAAATAAATAAAAAAAAAATTGTCGAAAAAATAATTCGGGTCGCGGCAATTTCGGTGGGTCGGTCGGGAAGGGGAAACAAACATAATTTTATTTTTGGCCCAACCAATCACAGTTTTTTTTCATACAAATTAGTCGGGTTTAAAAGCTCACTGGAGCTCGTGTTACTTTGTTGTATAACCGACTTCATGGTTCGCACAGACTTGAAAAGGCCCTAAATTTTGATGAGTTGCTTGAAAAGGCCCTAAATTGCATGTCAGGCCCTAAAAAGTCCCTAAATTTACTCTATACGGCCCTAAAAATTAGTTTTGGTGGCCCTAAATTTCATTTCGCACAATTATTTGGGCTGTCAAGGTGTTGTTGCTTCTAAAAATAGAATGAATTCAAGAACGACAACTCCTACGAAATTTCTTAAAATAGAATGAATTCAAGAACGGCATTTGTACATCGTACTCAGTTTGTTTCATACTCGGTTATATTTCAGAGGGGAAGTTATTAGCCAGCCAACGACTGAGCCAACCTTGCAGCCATTTTTGCACGGCCGTTTTTGAAAAATCGCGGCCAATATTTGGTGGAGTGGGTGGGGTATAATTAAAAAAAACACAGGTATTCGGGGAGTAGCTTAGACTTACACTTGAATTTTTCAGAAAAAAAAACAAACATCATTTAAATACTAGTCAAACATTAAAAACACAAACACAGTATTACTATACTAATATAATTTTTTATTTTTTTTTATTTTTTTTTAAATTTGTGTTTTTAATGTTTGATTAGTATTTAAATGATGTTGTTGTTTTTTTCTGAAAAATTCAAGTGTAAGTCTAAGCTACTCCCGAATACCTGTGGACAAGGCCACAGAGCTGAAAACTTGTTTAATCTTAGGTAGGTCCAGGTTTATTGGCTATAAATACAGTAAAACCCAGCTAATGCAACCGCTTACAATATACAGTACAGCTCACGCGAAACACACACTTCACTCGATTCGCCGAGTTTGGTCGTATCGAGTTTCGCGCGTATCTACGCGGAGTCAGTGTTTGTACTCGGCGAATTCACGCGGCGAAAGTACGCTATTGCCGAGTGAAAGCCACTCCGAGTTACTCCGCGTAGAATCCAATTAAGCAAAAGTGCACACCTGTGAACTCCGCGTAACTCGGCGTGAAGGATGCCGCGTATCTCGGCGTAAAATTTAATTAACTGTAATTTTCCTTCGGCGTCGGCCATTTTTTTTTTAGAATCGAATAGAATATTTCCAATCACGGGCCACCAAGTACATGTATGTAATGTAATAAATATAGGCACGCGCACACAACAAATACTTGATTGTGACGAGGAGTATTAATCAAATTATGAAGCAAGATTATATTGATAAAAACAAGTAGAGGTCTACTAATCGGAATTGGCAATTCAGTGCAATATATTGCTCTCTAAACATATTACAACTTTCTTTTCAGGTAAAAGTTTGATCAGCAAATAGATTTATATCGGTGCACAAGTTCGTACATCATGTCATGTACATGTATCTGTTGATTATGTGCAGAATAGTACCGGAGATAACGAAAAGCAAGTGCAATCAGATTAATTTCATTTCCTATTGTATACCCGCGTGCCCGCTATGAGTATGGCATAGATCAATACACACGTTTTATATTTAATATTCAAGTATAGCACAGTCTAGATAAAAGTGTATAGACATATTCAACTGCAAGTTACATGTAAAAATATTCAGGCTTATTTCAGTTTTACTTTTGTTAAATTTGTGAATAAGGGAATGCGCCAGGGCGATGTCTTTAGACCTATTCAATTACTTTTGGAATATGTAAATCGCGTAAGATGTTGCTTGGTATAACTTAATGGACGCAGTATCCAACTCGTTTGATAAATTCAATATTAATCAGGCACTCGTGTAAGATCATTAAATATTACACATTGATAAGGAAACAAAACAATATGCAGGTAGTCACAATTGTAAAAAAACATCATGGATTACGGAAATCATTCAACGAGATCCCTTTCACTATATATTGAATTTATTGAACAATTTGGATAAAATTCTCGCATAGCCTCACATCATATAATTTTATCCAACTCGTTTGATAAATTCAATATTAATCAGGCACTCGTGTAAGATCATTATTAAACATCGATAACATCCAATAGATGCAGGTAGACACTATTAAAAAAAAAGTCCCCCTCCGACTAAACTACGATTTAATTTTAATTACTTTTGGAATATGTAAATCGCGTAAAATGCTGCTTGGTATAACTTAATGGACGCAGTATCCAACTCGTTTGATAAATCAATATTAATCAGGCACTCGTGTAAGATCATTATTAAACATCGATAAGAAAAAAAAACAATAGATGCAGGTAGACACAATTGTAAAAAAAATAATTACCCTCCCACTACAACTACGATTTAATTCGTGAATAGAGGAAATCGCCAGGGCGATGTCTTTAGACCAATTTAATTACTTTTGTGTAATCATACAAATGTGTACAAACTGTCTTACCTTTTCCGACGTTCTGAAAAAGCCGCTCGTGCGGATTTGGTGCTTCTTGTGGACGTCGTACTGAACCAGGAAGCAAATATCTTCCTTGTTTAGTAGCTCTAAATGTCATTGTTACTAGTAACAGTATTCACAATATCACAAATAAAACATGCTTGTATATTAAAACATGAGGACTCTGTGTTTTTTGTTTCTTATTAATTCACAATAGTTTAGTGTTTTTCTTATTAATTCACAATAGTTTAGTGTTTGTTAGCAGATGTTAATATGTAACTGAGTGATCACAAACCAAAAATGATGTAGATGTTGCGATATATCGACTGGACTACACCATATGAATCAGAAGGAATGAGTTATGCTCTCAAAACTAGCTTCGAGTTTGGGATGACAGTAGGGTTTGTGAGGTTTGGTGCACCCTAGAACCTGGTTTAAACCCCAGTCTTTTTTGCCACTGACCGTTTGAAGACGACAGCCCTATTGTCAACCTTTTTTGTGTGTTTTTGACGTCATATTCCATATTAACATTTCCATTCATGTTTGTCGTTTTGCGTGTTTTAGAGTTAACTGTATTCTGGGGAAGCTGCTTTTATACTTTTTTTAAGTGTTTCTACGACCAAACCTCTGTTAACAATAATGGATGCCCTGGTTACTAGGTTAAAGGATAATTTTACATCATTTTTATAAATAGATAGCCTACTGCAGTGCCAGTGTTAAATATTTCATTATGTATTATTATTGGTGCGACGGATTGCGGCAGGTGCAGTTCATAAAAAAAAAACAACATACTTTTGAACATTTTCATATGTCAAGGAAATTGTCAATGGACGGACTAAATTCATAATGTGTTTTTTTTTCAAATAATTTGTAATTAAGGAATTATAAGGCCAGTATCAACTTTTTTTGTTGATCAAACCTCGTATTTGACAAAATCAGCAAATATTTTTATAAAGTTGGTCTTAAAATCCACTTACGTAGGTTCATACCACAAAACATCTAAGGCAATCAGGCACGCAAACGAAATATGTATTTGCATACATGTATATACTGTACTGTACTCCGTATACATATTACATAACATATTTTATTTATCCAAGAGAATACCACGATACCACGATACCACGATACGTCCCTAATTATCTATACTAGTGTAATGGAAGCGTGATCTAACCTGGTTACTGCGACATGTACATGTAAAGTACACGTTTACAATATCGTAACTCTGCTCAATACACATGAAAACGCCTGATTCAGAGTCCTGACCATGGCAACGCGCTTGACAACGTGTAAGACAACGTGTGCTAAGAAATAGAGTGTGTATTTAAGTTTTGTGTTTGGAAGCTAGCATTGGTTGCCGTTACAGATTAAAACTAAATATTTATTTCGTCCTCATGACAGTTGTGTTTAATTGCATTTGAGAGTACAGCAGCACAAACGTCAACTATAAGGTAACTTTATTACTTTCACGCACAGTGTACATTTAAAACAAACATAAAAATAAAACACGTAGATCTATGCAGATGTACATTACCTGTACGAATGCCGTTCATCATTGTTTCAGACATAAACATTCAAGTCCGATAAAAAGGTCATTTACCTGAATAATCGACGACTCGGCGAATGCCGAGTTCGTCTACGCGGAGTATCGCCGCGAAGTTACGCTAGTCGTTCGTTCAAGGCCGCTAAAAAGGTCATTTACCTGTATAATTGGCGACTCGGCATTCGCCGAGTTTGTCTACGCGGAGTATCTCGGCGAAGTTACGCTAGTCGTTCGTCACGTAGCTTATTTCTACTCGGCGTAGTTTTATCGTCCAAACTCCGCGAAATTACGCGATTTCTGAATTCCTCACTCGGCGTGAAAGAGTAAAGTGTGGGTTTCGCGTGAGCTGTACTGTACACATTTAGTGTGTTTTTTTACAGGTGACTGCTTAATGCAGCACTATAGTTTGCAGAAAGCTATTAGAGGAGCTTTCTACAATACTATCATGCTGCATTAAGCTGCCACCTATCTTCTTGTAGGGGTCACTTTAGAGGGGTTTTACTGTAGCAGTAAGCAGGAATTTTAGTCAAATGCATAATTATGCTATAAATATTGAGGCCCTAAATTTAGCGAAAATGTCCCTAAAAAGGCTGTAAAAAGGCCCTACATTTAGGTTTGAAAAGTCTGTATGAACCATGGACTTGTAAATAAATGAATTGACTTGAAAATAGCCAGAAAATGTATTTGAAACCAATCGTAAATAAAAGTCTACTGTCAAGAATTTTGTTTTGTTTCAGGATTCAGCCCGTTACCAGAAGGTCAGAGCTCTGGCAGGCCTATCCCAGAATTTTCTCATCAAGGTATGCCATAGCCAATTTTGCCATATATAATATAAAACATATGCATATATTCTCATATGAGAATCATATGAATGTATATAAAAGGAGACGCATACAATTCTTATAAAAAGCATTTCAAATCATATTTATATAAATGGGGTTTCATATTATTTTCGTGAGAATGAACTGTTAACTTTTATATGATTCTCATATGATACTTTATATTATAAAAGGTTTTTGAATTGTCCGCTTAGCATGGCAGACACTTAGGGATCACTTTGTCTGCTATTTCTGTTGTCTGTCACATTTTAACCTGCAAACTAACCTTGGCCGTAACTTGAAAAGATTTGACCTATGTTCATGAAACTTTACACACATCTTCATCTTAACCCAAGCAATGTTCTTACACATGTACAATAACTCTTGACTTCTATTTCATCGAAGTTATGCCCCTTTTCGTAAAACTTTAACTGCAGCCTAACTCATAATTGGCCATAACTTGAAAAGTATTTGACCTATGTACATAAAACTTCAAACACATTTTCATCTTACCACAAAATATGTCATTACATGTTTCTAATAACTACATTTGGGCAGGGTTATGCCTCTTTTCATAAAATTTAACGCAGCTAACCGAGCTCATAATTAGCCAGAACTTGAAAAATATTTGACCCATGTTCATGAAACTTCACACATCTATTATATCACAAGGTATGTCATTACTCATGTCCGACTCATTTTGGCGGAGTTGTGCCGATTTGAACTTGAACATGCAAGCGAACTTGAACATGCAAGCGAACCAAGCTCATAACTTGGCAAATTATTGACCTACGGTTATAAAATGTAAATAATCCTTCCTTTTGAATTACTCAATGCCATTGACATGTTCAATAACTCTGAATTTCCTTTCGGGAGAGTTATGTCCCTTTTCATAAAACTTTAACATGCAACCTAAGATCATAACTTGGCAAAATATTGACCTATGGTAATGAAACTTTATACAGCTCTTCCTTAATATATATTCAGTGCAGACTTCTGTCCCATTTTATAAAACGTTACACCCTTCTAGTAACTGTACATATACTGCTTCTTGTATTGAAGTATCATGTAATAGGTATCATATGAGAAAATGTGTTGCGAAACTGGTGAGATATTAGTGGTTTTATTTGTCCATTATTAATAACTTTAATCAGATTTTTTTTAAAATATTAACTTTGTTTTATATTACTTCCTGCAACTTTACAGCCATCATTGATTATAACTAGCCATTTATACTGTAATTCATCTGTGCTACTTTATCATCCAACTTCAGATTCAGGGATTGACAAACTGGTGGGTCCGAAGCGTGACAGAAACAGGAAGTACACGATACTGGACCAACTACCGGTCCAAGCGTACTTACAAGAGTGGCAGACCAAGACCGGGCTGGCCAGCGAATCCCTTGTTATAAAACCCGGCACCCTGAAACAAGGATTGACTTACATTATACAGGTCAACGTCTACAGTGAAGGTAACTCACGCTGTCAAGCTCTTGTACCTTTTTATACGCCCGTTTGTAAAACGGGACGTATTATGGTATGGTGTTGTCCGTCTGTCTGTCCGTCCGAGCTTACATATTGGGGTTATGGGGCTATGAGAACAACTGTTCTATTCATTCCGTAGGTTTATATGGCTATTTTTGGGTTTATGTGGCTACTTAGACAATAGGGAGAACAATGGTGTAGCCACCTAAACCCATAATATTAGGATGTCCATCCGTCCGTCCGTAAACAATTGCGTATTCCGGATGATAAATCTGCTACACTCATGAAACTTCATGGTACATTGCCCTAGGTGAGAGGAAGATTCCTATTGCTTTTTGTGTCCGGTCAAAGGTCAAGGTCACTGTAACCTTGTATAGAAAAACGCATTCCGGATGATAACTTTGAAACCATAACACCTACACACATGAAACTTCATAGGTACATTGCCCTAGGTGAGAGGAGGATCCCTATTAATTTTGGGGTCAAAGGTCAAGGTCACGGTGGCTTTATATGGAAATATGCATCAGCACAACTTCAAAACCATAACACCTACACTCAAGAAACTTCATAGGTGTGAGGAGGAACCCTATTTTTTGGTGGGCCAGTTGGTCAGAGACCGCACAATAACTTCAAAACCGTAACTCCTATCCTCATAAAACTTCATAGCTACATTACCCTAAGTGAGAGGAGAAACCCAATTGCTTTTGGGGTCAGTAGGTCAAAAGGTCAAGGTCACCATGAGCTTATATGGAAATAGGCATTCCATCTGATAACTTCAAAACCATAATTACCCACACTTATGAAACTTCATAGGTACATTGCCTTTGGTGAGAGGAACCCTAATGACTATGGTTCAGTGGGACAAAGGTCTGACAAGGTGGCCATGACCTTAAATGGAAATAGGCATTCCTCACGATAACTTCGAAACAATATTACACCCGCACACAAGAAATTTCATAGGTATATTGACTTTGGTAAGAGGAGGAACCCTACTGTCATTTGGTCAAAAGTCAAGGTCACCGTGACATTATATGGAAATAGGCATTTCGTGCAATAACTTCAAAACCATAACACCTACACTCCTGAAACTTCATAGGTACATTGCCCTTGGTGAGAGAAAGTCGTAGATCATTGGGGTTAGCAAGTCAATGGTCAAGGTCACTATGACCTTATGTGGTAATATACATTTTGTGCGATAACATAAAAACTGATGAAACTTTGTATGTGCATTGACGTTGGCAAGAAAAAGAACCTTATTGTCTTTGGGGTCAGTAGGCCAAATGTCAAGGTCGCCATGACCTTATATGGAAATATATATTTCGCCAAATAATTGAAACCACAACACTCAACACTCATGAAACTTCATAGATACATTGCCTTTGGTCAGAGGAGGAACCCTGTTTCTTTTGGGTTCACTAGGTCAAAGGTCAAGGTCACCAATACATATTCCAAGTGATAACTCCAGGATTATATTACCTACACTCATGAAACTTTATAGATACATTGCCCTTAGTGACAGGAGGAACCCTATCGCTTTTGGGCTTAGTAGGTCACCCTGTCCTCATACATATTGCAAATGACAATCCCGGAAATGTGATGCCCACACTTATTAAACTTCATAGGTGCATTGTCCTTGGTCAGAGGAGGAAGCCTATTACTTTTGGGTTCAGTAGGTCATCAAGGTCGCATTCAACTGAAAATGACTGAATCCTAAGACATTTTCCTCATTGTAACTTGTAACTATTACAACCTACAATTTTGTAACTAGAAACAGAAATAGTACCCATGTTAAAACAACAACCTCTATTGATTTTGAGTTTAGTAGGTCAGATGTCAAGGTCACCGTGATGACAAATTCCTTCCCAGCTGTTATTCACAAACAATTTGATCTACAGTCTTTAAAGTTTATACAAATAGTGCTCTTGGTTAAACAACATCCCCTATCAGTTATTTTTTGTTAGAAGGTCATAGGTAATGGTTATATTGACCTGACACCTAGGAAATGCTTTTGACATAAAAACTTTGGGAAACGGATGTATAATGTCACGTTAGGCGGTGCTCTTGTTATCCGGAGTTCACATATATTGTCTGGAACATAACTACAAAACTACCTGAAATGAAGCTTTACACAATGATAGAGGGCAATGAGAGGAAGTGCAAATTGCAAAAAACATAACTGTGTTTTCCCTCAAATTAAGAGTTATTTTGCTTTGTAATTGTATACCTGTAGTTGTTGTGTGGAGCATGACTTTACACAGTGATAGAAGATTAATTAGGGGAAGTAAATTTTCTGTCTCTTTCTTTTTTTTTTACATTTTATAAGAGCGCCCAAAGCGCCTGGGCGACACTTAATAGGGGAAATGCGGTATTTCATTGTTATTGTATACTATAATTCTTGTCAGGAGCATATCTTGAAAATGTAAGCAGGAAAGTTTGTAACAATTGCTTCTGTACATTTCTGCAGAAAAAACTGTTACCAGTTCTGTTTCCTGTCCTTTGATTTACAAAATGGATAAATCATGGCTAAACAAGTATAAAAACATGAAAATAATCAGAAAAAAACTACATGACTTTTGTGTTAGTTTTATAGGCCTGATAAGACAATCTGCCAGTTTCATTGCCCATATCTCCCTACTTGGTTTGTCTGAAGTTGGCAGGTATGGCATCTCAGTGCTGAATTGGAAGGCGATCTTCAGAATAAACAATACAAACTGGTTTATCCAAATTGAATCACAATTTGCTATTCCCTCTGTAATGGGTTTGATTTACAAGCGGCGGAGAACACGCTAATTGAGGCTTGTAAAATCAATTGGTTTGGACCAGAAATAGGTCTTGTTCAATTAATGAGCACGCAGTCGCAAGCTGATTTTGATTGAGTGTGAAGGGAAATAACTCTATGGTAAATAAATCTTGAGGCAAACTTGATGTAAGTTTTATTTCTCTTGATTAATTTGTGTTGTAGAAAATTTGGAGAAAGAAGTCTGTTTTTTTGTCCTTTATTCATACTTCCCTTTATGTTGGCCTGGCATACTCCTACCGGAGTTAGGCTTGGCCTGGCATACTCCTACCGGAGTTAGGCCACCGGAGTTGGGCTTGGCCTGGCATACTCCTACCGGAGTTGGGCTTGGCTTGGCATACTCCTACCGGAGTTGGGCTTGGCCTGGCATACTCCTACCGGAGTTGGGCTTGGCCTGGCATACTCCTACCGGAGTTGGGCTTGGCTTGGCATACTCCTACCGGAGTTGGGCTTGGCCTGGCATACTCCTACCAGAGTTAGGCTTGGCCTGCCGTAATCCTAGCGGATTTGGGCTTGGCCTGGCATACATACTCAACCCGGAGTTGGGTTTGGCCTGGCATACTCAAACCAGATTTGGGCATGGCCTGGCATACTCAAACCAGAGTTGAGTTTGGCCTGGCATACTCAAACCAGAGTTGAGCTTGGGTTGGCATACTCAAACCAGAGTTGGGCATGGCCTGGCATACTCAAACCAGAATTGAGCATGGACTCGCATCTCCGAATTTTCTGGCACGTAAGTATTTAATTCTTTGCAATGTATTATCTTTTCAGACTTCAGTATGGAGGGGGAGGCAATGAGCAGTTTCACAGTAAATGAGAGCCCCACATACGGTCTGTGTACCATCAAACCAGAGTCCGGCATTGCCATGGACACAGAATTTAATGTGCATTGTAAAGGATGGAAGGACAAGGTAAAGAATAACAGAATTGGAATCCCGATAAATTTGTTTAAAAAAAAAATGTTTTGATTTTTACACCAAAACACTAGAAAATATTTATATATTTGCATTTTGTGTCGTGATGTATGAGGTAAGAAACAAACTAAGTAAATATCTTTCCTTGTTTTGATTCTGCAAATCAGACATGCCTCCGCTAGGAAACATACTTTTTTTTTTTAAATTAGCCAATTCTATACCTTTGTAAGCGATTTGCTTCTAAGGTACTTCTTATTGTCTTCCTGGGTAGAACCAGTACTAAGCAATGCAGATAAAGTGTCTTGCTCAGGGACACAACACATGAGGTTATGGCGGGGATCGAACCCACGACTTTTTAATCATGGGTCCAATGCTCTACCACTAGACCACAGCACTCCACTAACTCCATGTTACCCACATAGGGCAGAGGACTATATCTCTTTAAGTCCAGGCATTATCCACTGACCTACTAAGAATGCTACATATACATCAGATAGGGAGGGAGTGTAAAGTCTTGCTACAATATTCTTGTTATATCTGTCTGTTATTCCATATATCTTGTATTCCTTAGGTTCTGTATTAAAATAAAAATCTTTGGCAGAGTAAAAAGATGATAATTTTGAAATAAAATATCATATTAAATCAATTTGTATAAATGTGCGTGAAATATGTGTTTTAAAATAATCACACTGTAAGTAACTAAATTTAACAGTACACTTGGTTGAACATCTAGGATAAAGACCGAGTATATCACCTACCGGAATTTAGAGGTGTGTCAAATTGGTGGTCACTGATTGGTCAGTTTATTTTGAGGATGCTTTATCAAAATTATGAATACGTTTCAGAATGTTCCATTGATGTATGAAGTGGGGTACAACCAGACGACAATGGCGCGGAATCTCATCTACAGAGGCGTAAATAGCGAGTTTGCCTTCAAACTTCCCGCCGGCAGCGAACAAGACGACTTCAATGGTTAGTACTCATTTAGTCAACACATTATTATTAAATGAAGTATTGAGTGAAATGGGGTTTTACGTCCTGTTTACCCATATATGGTCATAGTAGTAACTGCAAAGGGAGATCGGATTATAGATGAAGATTCCCGTCAGCCGTACCACTGTGAGAACTCGGGACCCACATGGGGCAGAGGTCTGCAGCTCTAAAGCACAAGGCTTTGTTAACAACCGTGGAGACCATTATTAAAAACTTGCATTATTAGTTTATACATTTTATGTCTCTGAAGGGATGCATATAGTAAGTGCAACGTTCGTCCGTTTGTTCGTTCGTCTATTCGTTCTTTCATTCGTCCTTCCAATCGAAACAATCATATCTCCGCCATAACTTTGAAAAAACTGAAGGGATTCCCATGAAAGTTAACACACATGTTAACCACAATGAGAAGGTGTGTCATGTGCAAGAATCGGGTCCATACCTCGAAGGTCAAGGTCACATACTTGGAGGTCAAAACATTCGAAATGTTCAGGGGCATTAGTTACTTATTCGTGACATTTCTTGTTTAGTACAGTAAGAAGAGATGTAAAGTTTTCCTGTAAAGCATCTGGGACCCATCTTATTAAACATCTTACGATAATTTTGATCGTTATTCGAAACGTTAAATTCTTTGCTTTTCTTAACAATTACATTAACATCGAAATATAAATATATTTTTGTATGCTTCTGAATGGTCTGCTCAAAACATTTTTTTTTTTAATATAAATGATTTAAGTTGATATGGTAGAAGAGTTATTTATTGGCCTACTCTCCAAATTATCGTAACATTCAATAAGACATTTAAAATACATTGATATCCAGTTGAAGGATACGTGTTCATTTCAAAGCGATGAAATACTCATGTAACGATGAAATGATACAAACAGCAAACTATTTAACTGGATTGCCGAGTGTTTAGAGTCTCCAACTTGAAATCACTTGCCCCTCACTGCTTCGGATTCAAGCCCTCATAGGACCACGAATCTTTGAGGAAGCTACCCAGCTGGCTTGCGGAATGTCGGTATTTCTACCCAGGTGCCTGCCCATGGACGGAGGGGCACTTGAGGTCCTCTCCACCAATAGAAGCTGGAAAGTCCCATATGACCTTAGCTGTTGGAGCGACTATGAAATCCATTTCACTTAATCTTTCAGTGGATTATTTGATATTTAGTCACTCTCACAGACATAAGGTGGCTCATTTCAGTTCTGCAACCCCTTCAATATCCAACCCCTCCCCCTCATCTGGTTTGTTTTAAAAAAAAAAAATACACATTAGTTTTATGTGTTGTGAATAATTAATTATACAGCTTATTAGTACATGTAAACTGTTGTTTATCTTAATGATAATTAGTGTAATGATATATCACTGTAAAGTGTACAGATAATGGTATGTCTTGGTATATCTTGCAGCTATAGCCAAGTAAGATATACAGCGTTGTTTTTTATCAAAATGGTACAGGATACAGACGGTGTGATTCATTTGCTCTGTTTATATGTAAATGTAAGGTTGTATGGTTGGGGGCAAAACGAAACGGAAATGGTGAATCACTTCATTATTCAAGTATTTGGAGAAGAAAAAGTAACATTAAGGTATTTGGAGAAGGAAAAATAAAACTAAGGTTTACAATGTTAGATGTAGTTGCCATTAGCCGTTAATGTAATGTTAGAAGAGTTTTGGCGGAAACATTTCAGGCAGTTATTTAGGAAACTAATTTTAATATTGATGAAGGTAACATCCGGTGAAGAATAACCTTTTCCTTGAAAATTAAATAAATTTGAAAATCATTTTCTTAATGCAATTAGGGCTATTCCATTAAAACATACATAGGACCCCAGGAAGACAATTTTGAAATTGGAACACCCACCCATAGAAGCAAAATTGAGTTTGAAAAACTAAATTTCAGAAAATAAAGTTCAACCATAAATGTTTATAAAATTCCCTTCCTGGGGTCCCTGGTATGTTTTAACGGTATAGCCGTTGTCAAGAAGAGTACAATGCACAATAATTGTTTTATTTCATACCCACCCACCCACCCTTTTAATAGGGAGGTATATAGTCTTGTAATTCATACTGTACGTCGCACTGTAACAATTTTGCTGTCCCAAATTTCTAAACAATTCCTGCTTTCTCCACCAAACTTTGCACACAACAGTGTCATTGAAATTTAGATTGTGTATATGGAAAAAATTTAGCAAGTTTTTGTTGCGCCCTGGAAATAATACATTTTTGGTTGTAAAATCTAGAAACTAATGCCATAGACACAGTATTTTATTAAACACACATCAATAACAGTCGAACATCTTAATGACGTAACGAATAGGTCAAGCTCGTAAAGTCCCAGAATGTCAGTATATCTTGTATATGTTATTATTTCATCTAAAAAAAACTTGCTAAACTTTTTCCCCTCAGTATAATATATTGTGATTACCTGCTACACCTCTCAAAACTAACCTGACCTTAACTCCAGCCCTTTTGTGCTAGCTTTCAGTAATGTTGCCTTCATATTGACTCATTTATGTATAACTACCCCCTCCCCCCATCCCTCCCCACACACATACATACAACATACACATCTTCCATTGGCAAACAAATGAAGAGATTGCAATAACTGTACATTATAAAAACTGTATATTGGTATTTTGTCCCGTCCCTCCCTACCCCATACACATCTTTCATGGGCAATCAAATAAAGAGAATACAGTAAATAACTGTACATTATAAGAACAGTATATTGGCATCTTGTCCCCTACCCCCCTTCCCCCCCCCCCCCACATAAGAACAGTATATCGGCATCTCTCCCCCCCCCCCTTAAACCAGCAGTGCCCCCCCCCCCCCCCCCCCCCACCCCCATACATACAAATCTTTCATGATCAAATAAAGAGAATACAATAACTGTACACTATAAGAACTGTTGACTGGCATCATGAAAGTTCCTTAAAGCAGCAGTGTCTCTAGGGGATTTGCATGCACCATACATTTAATTAAAGACTTGAAGAACATCCTATTATTTCCTGTTACACTGTCAGAAAACTATCAAAGCAAAAGACGAGTTGTTGTTTACGCTTGTGACATTAATACACAACGGTGCATGCAGTGTTTTCATGAGAAAATGAACTACAGTTCATCTTAATATGCTCACCCAGGGAAAATGGGAGAAGTTATATATCTTAAAGTCTTGACTTGTTTTTAAAAAAAAGTGTGCTCTGTAAATCTGAACAGTGAAAAAAAACTAACGTTGTATGATTTATAAAACCTGAAGTGCCTATAGCTAGAACAAAATATGGCCACTAAACGTTCATTGTTCAGTACAGCAACTAGAACCTTTGTGAAGTTCAGCTTCAACCCACTTAGTGAAATTAAGTTAAATTTGATACGTTACTTATTTGAATATATATATGCGAGGCCATGAGTTTGGTGAATTAGACATTGTGAAATGGATATGTTAACAATCAAATTCTTGTTTGAACTGATCTAAAAACTTTAAACGATATGTAAATTTTATGTAAATTTATATTTGTGGAATATACACTTACAGCCGGTAGAATGTCATTTCTGTTTTTGCTCTGCTTTTGTACGTTTACTGAGGAGATGACGTGGGGGTTTGAGATGTGGGAAAATGAGTTGGTTGGTTGGTTGGTTGGTTGGGTGGGTGGGTGGGTGGTTGGTTGGTTTATGTCATTTACCGCACATTTAGGCTATTTATGAAGGTCGATTTTTTCCTCTGATGGAGGCTGACCACCCACATTTTCATTGGTAGAACCAGTACTGTATACCTCCCGCAATCCGTAAGAATCAATAATTTTTCACCTACAAGTCGAGCTCCGAGTGGGATTCGAACTCGCATCTGTGAGAGGCGAGATGCTTTGAAACACAGCGTCCTTCAAATCCCGGCCTCAGAGGCAAGTTAGGTGATTTGAGAAATGAGAAAGAGGGGACCAAGAAGAGAGAACAAATGAGGTGTCATGGGCAGTGGAAGGATCAAAGCCATTTGGAAAATGGGGCCAGAGGGGTAAAACATTAAGGAAATGGGGGGGAAAAGGGTCAGTCATTTGGAAAGTGGGAAACCTGGAGGTCAAAGTCATTTAAGATAGTGGGTTCAATTAACATGTCGCCAGTTGTCAATCATTTATCCATTTCAACCAATAAAACCAGAACGATACCTTCGACAAACAACAGCACGTGTATAAAGCACGTGCTTAGCACGTGCAACTGTGTTATATAAACTAGTGTCAATATACTCTGACATCAACAATATGGCGGAGATATCTAAGTACTGGCGACATGTCAATTCCTTTTTGGAGTGGATAAAAAAAAAAAATCCCAAATAATTAATAAAATCAGATTTAATCTAATTACAAAATGTTAGGAAATAAATGCCCTGGTAAATTCAGGAAGTAAGAATAAAATTAACATCCAAATATTTTTAGAAAGTGGTCTATTCAGACCCTCTGTCACCACCATGTACTTAAATTTGCTAGATTTCTTACATTCAACTGAGTCTTGACATGTTAAAATATGATAAAAGAAGTAGTGTTTTTGCTCTGTGTGTGAAACTAGTGAAATAAATGGTACAGTTGTTTTAAATGGGTATGAAATGAATTTCACGAGAATAGTTAAAAATATTCAGATAAATGGTACACTTGTTTTAAATTAGTATGAAATGAATTTCATGGGAATTTAATGAATAAGAATGAGGAAATAAACGCTGGTTTCAGATCAAATTGATTGTGAAATGAAATATCATCAGCTTTCATTGATAAAACTAATACCTTTGTTTTGGGAAATAATACCTCTTATGTCGGATTTCAGTACAAGCTTATTTGTTTCTGATAGAGGTATTTCATTTAAAAATACCTTTGCCTGTTTCGTTCAGATTTTTGTACAATGACTAATTCTAGATTTTGTCCAGATTTAATTGAGCGCAGACTTTTTTTCTGTGGGGGAAGGTCCAATGTATTGATGGGCTTAGTTACATATGAACAAGTGATAGCAGGGTGTAATAGGATTGCAGTGGTTTTTGGCTGTTTTTATAGCCATTATTTAGCTATATTCCCAATGCCAAAACATTTGATTTTTAGCTCTACTGGCCAAAGGCCAGCAGAGCTTATGGGATGGCGAGTTGTCCGTCGTCCGTCCGTCGTCCGTCCGTCGTCCGTCGTTAACTTTTGCCTTGTGAACACTCTAGGGCCTTCATTATTAATCGAATCTTTACGAAACTTTTCCAGTGACTTTATATCAATGAAAGCTCAGGCAAGTTCGAAAACCAGCCGGATCGGATAAATTTCACCAGAGTTATGGCCCTTGTTTTGCTGAAAAATGCCATATTAAGCCTTGTGAACACTCTAGCACCTTCATTTATTATTTGATCTTTACCAAACTTGCACAGATTGTTAATATCAATGAAAGCTCGGACAAGTTTGAAAACCAGCCATATCAGATCAGTAACACCGGAGTTATGGCCCTTGTTTTTTCTGAAAATTGCTATTTTCTGCCTTGTGAATGCTCCAACACCTTCATTTATTATTTGATCGACTAAACTTTTACAGATTGTTAATACTAATGATAGCTTGGACAAGTTTGAAAATCAGCTAAATTCGGTCAGTAAAACCAGAGTTATGGCCCTTGTTTTTTCTGAATAATGCTATTTTCTGCCTTGTGAACACTCTAGGGCCTTCAATATTAATCGGACCTTTACTTAACTTTGTCAGTGTCTTTATATCAATGAAAGCTCGGACAAGTTCGAAAACCGGCAAGATCGAAATAATTTCACCGGAGTTATGGCCCTTGTTTTGCTGAAAAATGCCATATTAAGCCTTGAGAACACTCTAGCACCTTCATTTATTATTTGATCTTTACTAAGATTACACAGATTGTTAATATCAATGAAAATCGGACAAGTTCGAAAACCAGCTAGATCGGACCATTAACAGCGGAGTTAATGCCCTTGATTTAGTTAAAAATGCTATATTTTGCCTCATTAAGACAATAGGGCCTTTATCTTTCATCCAATCTTTACCAAACTTTACCAGATTGTTTATATAAATGAAAGCTCGGACAACCTCGACGACCAGCTAGATCGGACCATTAACAGCAGAGTTATGGCCCTTGATTTAGTTAAAAATGCTATATTTTGACTCGTTAAGACGATAGGGCCTTTATCTTTCATTCGATCTTTACCAAACTTTACCAGATTGTTTATATAAATGAAAGCTCAGACACTGTTGAAGACCAGCCAGATCGGACAAGTAACAGCGGAGTTATGGCCCTTGATCTAGTTTAAAAATGCTATATTTTGCCTCGTTAATTCGATAGGGCCTTCATCTTTCATCTGATCTTTACAAAACTTTACCTGATTGTTTATATCAATGACTGCTCAGAAATTTTCGAAAAACAGCCAGATCGGACCATAAAATGCTATATTCTGCCTCGTTAAGATGATAGGGACTTCATTTTTCATGCGATCTTTATGAAACTTTACGAGATTGTTCATATCAATGAAAGCTTGGTCAAGTTTGGAACCAGCTAGATCGGACAAGTAACAGTGATGTTATGGCCCTTGATTTAGTTAAAAATCCTATATTTTGCCTCGTTAAGACGATAGGGCCTTCATCTTTCATCCGATCTTTAAGAAATTTTACCAGATTGTTAATATCTGAAAGCTTGGACGAGTTCGAAAACCATCCAGATTGGACCATTTACATCGGAGTCATGGCCCTTGATTTCTGAAATATGCTACATCTTGGCCTCATTAAGATGAAAGGGTCTTCATTTGGCCGAATTTCATTGAAACTTTGCAGGGATGATCAGTACCAAGCCTAGTTGTACATAGTCGCCGTGTTCCAGTTGAATGATTTTGGCAGAGTTATAGCCCTTTAAAGGTTTTAATACACAAACTTTGTTCTGACTAGTTCTCCTGAACCCCCTGGCCGGATTAAACAAAACTTTTTAGGGATGATTGATTCTATATTTAGTTGTACACATCATCGCCGTGTTCCGGTTGAATGATTTTTGGCGGAGTTGGGGCCCTTTAAAGGTTTTAATACACAAACTTTGTTCTGACTAGTTCTCCTGAACCTGGCCGGATTTAAACGAAGCTTTTTAGGGATGATCAATTCCATGTCTAGTTGTGCAAATCATTGGCGTATTCTGGTTAAATGATTTTTTTGGCTGAATTATGGCCCTTTAAAGGTTTTAATACACAAACTTTGTCTGATCTACTTGTCCTGAACCCCTCGCCAGATTTCAATGAAACTTTGCAGGGATGATCAGCACCAAGCCTAGCTGTGCATGTCATTGTCACGTTCCGGTTTACAGATATTTGGCAGAGTTATGGCCCTTTAAAGGATTTTTTTGATACCACAATTTTTTTCCGGGCTAGTTCTCCTGAACCCCTGGCTGGATATAGACGGAACTTGACAAGGATGATCAGTATGAAGCCTAGTTGTGCATATCATCGCCATATTTCGGTTGAATGATTTTTGGCAGAGTTGTGACCCTTTAAATGTTTTAATACACAAACCTTGTCCAGATTAGTCTCTTCTGAACTCTTTGCCAGATTTCAGCGAATCTTGGCGAGAATGATCAGTACTAAGCCTAGTTGCACCTGTCATTGCCATGTTCTGGTTGAATGATTTTTGAAAGACTTATGGCTCCTTTTACATAAACTTATCTTGAGCCAGTAGAGCATCCACAGGCCCTCTTGGGCCTCTTGTTTTCCAAATTTTGAGACAAAAATTCCCAATTAAAAGGAAAAACAAAAGCAAAGTCTGACGAACACTCATAACAAATTGCTTTTAAATACCTCTGTTGACCCTTAGTGTACTGGAAACAGTACTAAAGATTTAATTATTAAATTAATGTTTTACTATAAAACATTATGTTTTTCCCAATTTTATGAAAAATCATGCTAAAATTCCCAATTGTTATGGTATGGGTTATGTTACCAAAATATAGAGAAAAAATGCTGGATTGAATTGATTGAAGTTTGTTTTAAGGGCTCATCAGCACGGTATAGATTATTTAGAGCCACCCCCATGGGAGAGGGGAAGGATACATGGGAATCTTGGAACCTGCTTTACTCTTATTAAATAATTGCTTTCAATACTTACGTGGTTCTTTAATGTGCTCGGAGAATCGACTCCGATACACGGGACCGTGTATTTTACGCCCCAATCTGACAGACAAGGCTTAGGGAAAGTGTCTTGCCCAAGAACACACTTACAAAACTCAGTGGAGCCGGTGCAACTCTAACCTGGGTCCTCTGATTTCAAGACCACTGGGCCATGCCAGCCACTTAGAGTGCAACAGAGTATCAAAATTATTGTTAATTCCTAACCATTCATAAGGCCATACCAAATTGATATAATTATATGGTCATCACATTTCCTGTCCGTTAAGAACGAAAAAGAATGGAAAGATAGAAAAAAACAAAAACACAAAAAAATGTCTATACAAGAAGAGACGAAAACACATTCACTTATGCATACTGCTTCTTTGAAAGCAACAAATGCTCCCTGTAGAGTTCATATCTATTGAACGAAACCGGTCGGGGAACATTTTGGCCCATCTGAGGCCATCCTTAAAAAAGTGTTTGTTTGCTGTGCTCCGACCGACCGTCTAAAAAGGCAGCGACCGTTTTGTTTTTTTACCCTTTTCGGAAGTTGTTTTTTTTACCTTAAAAAAAAGAAATTAAAAAAAAAAAGAAAAGAAATTATTCGTAAAGAAATATTAATGAGGTTATCCACAGACTGCATTATAATATATTGAGATAGGAAATTATGATTTGTAAAAATGCTTAACCAGGACGGTGACAAAAAAAACAACAAAAAAAACAAAAGACCTACCTACCTACCCACTTAAAAAATTCAGGGTCGGAGCACAGCAAACAAATATTTTTTTAAGGATGGCCTGACCTGACTAGCAGACGGCCACTTTTTACCCCCCAAAAAAAACAAAAATGCTACTGTTTATACAAAAAATTGTGTGTTTTTATGACAATGTTGCCACTCTGTCATTTAACTACTTCTTATCAAAACCAAATGGCATGTTAAACAAGGAAAGCATTGTAGATTAACTGTTTTGTTAAGTGAGAACATTCTGTTTACAGAGTCTGGTAAGATGTTTATATTATTATTATTATAACATCGACAAACAATGAATTCAGCTAGTTTGTACTTATCAACAAAGAAATTGACAATAAAAACTTAAAAGTCCCAATCCCTCAATCGACAGACAAATTTGACAACATATGTACTAAACCGACTGACCGGTGTATATATACTGAACAAAAAAAGAAACTTCCGCTGATGTTGATGCTGATTGTCTAGACAGCAAAACAGGAAACAATGATATTTTCAGAATAATTATATAATCCAAACAAAGATGTTTTTGAAAAGTTTAGTACACAGTTAACCCCCTTTTTCTTAAAACCTGCATTTTGGCCAAAAAAACAAATTAAATCTACGAAAATTACCGAAATTTGTCTGTGACAATATTCCCTATATGTTCCTTTCCAAAAAAATCACAAAAAAACAACATAACACTAATTGTGTGGATGGCAGCTTTTGATTATCAACAATCATCAGATTACCTCCCTTTAATTTGAAACTGTTTAGTGGGATATTTAGTACTCACTTGAGTGTGCTTGCAAACATCAAACATGGAAATACCAGCAAAAAAGACGGACGTTTCTTTTTTTGTTCAGTATATAACTTAGATAATTTTAGAATAACTCTATAGACTTAGTATAATGGCTTTAACCAGCCAAGTCACACCCCAAAACTGGAGTCGAATTAAGAGTTACTAACTCATTCATTTTATGCATATTGCATCAGCGCTATTTTAAGAACCGGTGAATAAACCTATACTTTTAATTTGGGACACGTGCATTATTATACAACCTGAACGCCTGGATAGAGTTTTGATAAACGATTTTGTAGTGTAGTTTTGCCGTTGTTTGGCGGGTTGTTTGCCGTTGTTTGGTGTGTTGTTTTGCCGTTGTTTGGCGGGTTGTTTTGCTGTTGTTTGGCGGGTTGTTTTGCCGTTGTTTGGCGGGTTGTTTTGCCGTTGTTTGGCGGGTTGTTTTGCGGGTTAGTTTCTTTAAATACAGGTGTGTTAATTCAAAAGAAAAAAAAAGAAAAGTAAAATGTAATATGTTTATACCAGTGATCTCTTAATACAAGGTATCCAGCTGGCTTGCAGAACTTCGGTGGTTCTACCAAGATGCCCACCTGTGCACGAAAATTCCCCAAAGGGGCACCTGGGGTCTTCCTCTATCATTGGAAGCTGGGAAACTCGCCATATGACCTCAGCTGTTGGTGCGACTATAAAATCCATTTCAATTCAATTCTTAATACAGGTGTCATCATTCAAAACTGTGAAATAGATATATATATATTAATACTGCAATTTTATGATATAGCTAGATTTTTATGTCCCCCACGAAGGGCGGCATAATAGTAGTCACACTGTCCATCAGTCCGTCCGTCAGTCCGTACAATTGTGTCCGGTCAATATCTGGCATTCCTGGACGGATTTTCAAATAACTTGGCACAAGTGCTCACCACAACAAGACGACATGTCGCGCACAAAATCCAAGGTCAAGGTCACACTTGGAGGTCAACGGTTCACTTTTCTTGTCATAAACACATTAATCATTGTCCAAGCTCCACTGGGACCTTGTATTTTATAATTTCATGATATCCTTCGCTTTTGTTCTTATCTTTTAATTAAAAGTCCCTGATAAAATCCATGTCCTGCTGTTGATCTGTGTGCCATATCAGTTCCCATTTTATTTGTTGAACATCTTTCCTGGAACATTTCATCTGATTAAACTCTGTGGAGAAAACATTGATGTTGGTTGTCAATTACAGTGAAGCCATAAAGCCAGAATGATAATTGCTGATGACATTTTATATCATTAGTGCCTTGTAATATCATTGCTTCATGATATCATAACTGCCTTGTATCATCACTTTCTTGGTTCTCACTGCTGCGAGTTTGAATCCCACTGGGAGCTCGCCTTGTCAAGTGAGAAAGTGTCGATTCTTACGGATGGCGGAAGGTATACAGTACTTGTTCTACCCAGGAAAAATGACGTAAAACCGATTCGGACAAAAAGGAAAGTCATCACTGCTTCACATCAACACTGCCTGGTATCATCACTGCCTTGTATCATCACTGCATTGTATCATCACTGGCTTGTATCAACACTGCCTTGTATCAACACTGCCTTGTATCAACACTGCCTGGTATCATCACTGCCTTGTGTCAACACTGCCTTGTAGCAACACTGCCTTGTATCAACACTGCCTCGTGTCAACACTGCCTTGTATCATCACTGCATTGTGTCAACACTGCCTTGTGTCATCACTGCCTTGTATCAACACTGCCTTGTATCAACACTGCCTTGTATCAACACTGCCTTGTATCAACACTGCCTGGTATCATCACTGCCTTGTATCAACACCGCCTTGTATCAACACTGCCTTGTATCATCACTGCCTTGTGTCAACACTGCCTTGTGTCATCACTGCCTTGTGTCAACACTGCCTTGTATCACTTGTGTCATCACTGCCTTGTATCAACACTGCCTTGTGTCATCACTGCCTTGTATCAACACTGCCTTGTGTCATCACTGCAATGTATCAACACTGCCTTGTGTCATCACTGCCTTGTATCAACACTGCCTTGTGTCATCACTGCCTTGTGTCATCACTGCCTTGTATCAACACTGCCTTGTATCAACACTGCCTTGTGTCAACACTGCCTTGTATCAACACTGCCTTGTGTCAACACTGCCTTGTATCATCACTGCCTTGTATCATCACTGCCTTGTATCATCACTGCCTTGTGTCAACACTGCCTTGTATCATCACTGCCTTGTGTCATCACTGCCTTGTATCAACACTGCCTTGTATCATCACTGCCTTGTATCAACACTGCCTTGTGTCAACACTGCTCTGTATCAACACTGCTCTGTATCAACACTGCTCTGTATCATCACTGCCTTGTATCATCACTGCCTTGTATCATCACTGCATTGTATCATCACTGCAGTGTATCCTCACTGCCTTGTATCAACACTGCCTTGTGTCAACACTGCCTTGTGTCATCACTGCCTTGTATCATCACTGCCTTGTATCATCACTGCCTTGTATCAACACTGCCTTGTATCAACACTGCCTTGTATCAACACTGCCTTGTGTCATCACTGCCTTGTGTCAACACTGCCTTGTATCAACACTGCCTTGTATCATCACTGCCTTGTATCATCACTGCCTTGTATCAACACTGCCTTGTGTCATCACTGCCTTGTATCAACACTGCCTTGTGTCATCACTGCCTTGTATCAACACTGCCTTGTGTCATCACTGCCTTGTAGCAACACTGCCTTGTGTCATCACTGCCTTGTGTCATCACTGCCTTGTATCAACACTGCCTTGTATCAACACTGCCTTGTGTCAACACTGCCTTGTATCAACACTGCCTTGTGTCAACACTGCCTTGTGTCAACACTGCCTTGTATCATCACTGCCTTGTATCATCACTGCCTTGTATCATCACTGCCTTGTGTCAACACTGCCTTGTATCATCACTGCCTTGTGTCATCACTGCCTTGTATCAACACTGCCTTGTATCATCACTGCCTTGTTTCAACACTGCCTTGTGTCAACACTGCTCTGTATCAACACTGCTCTGTATCATCACTGCCTTGTATCATCACTGCATTGTATCATCACTGCCTTGTATCATCACTGCCTTGTATCATCACTGCAGTGTATCATCAATGCCTTGTATCAACACTGCCTTGTGTCAACACTGCCTTGTGTCATCACTGCCTTGTATCAACACTGCCTTGTATCATCACTGCCTTGTATCATCACTGCCTTGTATCAACACTGCCTTGTATCAACACTGCCTTGTGTCATCACTGCCTTGTGTCATCACTGCCTTGTATCAACACTGCCTTGTATCATCACTGCCTTGTATCAACACTGCCTTGTATCAACACTGCCTTGTGTCATCACTGCCTTGTGTCATCACTGCCTTGTGTCATCACTGCCTTGTATCAACACTGCCTTGTATCATCACAGCCTCATCTCATCTCTGTCTGGTATCGTCATTGCATGGTATCATCATTGCCTTGTAACGTCACCGCCTCGTATCAGCACTGCCCCGTGTCGTCATTGCCTCATATCAGCACTGCCTTGTATCATCAGTGCCTCGTATCAGCACTGCCTTTTATCACCACCGCCTTATATCGGTCATACCAGCATATCAGCAAGATAATGTACCTTAAAAGGAACCTTAATATTCTGATCACAGTGTCATCTATTCTGTGTATTTATTCAGTTAAGCGTCTGGGGAATTGACTTTTCGTACAATATTCTCTATGGCAAAAGTCGCCGCTTATGAAATTATGATAGCTGCGAGCAAGCGGGATATAATTTGTGAACGAAAAAAGTGATGGCAGAATTATTCCCTAGGGGAAAGGAAAGAATTGCCAATTAATAAAGTCTGGTTATGCAGCTTTGACAGCGAACAATTACTGAGTTTCAACAATGCCCGTCTGTTATCATTTCCGAATGCTTCTAATGCGTCTAAGCAAAAATAAATGTCTCGTTTGACTGCGAAAACACGTTCTCAGATATCGCTTGTTGTGAAATTTTGTTGCGGAATAAATTGCTTCTGTTAGGCTTAATAAGAAAGTTAGAGCAAGACAAATTATATCTGAAATTTCGGATGTTGGTTGGAATAAGAATTGTCAGATAGAGCGCTTTCAAGACCCCCTTACTAGGCTTTGGTTATGATGGGAATCACCTTTGATGTGAAGTTTGCCTCAGTGTGGGTGTATGATCACCTTTGATGTGATGTTTGCCTCAGTGTGGGTGTATGATCACCTTTGATGTGAAGTTTGCCTCAGTGTGGGTGTATGCAAATAGATATGCGTATAAATGCATTAGCAATTTCTTGCCATAGAACTAACTTTTGTGATGATGAGATAGAGAGTCCTGTTTCCATGTTATTGCTGTCCGAATTTGAATAAGCGCTGTGGCTACCGAAGTTACGATTTTTAATGGGTCTAGATGCTACTTTGGAGAAGTTTGCTTGCAGGTGACTTATTTTGTCTACTTTGTCTGTTGTCTGTTAGGTGGAGATGTTAACCCTGTGGTCCCAAGAGATGGAGTCCAAGCACAATAGTAAACGAACCATCTATTGGATCGTAAGGATAGGGTGATCCCAGATTCCTCTCTATCCTAGAGCACCTCTGCGATCGAAGGGTTTTTCGACGTTGCGTTGTAAACCTTCTCGCCGCTCACCGCTGCGAGTTTGAATCCGTAAACCTTCTCGCCACTCACCGCTGCGAGTTTGAATCCCACTGAGAACTCAACTTGTCAGCGAGAAAGTGTTGATTCTTACGGACAGTGGGAGGTATACAGTACCAGTTCTAACCAGGAATAAATGAGTGGTCTGCCTCCACCACAAAAAATAGACCGTCATACAAAGTCTAAAATGGGCTGAAATGTGACGTTAAACACCAAACAAACAAACAAACATCCTCTCCATCCTCCACCTGCCTTTGGGATGCCTCTAAATAACCTGACTATCATCCCATCAGGTGCCAAATGCCTTCTTTTTCTTTTTTTTACATAATTATACACTTGATACCATTTTCCACCAATGGGACGATATTATCTTGATTAGCCGTTCAATACAACATTGTATTTACACTGTCGCAACAAATGATCATGAAACAATGAAAAGTCTGCCCTATGTTTGAACACATCAAAATTAGTTTTTAGATGGAGTTCATCTCCAGTATGGATCAATGTAATACGATTTTTTCTTGTTTTTGGCAGGGCTACCATATAGTCTTGTCACAACGTAACGGAAGTCAAAAATTGATCTGTGCTCCCTGCCAAGGCTAAATCCTACAAACTCAATCAATTGAAGTGGACAGAAATCCTGGTGATATAGCCGTCTTTTTGATGGGATCCTCTAATGATCTCTCTAGCCAAAACAGACTGGTTTTGTGTCTGACAGAATGCTGATATATGGCCATAATCTTCTTATATTCTTTAAACCAGTCCATAGAATTGTCTTATTTTGCTTCTTCAAGTATCCTAGTATGGCTTTATGCTGCTCAAAGAATTCTCTGACAAATTAATTTTATTTTTGAAATGTGAATGCTCTTTTCGTCTCGCCTTTCCCAGGACAATAAAAGTCTAAGGTTATTACATTTCTGGCACTGGTATTAACATTAAAGTATTTCCGGAAAAGTTTTGGAATAAGGTCAGATTTCATCATCAACCTTTCAGTATGTGCACATCATGGCAATAGTCACGTGATCACACCAATATAAAAGGTCAAGGCCATCGTTTTGAATCAGAAGGTTTTTAGCTCTACTGATCAGAGATCAGCAGAGCTTATGCCGAGGTGCGGTGTCCGTCATCCGTCTCTCTGTCCGTCTGTCCGTTCGTAAACCTTTTTTTTGTAGCGACTACTCCTCTGAAACTACTTAATGGATTTTCATGAAACTTTACAGAAATGTTGCCCATGAAGTCTAGTTGATCCTAGCAAAAATTCATGTTGATGTGAAATCCAAGATGGCCGCATTGGCTAAAAATAGATTTTCAAAAAACAAGTTTGTAGCGACTACTTCTTGAAAACTATAAGTGATATTGATAAGGGACTTTTTCTAAAATGATCAGTATGACATGACGTTGATCCTTGTCAAAAAAACAACAACTTTGATTTGATGTTAAACATGGCCGCCAGCGGCCATCTTTGTTTACACAGTTATATAATGAAAACTTGTAGCGACTACTTCTCCGAAACTACTTGACGGATTTTCATGAAAGTTCACAGGAATGCTGATCTAGCTATCAAAAACCTATCAGTAGAGTTCAAGGTCACTGACCTCTTGTTTATGTCATGAAATCTGAATAAAGATATTGTAGGTAAGCTCTGGCACTGACCACTTTAGTATTGCTTGTATTCACAGTATCCCCAAGATCCGGCACCTTTCATTGTCACTGTCTTAATATAGCCGTGTGTGGTTGAATGCTTAAATGCAGACCTGTTTACTCCTATGGAATGTTCGTATTTTCAACATTTTGGGACTTTAAAATACGGACTACGAATTTACCTCGAAAAACTACGGAATTCCATGTGTTCCGCTCATTTTTTGCATTCAGGCATTTCCGACTGTTTCTGGTCATTAAATATTCTTTTTAACTCATAATCATGGTCATTTAAACGCTCATTGTGATTGTGAGCGATTTTCAAGCGTCTTCATGACTTTGTTTTGCCCGGATATGACGGTCCTCTAAATATAGTTTTAGAAAGGGAAATTTAGTAAAAACTCCCCGCAAAAAGACAAAAATAAATACAAAAACTACAACCACTTGTACATAGACATTTTCCTTGCATTACCCGAGCTTGGGTCATGCATTTGTTTAAAAAGTATGCCTCGGCTGCAACTTAACTTGTAAGTGCTGTTCATAGCATAACTGCCCACTATGGAATAAATGTGAGAAGTTCATTATTTACTGACTGCTTTTACTGTCAATAGACCAGTTAATTTAACATAGTGATACACTCAGCTGATGGGTCCAAAATTTAGAAAAAAAATTAATCCAAGAGCTTGCCAAGGTTAAACCTGGAAGAATTTTGACATTATTGCATACATCAAAGAAAAGTAAATGAGTCCAACAGGAACAGCAGCATTCAGTGGATGATTCTACTTATAAAAATTGGTGTATTTTATGAAATACTTCCATTCTGATCATTTTCAGTTTGTATATAGAATACTTGGTTCGTCATATTTGAACGGTTCATATTCATGGTTTTGCACCTTAACACATTTTTTTTTTAAGTTCAAAATCTTTTTCTTTAATTAAGTTTTAAAATTAATGCTGAAACTGGTCAAACTTGATTGATGTAGAGTATAAACTGTTTCCCCTAATAATACTTTTGTTTGTCCCCATCATGCCCCCTTACAGTATAACATGTCAAGTAAATTGTGGGGCGTCCATGGCCGAATGGCTAGAGTCTCTGACTTGAAATCACTTGCCCCTCACCACTGTAGGTTCGATCCCTCAGGGGCCTAGGAATCTTTATGTGAGGAAGCTGTTCAGCTGGCTTGCGGAATTGTTGGTGGTGCGCGCCCTTGCATGAAAAATGCCCAAAGGGGCAGTTGGGGTCTTCCTCTACCAGTGGAAGCTGGAAAGTCGCCATATGACCTTAGCTGTTGGTGCGACTATAAAATCCAATTAAGTTCAAGTAAATTGTGCATTGAAATTATCAAGTAATCTAGGAATAATTAAAAATTTAAGTATGTAATATCTCTGACTACTGACAGACACTAAAAACTACTGACATGTAATCTTTAAACTATTGATGCCGACAAATTGGGGTAAACAGGTCTGCGTAAATGTGATCCCACTCATATGAGCTATTATTGTATGTATGTATGTATGCGTGTTAATTGTGCCTCCAGACGAGTGGGTTTTGATGTAGAGCTACAGTTTATCAGCGTGTGTTGCAGCTATCCTTTTTAGGAAGTGAATGCATACGTCTGATTTCTGTGTCTCTTGTCATAGCTAGGCGCCCTGTCGTAGTTCGTCCGAAGGTTGTCTGTCCTTGGTAGTTCTCCCTATATATATATATATATATATACATGTGAGAATTTTGAAAGCAGACAAATTGTGATTCCAGTTCCACGACTACAGGATATCTGTAATTAACCCTATAATTCTACATGTCGAACACTACTCCACCGTAATGAAGATAAATGGAAAGACTAACACGGCAACTCAGAACGGCCTACTTCGCCTACGAATGTGTCGACTTAAAAAGTAACTGTGTCACCAGATTAGATGTTAATGTGTTGCCTGTTTGAGTCAGGAGAAGTTAATGGTATAAAATGTGACCAAAAATAACACATTAGTGCTACATTGTGTCTGGGTAACTATCAAATAATACCATCCTAAGTATTCCATATTTTGTACTAAAATGGAAACCATAAATCCAAATTAGATTCTCAGCCTTCAAAATGTCTCTTTATAGACTGTCGAAAAAAAAATTGAGAAAAACATTACATAGCAACCACAGAGTGATGTATAGCAACCACAGAATGAGGTATAGCAACCACAGAATGAGGTATAGCAACTGCAGAATGAGGTACTCATTCTGCAGTTGTGGAGGTATAACAGCCACAGAATGAGGTATAACAGCCACAGAATTAGGTATAGCAACCACAGAATGAGGTATAACAGCCACAGAATGAGGTATAGCAACTGCAGAATAAGTTATAGCAACTGCAGAATGAGGTTATAGCAACCACAGAATGAGGTATAAAAGCCACAGAATGAGGTATAACAACCACAAAATGAGGTATAACAGTCACAGAATGAGGTATAGCAACTGCAGAATAAGGTATAGCAACTGCAGAATGAGGTATAACAGCCACAGAATGAGGTATAGCAACTGCAGAATAAGTATAGCAACCACAGAATGAGATATAGCAACTGCAGAATGATGTATAGCAACCACAGAATGTGTATGATCCTGCATACTAGTTGCTTGGGAATGCTGCCTAGTAACCATAAACCATCTCCAATAGACTACTAATTAATAGTGATAAAATATTCCACAGCAACCACAGAATGAGGCATAGCAACCACATAATGGAGTATAGCAACCACCGAATGGGTATGATCCTGCATACTAGTAACCTGGGAATGCTGCTTAGTAACCATACACCATCTCCAATAAACTGTTACTTAATGGTGATAGAATATCCCATAGCAACCACAGAATGTTGTATAGCAACCACAGAACGGGTATTATCCTGCTAGTGTCCTGGGAATGCTGCCAAGTAACCATAAACCATCTGCAATATAAATGCTACTTAATAATAATAAAATATCACATAGCAGCAACAGACACAAGCCTGGATGAGAGGATGTCACATGGGACAAATAGCAACCACTTTGGTACCTGGTAGAACCCTATACACTATACATGTATTGCTATACACTAAACAACACTCAGAAGTACCCTAGTTCATTTTATTTCATATCTTTTAAAATTTATAATTTTGACAAAAAAACGTGAAATCTCATTGATATAATTTTAACAGATTCATCAAATAAAAAAATCTATTTGATAATTGGATTTCATTCAGTCACATCTTTAAAGAATTTGTGCAAATTATGATTAATAAAGTTTTAGCATTTAAAATCGTGGTACTTATAAGTGTCGTTGTCGTCTGCTGCATGCACGATAGTGTTGATTCTTACGGATGGCAGGAGGTATACAGTACTGGTTATATACATGAAAAATAGGGTGGTCTGCCTCCACCACAAAAAAACGACCGTCATATATGGCTTAAAATGGGCTAAAAATGAAGTAAAACATCATTTAAACAAACAAACTACTGCATGCAAGCATTAACTACTGCATTACGTGGTCCCGCCTTAATTCCATTAAGTGAAGGCTTATTAAAAAAAGCAGAATTTTATAACAGATATTTTTTCACATTTAGAAACATTTTATTACTGAATAAAATGTGAAAACCTGTTTGATATTGCCTTTAAACGTTTTAATTTTACAATAAGCAAACTTTTAAACCGAAATTAAGGTTTTATTTCATACCCCAGCCAACCCCGTTTTCGCTTCTTGGAGAAGGGGGTATGAATGTTAATACTCGGACCACGTAATGGCAATTTGCTGTGTTTAACCAGTCAATTTGCATACATCCCACGATTCATTTGATTGATTGAATTGGATTTTATAGTCGCACCAACAGCTAAGGTCATATGACGACTTTCCAGCTTCCATTGGTGGAGGAAGACCCCAGGTGCCCCTCCGGGCAATTTTCGTGCACGGGCGGGCACCTGGGTAGAACCACCGACGTTCCGCAAGCAAGCTGGATAGCTTCCTCACATAAAGATTCCTAAGCCCCTGAGGGATCAAACCTACAGCGGTGAGGGGCAAGTGATTTCAAGTCAGAGACGTTAACCACTCGGCCACGGACGCCCCGCCCGATTCATTTGAAAGCATGGCTTGATGATTAGCGTCTACATAATAACAACAGTTTAGACGCATTTAATTTAACTATGGTGTTAAAACTGAAAACTCTATTTACAGTTTTACTCCTTTCTCTTTTTATTGTCTAGCCTTGACCTTTTTTAATGGCTGACCTATACATTACTTTTAATGGGAGATTTGAAGCATCGTTAATAATGGCAATATCCACTGAAAAATCAATCAATTGCAAACTGATTGGTGATAAGGGCTCGTTAGGAACATTTCATTTGATGTCATCCAGTAGAAAAGTGGTCCTAAAGTACCTCTAATATTAACACATGAAATTGATAAGTCGCACTATGGAAGTATTAAAGATAGCACCGGCAATAAATGATATGGGTGGATCAATAGAGGCCTGAAATGTGGGGTATAGGGAATTTGGATATTTTAATCGGACAATAAATAATACTAAATAATACGGCTGGCCATGGGTCAATAGAGGCCAGAATTGTGTGGTGTAAGGGAACACAATTGTCATTTCTTATTTGCATTGTAGGCTTGGAGAATGTGTTTGAATGGTGTTGTGCGTCATTTTTAGCACATGTTAGGCCGTGTATGATGGTCGATTTTTTTTTGTGGTGGAGTCGCACCATGCCATTTTTCCCGAGTAGAACCAGTACTATATACCTGCCATCCAGGCTCGGAAAAAACGACAATTATTGTTAGTATTCAAACAACCAGACTAAGACGTCTGTAACTTTAATTACTACTTTTAAAGCTTAATACATCAAAATAAAGTTTCGTAAAATCTCCAGGTGTGGTGAACAGGTCTGCTGTATTCATAATTTTCCTAAATTTCCAGAATAGAAAGGGTGCTGATTGGCCTTGATTGTCTCTATAGGAAAAATCAAAATTATTTGCATTATTCAAATTAAAACTTATCCAAATTTTTGTTTTGAAATCTAATTAAAAAACACACATAATTTATGTAAAGCTTTTAATATAATTATTACTACAGATGCTTTTTATACACTCAGTTGAACATCATCGATAAACACCAAGTCTATCACCTACTGTGGGGTGAAGGGGCTAAAGTTCTCTTAAAGGGACACACAGCAATTTTGAGTTTTTTATATCAAGCATTAAAATGAGCACCTCAATTTATTAATTGTGTATCATTTTGACTTTAGAACTGCTTGCATATAATTAAATAAACAATAAGAGATTTCAGTTGTCTTCGTTATTTTACCAAATTTTTAAATATATTATTTGTGCTTTTTTAACCTATAGTTAGTAATATGTAAAAACAGTGTGTTATGAACTATCCTAATAATTAATATTAATGATTAAACAAATGCAAGTCATGTAGGAAAAATAACAAATGCAAGTCATGTAGGAAAACTAACGGGACGCCATGATTTTTAAAAAATCAAGATTGCCATGTGTGCCTTTAAGAAAATTGTGTATTTATATATGTAACCGTCAATAGAGATTTGTGATTGTCATCATTCTATAAAATCCTGCCGGAAGTGCTTACTACATGAGTATAAAGGAGATGAAAGCATCAATCCTCGCTTCATTGCAAACATGCAACCAATTTTCATTTATGATCAATTTAAGCATCATGGTAACCTAGGAGACGGATATAAACATTTGTCTAAAACACTTGCCTGCTCACTGTATTGATACTGATTTGTCAATAATTTGTTTATAACATCAGCTGCCGGGATTAATATTGCTGTACAAACTTGTGTGAATCCATGTCTAAAATGTTCCTTCAGGGCTTGGAATGTTCATAATAAACTCCCAGTTGGTCGTCAGCATGAATTGCTGTTGTCTTGATTGTGGCTTTGTGTTTTTTTTACATTTTATGTAAAATGTGAAATGTAATTCTATGGGCGAGAATAAGTTGTTAAGTTACAACAGCTAGGCTGGACGTTTTCTTGTTTGTTGCAGTTTTGTGGTCATGATTTATATGTTCATTTATTATATCTGATACTTGTTACAAGGTTGGATGAGGTAATTTAATAAATATAATATTTATAATAAAAGAAAATGTAGAGTTACGTATAGTGGTTAGTAATGTATCAGTTCAATTTGGACAATGTTCATGCTTTTCAGAGAGTGATGTCTGCAGACATAAATGTCATGAACAGATTCTTAAACATCATTAAAGTCATATTTATTTTTAGCTCTACTGATCAGAGATCAGCAGAGCTTATGCCGTGGTGCGGCGTCCGTCGTCCATCTGTCCGTCTGTCTGTCTGTCCGTCTGTCTGTCCGTAAACTTTTATTTGTAGCGACAACTCCTCTGAAACTACTGGATGGATATTCATGAAACTTTACAGAAATGTTGCCCATAAAGTCTAGTTGATCCTAGCAAAAATTCATGTTGATGTGAAATCCAAGATGGCCGCCAAAGCTAAAAATAGAGTTTTAAAATACAAGTTTGTAGGGACTACTTTTTGAAAACTATAAGTGATATTGATATGGGACTTTTTCAAAATGATCAGCATGACATGATGTTGATCCTTGTCAAAATTCGTTTTGATTCAACATTAAACATGGCTGCCAGCGGCCATCTTTGTTTACATAGAGTTATATAGTAAAAACTTGTAGCGACTACTCCTCTGAAACTACTTGACGGATTTTCATGAAACCTTTACAGGAATGTTGCTCTTGATGTCTAATTGATCCTAGCAAAATTTCAGAACTGCCAGAAATTCAAGATGGCCGTCACAGCTAAAAATAGATTTTTAAAAAATAAGTTTGTAGCGACTACTTCTTGAAAACTATAAGTGATATTGATATGGGACTTTTTCTAAAATGATCAGCATGACATGATGTTGATCCTTGTGGAAAATTATTTTGATTCGACGTTAAACATGGCTGCCAGTGGCCATCTTTGGTTACATAGAGTTATATAGTAAAAACTTGTAGCGACTACTCCTCTGAAACTACTTGACGGATGTTCATGAAACTTCACAGGAATGTTGCTCTTGATGTCTAGTTGATCCTAGAAAAATTTCAGGTCGGCCGGAAATTCAAGATGGCCGCCACAGCTAAAAATAGATTTAAAATAAATAAGTTTGTAGCAACTACTTCTTCAAAACTATAAGAGATATTGATATGGGACTTTTTCTAAAATGATCAGTATGACATGATGTTGGTCCTTGTCGAAAATCGTTTTGATTTGACGTTAAACATGGCTACCAGCGGCCATCTTTGTTTACATAGAGTTATATAATGAAAACTTGTAGTGACTACTCCTCTGAAACTACTTGACGGATTTTCATGAAACTTCACAGGAATGTTGCTCTTAATGTCTAATTGATCCTAGCAAAATTTCAGGTCGGCCGGAAATTCAAGATGGCCGCCACGGTTAAAAATAGATTTTCAAAAAACAAGTCTGTAGCGACTACTTCCTGAAATCAAAATCAATCAGTAGAGCTTCAAGGTCATTGACCTCTTGTTTGAAGCTTGTTCTCCTTTTGAATTGCTTTACCAAAGTCGTTTCATAAATGAACTCTGGGACTGATAACAAACTATGAAGTTGCAAGTGAAAAAGCTTCTCAAAAACTTCAATATTCTTATCTAGTTCTTTTTTTTTTCACCAGTAAAGATGACTTTTAAGTAGACAAGAGAACATGAAGATATAATATTCCCCCACCCCCTCCCCACATGGAAACTGCTATATGCCTTCATCACACTTGAGTGTCACAAAATTGACAAAAAATACCATTACAGAATTATTTCAAGTTGGCAGCATGATTCCATTTAAGTTTCCATGGTAACCAATCTGTGATGTTTGTGATTTGTTACATTAATTTACTCATGTCCTGTTCCATGCATTCACTGAGCCTTTGCAGAATTTTCTATTAAAAAAAAAAAGACAGGGAAAGTAAAAATATTGTCCCATTTGATCATCAATATTGTCATGGCAACCGAGTCGTTTATGATGTTTATATTAATTTAGAATTATTGTCAATACATCGAGGTGTCTCATGGATGTAAGCTTGTACAGATAAAAGTTGCCGAGAATGATTGAGTGGTGGGGACATCGATCCTGTCTGCTCGTGTCATTAAGCAAGAAAGTTTTTGCCTCTGACAGTAAAATAAAATTGGTCGGGCAAATCCTAATTTTAATGTAGAATTTTGGGCTGTCAAAATTAATGTTTTCTAAAATAACAAGACTGATATTTGTTTTGAATTCAGTTGACAAGATATGTTTGAAGTTAATAGCTAGTGTGTTGGGAACAGTCATAAGAGAAACTTTCAATATATGTTGACGTATGTTTAAGAAACCAACAACGTTGAAACACCTTCTATACGGGAAAGAGTTAACACAAATGATCAAGTGACTCTTACCTGCTATTAACAAGGGCAGTGTTGCCATAGTAACAACAAATTAATTTAGGGAAATTCCAATTCAATTAAAAAATAGGTGCTTTTAAATGTGTCTGAAAAATCATATTAATAAAATGACAGTTACAAGTAAGGAATTAGTTTGAGTGATGTTGTAATCATTTTTAGCCCAAGTTAGGCCACTTTTATTTTTGTGCAAGAGGCAGACCACCCCATTTTCCCCGTGAAGAACCAGCACTGTACCCCATAAGAATCAACACTTTCTCACTTGACAAGCTGCCAGCAGGATTCAAACTCGCGGCAGTGAGAGGCAAGAATGTTTTAGGCATTATAACTATACTGGCCCTTGAGGCACTTGCGGTCAAGATCCTGGAGCAGGGGTTTTCTAGTTTAGATGTGGTTTGAATTGGGAAAGTATTTGTCTACATCGTAGTGTTTACACATATAAGATAAATAATTATAAGCAATGTTTAGCTAAAAAACATTGTGGCGTACTTTCATTGAGAGAATAGATGCAGAATGATAGAAAAAAAACACTGGCTTTCAATTGTTCGAGATGGTGGTACTTTTTATTTCCACGTTACATAACTTCTAACAGTACCCCACCACTGTCGCAAGCTTGAAGATGTGTATCTGGTTTCTGGAAGCGTTTTCACTAGAATTACACTCATCCTAATGAAAATGTAATATAACCTGGTGGGTTTGTTTCTGTTTGCTCAAGCTCGTGCATGTTTGCTCAAGACTCGTGCAGATTTCACTTCTGACAGTATGCTACATGGGTAGCCACACTGGAGACGTGCACACTGCAACAATCTATCGACATTGGGACATAGATTTCACTAGAAACCATCCCTTATTTTTAAACAACAACTAAGATGACATTATCCAGACAACTTGGAGACTTGTTAACATTCTGTGTCGGAAATGCAAAATATTAGGAAAAAAATAAATAAAAAAATATCATAATTGTTTTTTTCCAATTAAGCAATTGCATAATTATTCGGTGTCAAAATAAATTCTGTTCGTATGTTCTAATATGGATAAATTACTGTGCGTTTCAAAAGTTTTGAATGATTCAGTATGTATCTTAAACTTACATTTCATTTATTATTCTCTATTATTCTCTGACACAATCTGTCTGTCTGAAACTGAAAGGAGATTTGATTTTGGGGATTTTTCTTTTATATATTTCTTCTCCTCATTACTCAGATATTCTCTGTAATTTTAAAATTCTAATATACAGTCGAACCTCGATAGCTCGAAGTCAGCGGGATCATAGGGATATGTTCGAGCTATCGGTGGCTTCGAGCCATCGAGGGAACGATAAAACCCAAAATATTCTATCTGAATTTGTGTGCCGCCCGAAATAGTGTTACTTGTGTACATGATGTGTCGTTCTAGGTATGTTTTTTATGTTCATGCATGTTTACCTCATAACGGATACATAACAAGAAAAACTGCAATAATGTGTTTGTTTTATCATTTATTTAAAGAAATCTCACAATAATATATTTTAACATACAAGCCGGAAGTCCGAATAATGAGAACAAAGGTTTCGGTACATAGAATTGAATGGAATAGACAATCACTCGCGAAATGCTCTTATCTAATCAAAAAGTGAACTAAACATACTCGGGAAATGCTCTTATCTAATTAAAAAGTGAACACACTTTATCTTAATTATTGTTTTATTTTTATTAAAACAATCAACAAACGTTTTTTAATTAGAAAATCAACTGTGTTTAATTTATCGTAATTAACAGTAAACGAAGTTCACTAAACATAAATTGTATCTGTCTGTTATCGCTTTTCAATCATAAAAGTTTGCACCTTTAACAACCAACTTATCTGTTTTCGCACTATGATCGAACTTGCTACAAACAAATACAACCCCATCGATTACAATTAATATGGCCGACGTCGCATGGCAACGGATCATCACCTTCGATTTAGCGAGGTTTAAATTCACACAAAAATGGATCTTCGGACCGTAAAAAGTACTCGAGCGAGCCGGGGTATACGAGAAATAATATTCGAAAAATCGAGGTTAACTTACATTGAATTATATAGGAGTTGTGTCGGGGTCGGAAAATATGCTCGAGTTACCGATGGTATTCGAATCACTGGTGTTTGAGCTATCGAAGTTCGACTGTATATTTTTGTGTCGCCTTCGTAGCATGGCAGATACTTAGGGATCACTTTGTCCGTCCATCAGATTTTAACCTGCAACCTAACATTGGCCATAACTTGAAAGGTATTTGACCTATGTTCATAAGACTTCACACAAATATTCATCTTATCACAAGGACTAGTGTTACCCATGTCCAGTAACTCTGACTTCCATTTCATCAGAGTTATGCCCCTTTTCATATAACTTTAACCTGTAACCTAATCAAGATCATAACTTGCCATAACTTGACTTCTGCTCATGAAACCTCACTAGTCTCGGCCAGCTAGACCGTATCATGCATATGTCTTACTTGCAGATATCGGTCTGGGCAGATTAGGCCAATTAAAGCGCCCACTAGCGATTAGCACAATTTATTCGCGCGTTTTTTTCACGCGCATAAAGTCGATGTTTTCATGACGTCATGTTGTAAATACACGTACAACGTCAACTGTTGATGCATCAGTTAAACTTTTTAACGTCAATTGCTGCTTCTCATAAGTTAAAAATAAGAGATTATTATTAAATTAACTTAAAAATATGTATTTTGAAAGTCTCGTTGAATCTCTCAAAATCTCTGACGAAACGAGAGGGCGATTTTAAACGTCCTATTTTCCCCAGGCCCTGGTTCTGGATTCGTGAAGCATAGCGTAACGAAGAAATCAGAAGCGGGCCGGGTGACCGAGGCTAGAAACCTCACACACATTTTCATCTTAATCAAAGAAATGTCATTACACATGTCCAATAACTCTGCAGAGTTATGCCCTTTTTCATAAAACTTAACCTGCAACCTAACCTGGCTCATAACTTGATAAAATATTGAACTATGGTCATGACACTTTATACAGTTCTTTCTTGACAATTATCCGATGCAGAGTTATGCCCCTTTTTAACTTTAACACTAAAAAGTCTACTCCATAATTCATGAAGGACTGCATTGCACCCCTGTCTTCAGTATGCACATGGCGGGCGACATAAGTGTTCTGTTAATGTTCTTCAGTACGCACATGGCGGGCGACATAAGTGTTCTGTTAATGTTCTTTTATCTTATAAAACTGTATTGCACAAATAAAAAATGTCTAAATAATCACTAGGAAAGTGGCTTTCCTTTATAACCAATCTTTATTCTTTAAATAAAATACATTATGCAGTGCAACATGTTGTGATAATTGTCTTAGTCTTGGTCAGTAAGTACTTTGAGCATCGTTATCACTGAGAAGTCTTGGTCAATAAGAGCTTTGGGCATCTGAATCACTGAGAAGTCTTGGTCAGTAAGAGCTTGGAGTATCTGAATCACTGAGAAGTCTTGGTCAGTAAGAGCTTTGGGCATCTGAATCACTGAGAAGTCTTGGTCAGTAAGAGCTTTGAACATCTGAATCACTGAGAATTCTTGGTCAGTAAGAGCTTTGGGCATCTGAATCACTGAGAAGTCTTGGTCAGTAAGAGCTTTGAACATCTGAATCACTGAGAAGTCTTGGTCAGTAAGAGCTTTGGGCATCTGAATCACTGAGAAGTCTTGGTCAGTAAGAGCTTTGAACATCTGAATCACTGAGAAGTCTTGGTCAGTAAGAGCTTTGGGCATCTGAATCACTGAGAAGTCTTGGTCAGTAAGAGCTTTGAACATCTGAATCACTGAGAAGTCTTGGTCAGTAAGAGCTTTGGGCATCTGAATCACTGAGAAGTCTTGATCAATAAGAGCTTTGAACATCTGAATCACTGAGAAGTCTTGGTCAGTAAGAGCTTTGAACATCTGAATCATTGATGCTTTGAGTATCTGAATCATTGAGAAGTCTTGGTCAATAAGTGCTTTGAGCATCATAATCACTGAGAAGTCTTGATCAATAAGAGCTTTGAACATCTGAATCACTGAGAAGTCTTGGTCAATATAAGGCCTAAAAAGAAATAGTGATGTTTCCTGTTACATGCCCTAAAAAACAGGGGTCGGTAGGTTGGATTTATTTTTTATTTTTGGTAAGACTTCAATACCTGTGTGTTTCAAATGATATATAACAGCACTGTCAGAATTAAAGTTACATAAAACAAGTCTATTGTTTATGTTGTGTTTCTTTGGTACACAACATAGAAAGCTACAGATACAGGTTCTCTGTCATCATAAATATTAAGGATTCTGGGAAAACTCCCAAATTTCGCCCCAAATCGTCTTATGTGTAGCTGTTGAGTGCATTGCGGTGTACAGTAGCTTATTTCAACAACATGCAATATTTGCAATAGGTCGATCTGCTTTTCGCTAGTGCGCTCAATTTAGATTGGAAGTTTAAAAATAGAGGTATCACGTGATATGTGTTCCGGGGAAACCCCATCTAAAATTAGTATTTTTCATCCATTGTAATCTTCCGAATCAAAGAACATCCATCTTAGTTTTAAAATAATATTTAGCCTTAAACATTTCAAACAATATAATATTTGAAAGAATCAAGCTTATGGCTAGGGGAAATATGCTGTGAAAAAAACAACCTGATTATAATATTGAATGCAAATGGCAGACATTTTGTGCAATCCGCGAAGTAAATTAAAGCATTTATCTTGAGATTTATGTCGGTTTGAGTTTTGAGCATCTGAATCACAGAAGTTTTGATCAATAAGAGCTTTGAGCATCTGAATCACTGAGAATGGACATGCCCATTAATATAGGTATGACAGGTTGATCACGAAGTTAATACTTGTTAATCCTTGTTAGTTGAACCCTGAGGTGTGAGAATGATGAAATTCTGAAGTTCGATCGTCATTATAGTGTGTGTCTGTCTGTTTCAGGTTATATTTGCGTCGAAAATTATAACATTTTGATTACGGTATTCAAAGTTTCTAAAACACTAAATACCTGTCAGTCTTAAAATGTTTTACAGAGACATGTAATTGATGAGCACTTTACATGCCTATCAGTAGGCGACAATAACCAACATTGAAATTCCACGGCTTTGCATTGTGGCGGTCGTCTAGTTTGAAGTGACAATGACGGCAATCTTGATTTTTTAAAAACTTGCGGCATCCTGGGCATTCTGTTAGTTTTCTGTATAACTTGTATTTCTTCAATCATTAATATTAATTGTTAGAGTATTTTTGTTTTTGCGTATTATTAATATATGATTATTTTGCACCAATACTATATTTAAATTAAAACTAAATTGTGGGGTGGGGGGAAGAATGAAAAAATGAAAACTCAAAATTTGATTTAAATATATTATGCAAGCAGGTTTAAAGTCAGAATTAAACTGGATAAATAAATCGAGATGCTAATTTTAATGTCTGAGAAATACTTCCAGATTGCCATGTGTCCCTTTAATAAATATCTGCTCAAACATTTCTTATAAATGCTGGAGTTTGCTTATTTAGATAACTTCGGTAAATGTTTAAAATGTGTATCCAAAGTCAAATGTTTGCCATGATCAAAGTGGGTGTAGTGAATTGTGGTATATTTGCAGGGTTAGAGTCATATAAACATAGTAGTAGTCTGAAATATTGATTTAGCAAGTAATAAAAACAGATACAATGTTCTTCAAACATTTCCCCACCATTAAACTTCTCTTTTGAAACCTTTTATGACATGAAAAACAGGAATATATTCTACAGGAGCTATTGGCTGTCCTCTCATTGCAGAAGTATTTATTGCTTCTCAGGAACGAGCTGGGATATTATGCAGTTTAGAAAAAGTAAAATCTCCATAAAATGATGATTTAAAGAAAGCTTTAAAGTCAGAGAGAGAGAGGTTGAGATTTCTGGTCTGACAGTATAAGAAATGTTCATACTGACATCATTTCGAATTTTCAAATTCATCACTGATATTCGGCAGGCACCCTCCTGATTTTTCAGGACTTCATCCGCGGTGCGGTAATTCGGTGTGCATATAATCCTAATACATTTTAGGATTCACGAACCTTTGGGGACCCATTTAAAAATACATAGAAATATAAAACACACATTTGAGGAAAGTTTGGTGCTTTTGTCCGGCGTGTCTAGATTGGGTCCTAAAACCTGGGTTTTGGTCCCTAGCTATATATATATGCAAATCACCTGACCGGACTACTTTTCACCCCATAATTCCAAGCGCCAAACACGAGAGATGATACTAGTATCGATCGAGGGCGAGAATGAGAAATGTTCTGTTTTGAGATTTAAAGCTTTAATTGAAAAGAACAATTAAGTTTATTGTGGTGACTGTCAGACTGGCTGACAATGTTGCCCTTGGGTGTCATTTTGCTTTTCTAAGGAGACAGTCGTGCATTTAGGGAAGATAATTGTCCAATAAGTGCATGCCTGTTGTAATAACTATGTTTTTCAAATTGAATTTAAGTGAATATGTCTTCATAAAAATGATACTGGTAGCTGCCTTGCTTGACGTTCAGCATATAAAGAGTACAGGGGCGTAGCGTGACCAAAATCTCAATTACTCATGGGGGGGTAGGTGTCCGTGGGGGGCCTCCCCCGGGAAATTAAAAAAAAATAAACGCTCGTACGTGACTTCTGGTGCATTTTAGGGTCAGGATGAAAGATTTAAATCCTGTTGAAAATATCATTATTCCTTAAGATTTCAGACTCAGCGTGTTACTTGTATCCCGCCTTAGGCTCACATTTTTATTGCGTTTTTCGAGTTTTTATTTTTTGAGCCTTCGTTTGAAAAGTTTACTCACGTGAGTAAATGAGTATGGCAAGCTACGCGCCTGGAGTAGTTCCTAGGACTGGTCTGCCTGGTGTCGGTATAATGGTCTGCCTGGTGTCGGTATAATGGTCTGCCTGGTGTCGGTATAATGGTCCGCCTGGTGTCGGTATAATGGTCTGCCTGGTGTCGGTATAATGGTCCGCCTGGTGTCGGTATAATGGTCCACCTGGTGTCGGTATAATGGTCTGCCTGGTGTCGGTATAATGGTCTGCCTGGTGTCGGTTTAATGGTATGCATGGGGTTTAACATCACTTGTAACAGTGTTTCAGTCCTATCACAATGGTGTCTACTTGCAGCAGTGAACACTGTGCTCCACTACACAGGAATACAATGCTATAGACACATGGCATGATACCCCACCCAGTCACATTATACTGACACTGGCCCACCAGAACTGCCCTGCTACTACACTGGAATACTACGCTGTAGACACATGACATGATACCCCACAAGTCAAATTATACAGACACTGGGCCCACCAGTCCTAGCACTACCCTTTATATGATGAACATCAAGCAAGGGAGCTGAATACCATTTTTATGAAGTCTTTGGTGTGACCTGACCGAGTATTGAACCCACTACCTACTGCACGTGCGGGCACGCTATCACTACATCACCGCTATGGTTTGTTGGATAAGAAAAACAGAATTGAATTGGATTTTATAGTCGCACCAACAGCTAAGGTCATATGGTGACTTTCCAGCTTCCATTGGTGGAGGAAGACCCCAGGTGCCGCTCTGGTCAATTTTTGGGCACGCGCAGGCACCTGGCCACCGACGTTCCGCAAATCAGCAGGATAGCTTCTTCACATAAAGATTCCTAGGACCATGAGGGATCAAACCCACAGCAATGAAGGGCAAGTGACCTCAAGCCAGAGACTAACCACTTGACATAGGACGCCCCAAAATATAAGAAAAACAGGTCTGGGTTATATTTTAGTGTCTTTGGAAAAAACATATAAAATACCATGTCACCTAAAGCATGCTCCTTGTTGTCAATTTGAAGCAACTGGTAAAAAGATGTTTCTCGTGTGAGTATGTGCACCTTTGTCCTCAAAGCAAGACACAAAATCAAACTTGTTGATTGGCTAAAACTTACATAAATCTAAAGTTTGAACACCTACTCATCAGTCTTATGATCGTTACATTAAATACAAATCAATCACGCTGAAATGGACAATATTTATATCCTCTGCAAGGGGTCTGACTGAACTGAACACTTCAAGTTAAAGGGTGTTGTCAGCAAAAAATTGAAATTTGTTCATCATTAAGGTTATTTATCCCAAAGAGCAGCGTTTGAAATTTGTAGCCCGAGGCTAGTAAAAATGCTGCCGGGCTACCAAATGCTTGTGTTTGGTTAGTCCGATGGGCTGACCAAATAAAAAAAAATAAAACCAAATTTATTTTCAAATAAAAAATAAATTATAAATTGATAGTTTGTTGTAACAGCAATTTCTAATCTAACCTTTTAAAAACCTGATATTTCCAGGGTTTCAAACAATAGCTTGAAGACATTATTTACAATTGCCTCAGTAATAAAATGAGTGTTTTCTGTATTTATTGTTTTAGCAAAGTCTGATCGAAATGCCTTTATGTGCTTGGATAACCTTGCATGCATGAGAAATGTGGAGATACCTTCAAAATGAAGTTAAATCTTATGAAGAAAAACCGAAACTCAAGTTGAAATAGTCTTTTCTGTTGAATATTATATTGGGCTAGTAAATTTTAAGCAGGTCTAGTGATTTTACCAGCGGTCTAGTAAACTAAACATGTTAATTTCTAGGGATGGAAAACTATCTTGTAGATCCTGTGGTTCAGTAGGGCTGGAACAATAACCTTTGGGTTATGATACAAGCATGCTAACAGCAGATCACAGTGCCCCCACACTGCCCCCTTAGGAAGGAAAGGTTAAAGAACAGACAATTTCCTATCTTGCCTGCTCCTATCTGGCAATGGATGATTATAAAATTAATCATGACAAGGCATACAGAATAATGATAAGATCTTGACAAAAAGAAAATTAAATCAATTAATAAATCTGTGTGTAATCTTCTAATCATCTGGTGCAGTAATTGACTTTTAGCTCTTCTGGGCAAGGACAGGTGAGCTGTTGCAATTTTATTCTTTGGCCGTCTGTCATCTGGTGATAATTCAGGTTATTCTTCGACCGTCTGTCATCTGGTAACAGTTGTGTTTATTCTTTGGCTGTCTGTCATCTGGTTGTAATTCAGTTTATTCTTTGGCCGTCTGTCATCTGGTTGTAATTCAGTTTATTCTTTGGCCGTCTGTCATCTGGTTGTAATTCAGTTTATTCTTTGGCCATCTGTCATCTGGTAGCAATTGCGTTTATTTTGGCCGTCTGTCATCTGGTAGCAATTCCAGTTTATTCTTTGGCCATCTTTCATCTGGAAGCAATTTCAGTTTATTCTTTGGCCATCTGTCATCTGGTAGCAATTGAGTTTATTCTTTGGCCGTCTACTGTCATCTGGTAGCAATTGAGTTTATTCTTTGGCAGTCTCATCTGAAGCAATTTCTGGAAAACAGAATCTCTGGAACTGCTTAACAGATTACCATGCGCATAACTGGGACTTAAATGTTTTACTGTGTACAACTGAGTCTCTCCGAGACCTCATTTGCATAGTTAATACACAAGTGTATTACCGTAAGTAAGTCGTGGCTTTGTTACACTCCCAGAAGCCATTTTATGTGATAAAGAATAGAATAAGTATAACATGAGAAATATACTCCCCCTATAAGGTTCGACAAAGTGTTTTACTCCCCCCCTATAAGGTTCGACAAAGTGTTTTTCTTTCATTTTGACTTCATTTCATATTATAGTAAAAACAACCATCCACTCTGACATTTAATTCGATAAAAACACTATTACGGTATGTTTTCATGTCAATTTCTTTTCATAAATTGTGTTTTCTTTTCATAAATTGTGTTTTTTCATTTTCACTAATGCTGTGAGCATCCTATATATTTGTAGAAGATCTCATTATTTGTTGACTTTACAAATCTGTAGTGTTATTACTTACTGGTCTTTTGGCATCACCAAGTCCACTCTTTGTGGCTTTCAAGTAGAATACCACTTAAGCCGGTGCCAGGGGCGTGAGAGGTGTTGCAAATTATATCACCCCTCGCGAACAGACTCAATAAAACCGAGTCTGCTACTTTCCTCTCTTGTTTGTGTTTGTTGCTTCCAAGGGATCCCATTTTCAGTATTTATTTACACCAGTAGAGCGCCTTCAGGCCCACTTGGTCTTCTTGTTATTGAATTAAACTATTTATCAGCTAGGATAGAGAAGGTAAATATTGTGACAGATGGTGTAATTTATGGAGGGAACTTGTTTGTAGTAATGTTCTATAGGGAACAGTTTTACCATAAAACCTATTAAGCAATGCCAATTGCCACTTCTGCATGTGTGTTTGTTGGGTTTATTCACACAGGAAATCAAAAGAAAATTCATTGATATATAATACACCAGCTAATTGCTTCCAAAAAAAAAAAAAAATCAAATAAAATGAATTACTGTTGAGTAAATGAATGAATTAGAATTCAGAATTGCCTTCAAAGGGACACATGGCAATCTCAAAGTTTTTATGAAGCATTACCATTGGCGTCTCATATTGATCCAGTATTGATTTAACTTTAAACCTACCTGCATATCATTAAGTACCATTTTTAGTTTTTCATTTGTACTTCTTATATCAAGCTCTGCCAATTGCTACTTCTGCAAGTGTGTTTATTAGGTTTATTCACACAGTAAATCAAAGGAAAATCCATTGATATATAATACGGCCAGCTAGCTGCTTCCAAAATTTAAAAAAAATCAAATAAAATGTATTACTGTTGTGTAAATGAATGAATTAGAATTCAGAATTGCCTTTAAAGGGACACATGGCAATCTCAAAGTTTTTATGAAGCATTAAAATTGGAGTCTCAATATATTAATCCAGTATCATTTGTACTTAAAACCTGATTGCATAAAATTAAATTAAAATTAAATAAAATATTTAGTTTTCAATGTAAATCTACCATGTTTGAATATATTATGACACAATATAATCACCAGTTACCAAGATGCAAAAGCAATTATACGATTCTTATAATGATTATTAAAGTAACTATCCCACCAATAACAGTGAAGTTTTACAACATATGTACACCATTCTAAACGTACTGCTGCTTACATATTTTGAGAATTCAAACTATAGATCTGGGGACTTCATTGGCCACATTTTTTTTTAGCCAATTTCGCTAAACCACCTCAATTTTCTTAAGTCAATTGGATTTTTGTTAAGCTTTTTTAGCCACTTTAGAAGAATTTAATACAAAATTCCGATTAAATATTTGAATAACTTCCTTATCTTATTATTAAGATTCTTTTGTTAATATAATTATAGAATCAATAGAATCTAGTAATTTTATATAAACTGTGTTTGTGCCGCAAGTCTGTGCGCTGTAAAACCCAATTCAATTTTCATGTTCATTGGTACCTTGTCGGTGGTACCTTCCAAAGTAGATCAAGTTTACATCCAATGTAGAATAAGACCACAGTGTCTCCTTCCACTTAATTGAGATGAACAGTCAGAACATGGGGGTGAGGATGTTGTTGGCTCACTTTGCATAATTTTTATCTTGATGTAAATGGAGAGGGAGTTTTCTGTTGATGACATCAGCTTTTTATGTGTTGGTGCATCGTGAAACCCTTCAATCAAGCAATCAATCAATCAATCAATCAATCAAGCAAGCAAGCATGTAAATTTACCCATGATGGAAAAAACGGATGACACAGTGATCATTTTGTTTTTGCAGCGTCCCATACTCAAAATTAATGGCCTGGTTTCAATGCGCGAAAACATATGACAATGTAATGTTGTTTACATGTACGTATCGTGGGCTACTTTCTGTTTTCAAAGTCATTATTTTAGCTAAAAGGATGAAAATCTTTGTATGAGAAAGGTTAATTATCACCATTTTGATAAGAGTTAGATGTCTGTGTTGACTACGTGCTGTTTTACGTTGTTGCAAAAATCGACTATTTTTCGGCGAAAATTTGTTGGGTTTCTAATTTTCCTCCAGTGTAGGCACACCAAGTGAGTTGCAGTTAGACATCTCTATGTAAAATAATATGTATCTAATATAAAGCGCAAAGGTCGTAACACAGTCTATAGATTTTAGTTCTTCTGTAAACACCGAGAAGCCGTCAAGGATTTTCCAAAACAACATGGCCACGACCAGACTTCCTTCGTCACTTTCGCCAATGCCAGCTGTCAGTTGACATGGGTCAAAATGACTTTCGTCAAATTGAATTTGGCGAAAGCACTTGACAAAAGTTTCGCCATTTGCAATTTGGTTTCACCTATGGCGAGTGGCGACGACAAATGAAGAGTCCAGTAGACAATATAAATGGCTTTAACCAGTCAGACCAAACTCCAAAACTGGAGTGTCGAATTAAGAGTTCCTAATTCATTTGATGCATATTCGGTCACATGTATTTCAAGGACCCGTTAATCTTTACTTTTAATTGGCACATATACATTATTATATGACCTAAACACCTGGATAGAGTTTTGATCAATGGTTTTGTAGTGTGTAATTTTGCTGTTATTTGGCGAGATAGCTACTTTAATGATAAAAACAATGCTTTGTGTCCCTTTAAAAAAATCTCATTTTGTTACCTAATGTAAAATTTTGAAATGTGTACCGGCTAATAATTGTACTTGTGACAATTTAATAGATTTCGACTTGACTCCATTTCTTGTGAAATGTCAAGAGAAAACTTGCCCAATGACCTGTACACAGTTTCAAATAAAAGGTTACCATACTGGCTATCTGGTTACACCCGACACCATGTAGCTTCATGTACAACTGCCCGAGCGGCTAATTGAGATTAAGCATTTAGCGACCCCGCCTTTAGAAACTAGTCGTCGTTAAAAAGCCACGGCACCCCTCATTTAACACTTTACCTGTGATTGGGTTTCCTAGGTATTTTATAATGGCAGTTAATTTGTATCGAATGACAGTCTTTGGTGGAGGCTTTCACTGCTCCGTGGGACGCTGTGTAATGGAGCGGCGTCTTTTATAGTGGGTACAGCGAGAATTTTCACATTTAATTTGGCCAGTTTTGTCAGGTATTCATCTGTTAAAATTGCATTTATATGGTTGCTGTGTAAGAGTTTTTCAGTCACACTGTCACAGTATCACATTGAATTTGAGAATAATTTAACTTTTAAGTGTGTGTGTATCAACTTTGTTAGATTTTGAGCTTGTGAAGAAGATATTGTTTGAGTTAGGAGTATGGGTAAAGGTACAATTTGTATAGCTAATATTTTGTATTGGTTCATTATTCTGGCTTCACATCAAGTTGTCTGGAGTTTGATTTCATGGTTAGAGTCAAACCTTACTTATCCAGATTTTCCAATGGAAAAAACCTGGTTACAAGATTACCAAGGTCGTCGGGCTGGCAGGCTGTGTCAATTTTTAAGAAATGCAAGTTTCTTCCAAATATCATAACTTGGATACTTAATCCAGTGGATTGATTCAATATTTGTACGGACACACTCGATTAAGGGTAATAAGTTTGTCTAAGTTTCTCCGACATATCATAATGTGAGTCCAGTCCAACAGATTGACTGATATTTACCTAGTTGTTTCATAAGATCATTTCATGTCATAATCACTGAATAAAACACAATAAATCAGGTTTCCCACTACTATTAAAGAATGTTCCACCATTCTGTCTAGTTTATAGATCGCTATTTCAACATGAGGATCTGAACCAGATACCCATGATTGATTCTTTTTTGCATAATTATCGTTTAAATTGTGTGCATTGACATCGTTTGCATGTTTATTTACACAATGACGTCGTGCAACTGTCGTGCCTCATGTGGTTCCCGGGGGCCCTCGTTTGGTCACGGGGCAAAGAATAGGGCCACTGCAGATCCCTTTGGAGGGGTAGGCAGAGGGGTAGAAGCCCCCCCAAATTCATGTTCATTTTATCAAAAAAAAAAATCATGTTCATTAAAGGTCTTCTTCATCAAAAGAGCAGTGGCAGAAAAACAATAACGTGGCTCTAGCGTAAATGGAGTTTCTACAATAGAATTTGCAGCAACTCTGCAGTTCAGGGTGAGAAGGTTCTAGGCCCATTTTCCATATTTTATCTCTATGTACATGGAAGATGAGCCTGGCATGTTCATGCCTGTTAGGCGCCATATAACCTTTTCATGTGTTGGTGCGCCTTAAAACCCCAATTCAATTCAAGTGATATCTGCGCGCGGCTTATCTTCTCCCATGTGTAAGAGCAGGCTTTCCATCACCAATGTAAAACGCGGATAACGTTATCCGGTATGCAAGAAATATTATCTACACAATAATGGAGAATAGGGATAAATCTGGGTGAAATCTAAATGATGGCATAAATTGTGTCCGACATAATATACCTATACTTTTGTATATACAGTGTAAACAATAAACTGTTTGTCCGAAATCATTGACCGTTTCAGTCTATTTTTCGAACATACTATAACAGAGATTGAGCCCCCAAGTGTGTATGTTAAAAGATAGCACTTGGTACCTTTCGCGACTAATGGGACGATATTATGTGAAGTGTTGCCGTTAAGGTTGTTGGTGTTGAAAATTGATAGTTCAAACCAAAAAATATTAATTTGAATTGAAATCTATCAACAAATTATTTAATTTTGCCATAATTATAAAGTAGGTAGGGGTTGGAGCCGTCTGCAGGAGGGTGGGGTTGGAGCCAGTCTGCAGAAGGGTGGGTGGAGTATTTGAAATGAAACAAAAAAAAATCGGGACATATAATTATACTTGTCTTACTGATAGTTTTTAAATGTGTCCTCCATTTTAGGAAGGGGCGTATTTTGCTAATTTGTGTTTCTGCTGCAAGTAGCCAAAATGAAAAGTACGTTTGCTAACTTAGTGTTTATCAAGACCATGTGAGGTAGCCAGTGATCATTTCCTGAGCCCAGCCTTTTCAGTATAAACATAATATCCCAAACTATTTGAAAGGTCAACATTTTCCAGGAAATCAGTGTTTCTCGTGCAAGTGGCCAAGTTACTGTATTTCTCTGGTCCAACTTTTTTTAGCCAAACACTAGCTTCTCAGATATGTTTTTCATTGCCATCGGAAGTGAGCAGTGACCATTTGTTTGACCAACGATGGACATGAGCTTCCCCAATAATTTGTTTGGCCTAACCTTTTTTTCAGTGAATATTAACTAGATCCCAAATATTGTGGTTTTTTTTAAAGTGACCAGTGACTGTGACCATTTGTGTGGCCCAACCTTTTCTAGGTTGACATTAGCTTCCCTAATTCAGTGTTTCTCAATGACATGAATGGCCAATGTTATTGGTAGCGGCAGTTTGCATTAATGTCCTTGTCACATGGAGAGAATATAGATTTTCTCTCACAGATAGTAGCAAAGACATTTTATTCTGGTTTCAGTGTTTGTCTACATTGACATTCTGGATGCGTTACTCGCCAAGACTTCCGTGTGTTCCATCGCCATACGAGTGACGCCGAGAACCGTCCATGCTGCAGCTGACAGAGGAGTGTTACAGGGAACCAGGCCATATCTTACTGAAGCCCAACTGATGTAAGTTATTTGACAGTATTAGTAATATGTTCATGTTGTTTAATTTTGTAGAATTAATTTATAAATTATGCAGCAAAATGGTGTCATCACTATCTCAGTAGAAACGCTTTTTTTTTTTTTTCATTTTACTTTAAATAATAACTGTTGCTCAAAACCTTTATTTTTGCTCAAAATCTGATCTGTTGCTTCAGCTTCACTATTGCTCAAAATTCTTGACCAATGCTCAAACGTTTTACTGCAGCTCGCTCAAACGTGTAGTGTTGTAAAATGATTTACCAATTCTTAAACCCTTAACTGCAGCTCAAAACCTTAACTTTTGCTGAAAACCGTAAATTATTGTTGTGTTAAACGTCTGCTTAAAATCTAAATTCTCAAAGATTTCATGTCAATATTTTTGAAAGGCTAAAAAATCGCTATTTTCTCTACTTTTTCTTAGGAACTTTTTACTGTTGCTTAAAATTAAAACTCCACTGTTACAGTGATATTACTGTTACTTACAGTGATATTTTGGAATGAATACTGTTGTTCAAACAGTATTTTTGATTTAAGTCAATAGTTAAGTGTTCTTGTCAGTATTTTTCCTGTAAAATGTTCTGTACTTGCAAAGAGATAAACGTTATTTATATTTCTAGATGTGTCAATATTTATACATTTTGCATCTAAATTGGTCAATAGCTGACTACAGCTCTTGCTCAGCATGACGATCTTGTCATAGCAGCAAATAAAACCACACAATTTGTGGCTGCTACTTTTCAAACATCCGTTTTATAAAATGTCAAACCAACAAGTTTCAATTAATACCACGTTTAGTATCACCGGGATACCATATTTCTTTTATGGGGCTTTGTATCTAAATGTAGCAGCGGAAAAAATTGTCTCCACGCGTCTCGCATTTTTGAAAAGCTGTATACAGGGGTTGTACTGTACGAGTATTTATGTTTAATATAATCTGTGGTTAAGGTATTAAAGTGCAGTTGTAAATTGAACTGTTTGTGACTTTGAGTGTCTCTTATCAGACCTTGTTGCTAGGGTCTACGTATTGATTCCAAATTTGTAGGGATTATATTGATATCCAGTAAAAGTCTTCTTTATTTATTTATTATAGCAGATTGGGCAGTCTTGTTGCTTTGTTTGCTCAGAGTTTATTATTTTGCAGGAGCATAGTGGTCAGTTACGTGCCAGAGTGGTCAGTTGTGTTTCAGAGTGGTCAGTTGTGTCAGAGAGTGGTCATTTATATGCCTGAGTGGTCAATTAATATGGTGTTGGAGTTTTGTTATTGTTTACTTTTGGCAAGTTGTTCTGTGAGCAGATTGCATCTTATTTGTTCTGGCTAGACATATTGCAAATCATGGCAGTTGGTTGTATTTCGGCAGTAATTTGTAAAAAATAAATAATTTGGCAGCTTCTGTTTTTGAAAGTTACAGAACTTGTCAGGTAATAAGCAGTGTTTACTTTGCCAGAATAATGCTTTCTTGAAGGGTTTCTTTCTCTTTTTTCATATCTGCAACACCCTCTTACGCGGATTGTGTGGAGACTATTAAGAAAATAATAAAACAAATCTTTCATAACGATCATTCTCAAAACTTCTCTGGGCCGTTATATACTTAACTTTCAAAGATTTGTCCTTGGCTTTTGGTGTTCTACTGGGTTATGATCAATTGCGTGGTCAAAAGATCAAGTTCATTATTTTCAGGTTTCTATCTTTGGAGGTCTAAGAACCGAAAAAAAAAAGAAAAAAAATCTGGCCTAAGTTGGTCAACAACACATTATATGTCAACAACACATTATATGTCATTTAGAGCCACCCTTCAGAGAGGAGAAGGGCACATAGGAAAATTAAAAAATGATACATATTTTGTTTACCGTAACCAGATGTAGTACAGATATATTTCACCTTTTGTTTTCTGATGTTGCAGATTTCAAGGTTAAAATTAATGTTTTAATCTTGGTCCAAAATATTCGATTTCGACTAATAGTCCTATTAGCAAGGATTTTATGAAGGCAAAGTCACTACTAAAGCCTATGTATATGATACCACATGTATTCCTTATTAAGTAATACAATGGGTTGGGGAAGAAAAAGAGTTGTGGATTGTTTTTTGTTGAACACTTATCAAACTTTAATGATATAATCCATGAATAATGAGGAAATATAGTTAGAATACTATGACTTGGTCACATTGTTCTTGATTATTCAGCAGTTTCATTTCCTTGCCCTTACACAGACTGTGTAAAGTGACAGCTGACTAATAGCATTTATGAATTCAGCAAGGTTTCCTTTTGATTTCAGTTTCAGTGTAAAATTGAAAAAAATAAACCATATTGAAAAAAAAAAAATTAAAAAAACAATTATGGATTTTTTTTCCTGGGGTGGATACAAAAGATCGAAAATGAATTGAATTTTTTTTATTTTTTTTTAAAGCGAATAGGGAAGGTGCTATTTTTAGAGGAAATACGGTATGTAGTATAATATACATCCACTGTACATCCTCTACAGACTCTTAAGCTTTTTTTAAAATGCTTGCAGGACTTGAGACTATAAAAAGGGTATAAAAGGGGCAGGGAGCTCTAACTTCTAATATAAAGTGTTACATTTAACCCCACATAATGGTAAGACAAATCGAGGGGACAGTGCAAAACTATTGTATCTCCTTCTTTATTCATATGTAGTTACAATAGTTTTGCAATGACCCCTCGAAATTATAATAGCAACTTGTGGTAATGCTGTCTTTTGTGCGTGCTCCTTCTGAAAAAAAACAGCAAAAAAGAATAGATAAAATATATTGTAACAGTACAGATTATAGTTTCCATGGCGACATCGGAGACTGTCATTATGTTCTACATTACACAATTATTGAGTCCAACTGGTGATTATAAATAAATTTCTCTGTATGATATGTTTGTACATGCAACAGTGTCATAAAACGTTCGCGATTTAAACCACATTAATGACCACAATCAAATGAAACATTTTTAGTGTTTTCCGCCTTTAATTTTGTTGATGTTTTAATTCCATAATTACAGCGTTTGCAATAATTGTGTTCTGGGATATTGGGTCTTTATGGCTATTTTTCTGCATAATTGTTGCAAATCAATATTTAGGGGGGTATTTATTACAAGAAAGAAGCCATAAACAAGGGTTTATTCTGGATAAAGCATTATTACTCCCAACAATTAATACTGTTATTTTGAAAATAAATAAAACCATTTTCGTCTATTTGTTGGAATTAAAGATTTTTAAAAAAAAAAAAATGGGTGCAGAAATGTGAATCTGTCTAATTGACAGGGGTTCAGGGATCTGGGAAGCTTTGAACGGCTGTGAGACATTGCAGGGGTGCTGGAATTTGGGGGCAGGGGGCTCTGAATGGCTGTTGAGGCATAGCAGGGGTGCAGGAATTTTGGGGGCAGGGAGCTCTGAACGGCTGTACGACATTGCGTGGTTGTGGGAATTTGAGGACTGGGAACGTAGCAAGGGGTACGGGAATTTGGGGGCATGGGGCTCTGAATGTCTATAAGACATTGTAGGGGTGGGAATTTAAGGGCATGGAGCTCTGTACAGCTGTGAGAGGCACATGAAGTTGGGGGCAGGGAGCTCTGTACAACTGTGAGAGGCTGCTATGGTGCGAGGATTTGAGGGAAGGATGAGGTTGCAGGAGTGCGGGAATTTTGGGGCAGGGATTTCTACTGATGTGAGATCATGCAGGGGTGCGGGATTTTCTGAGCAGGGAGTGGTGCAGTGGTGTGGGGAGTCGAGTAGAAAAAGGAGACCTTATTGTTATGGCAGTGGAAAAAAACACATTTAATGTACGTTCAAGGGTCTGTTTTAAAACACAATTGAAAAGTATAAGGAAATGACATTTTGTTCTTCTTCTGCGCTATGGCCTGGATAGCATCTTCAAACAAAATGCCACGCTTAAACATAACAGCAGAATACATGTACATTTTCATGTTGTGTATCCACTGAGCATTTAATTGATCAATTTGCTAATTCCTCTTTCCTCTAATTAAAGAACGCCTGCCCTTGGCGATATTCCATGGGTGCTTAATAAACAATAGAAATTAAAATAGCACAAAGATTAATTGAGTAGAAACAATATGCAAATACAGAGGATGATATCCGAAAGATATAATGCTTGTGGGGCATTTTAAACCATTATATTTCAATTTATAGGCAGGTCGTATGTTTGGGAGTGATGGGAACGAAGCTGACTCCAAGTCTAAGGTAGAAAACAGACTATCAGGCAGTGGTTAACAATTACAAAATAGTCTTAAATGTAGAAAGGTCATCTGTTTGCTGATGGTTAATCTGTAGACAATAACGGTCATCTGTTTGCTGATGGTTAATCTGTAGACAATAACGGTCATCTGTTTGCTGATGGTTAATCTGTAGACAATAACGGTCATCTATTTGCTGATTGTTAATCTGTAGACAATGACGGTCATCTGTTTGCTGATGGTTAATCTGTAGACAATAACTGTCATCTGTTTGCTGATGGTTAATCTGTAGACAATAATGGTCATCTGCTTGCTGACGGTTAATCTGTAGACAATAATGGTCATCTGTTTGCTGACGGTTAATCTGTAGACAATAACTGTTAATCTGTAAACGATAACGGTCATCTATTTGCTGATGGTTAATCTGTAGACAATAACGGTCATCTGTTTGCTGATGGTTAATCTGTAGACAATAATGGTCATCTGTTTGCTGATGGTTAATCTGTAGACAATAACGGTCATCTGTTTGCTGATGGTTGATCTGTAAACATTATGGTCATCTGTTTGCTGATGGTTGATCTGTAGACAATAACGGTCATCTGTTTGCTGATGGTTGATCTGTAGACAATAACGGTCATCTGTTTACTGATGGTTAATCTGTAGACACTAACGGTCATCTGTTAGCTGATAGTTATTCTGTAGATAAACTGATGGGTAATCTGTAGACACTAACGATCATCTGTTTGCTGATGGTTAATCTGTAGACAGTAATGGTCATCTGTTTGCTGATGGTTAATCTGTAGACAATAACGGTCATCTGTTTGCTGATGGTTTATCTGTAGGCAATAACGGTCATCTGGTTGCTGATGATTAGTCTGTAGACAATAACGGTCATCTGGTTGCTGACGGTTAATCTGTAGACAATAACGGTCTTCTGTTTGCTGATGGTTAATCTGTAGATGATAATGGTCATCTGGTTGCTGATGGTTAGACTGTAGACAATAACGGTCATCTGCTTGCTGATGGTTAATCTGTAGACAATAACGGTCATCTGTTTGCTGATCGTTAATCTGTAGACGATAACGGTCATCTGGTTGCTGAAGGTTAGTCTCTAGACAATAACGGTCATCTGCTTGCTGATGGTTAATCTGTAGACAGTAATGGTCATCCTGATGGTTAATCTGTAGACAGTAATGGTCATCCTGATGGTTAATCTGTAGACAATAATGGTCATCTGTTTGCTGATGGTTAATCTGTAGATGATAACGGTGATCTGTTTGCTGATGGTTAATCTGTAGACAATAACGGTCATCTGTTTGCTGATGGTTAATCTGTAGACAATAACTGTCATCTGTTTCCTGATGGTTAATCTGTAGACAATAACTGTCAATTGTTTGCTGATGGTTAATCTGTAGATGATAACGGTCATCTGTTTGCTGATGGTTAATCTGTAGACAATAACTGTCATCTGTTTGCTGATGGTTAATCTGTAGACAATAACGGTCATCTTTTTGCTGATGGTTAATCTGTAGACAATAACGGTCATCTTTTTGCTGATGGTTAATCTGTAGACAATAATGGTCATCTGTTTGCTGATGGTTAATCTGTAGACAATAACGGTCATCTGTTTGCTGATGGTTAAATCTGTAGATAATAACAGTCATCTGTTTGCTGATGGTTAATCTGTAGATAAAATATGTCATCTGTTTGCTGATTGTTAATCTGTAGACAATAATGGTCATCTGTTTGCTGATGGTTAATCTGTAGACAATAACGGTCATCTGTTTGCTGATGGTTAATCTGTAGACAATAACGGTCATCTGTTTACAGATGGTTAATATGTAGACAATAACTGTCATCTATTTGCTGATCGTTAATCTGTAGACAATAACGGTCATCTGTTTGCTGATGGTTAATCTGTAGACAATAACTGTCATCTGTTTGCTGATGGTTAATCTGTAGTCAGTAACGGTCATCTGTTTGCTGATGGTCAATCTGTAGACAATAACGGTCATCTGGTTGCTGAAGGTTAGTCTCTAGACAATAACGGTCATCTGCTTGCTGATGGTTAATCTGTAGACAGTAATGGTCATCCTGATGGTTAATCTGTAGACAATAATGGTCATCTGTTTGCTGACGGTTAATCTGTAGACAATAACGGTCATCTGGTTGCTGATGGTTAATCTGTAGACAATAACTGTCATCTGTTTGCTGATGGTCAATCTGTAGACAATAACGGTCATCTGCTTGCTGATGGTTAATCTGTAGACAGTAATGGTCATCCTGATGGTTAATCTGTAGACATTAATGGTCATCTGTTTGCTGACGGTTAATCTGTAGACAATAACGGTCATCTGGTTGCTGATGGTTAATCTGTAGACAATAACTGTCATCTGTTTGCTGATGGTCAATCTGTAGACAATAACGGTCATCAGGTTGCTGACGGTTAATCTGTAGACAATAACGGTCATCTGTTTGCTGACGGTTAATCTGTAGACAATAACGGTCATCTGTTTGCTGATGGTTAATCTGTAGACAATAATGGTCATCTGTTTGCTGACGGTTAATCTGTAGACAATAACGGTCATCTGTTTGCTGATGGTTAATCTGTAGACAATAACGGTCATCTGTTTGCTGACGGTTAATCTGTAGACAATAACGGTCATCTGTTTGCTGATGGTTAATCTGTAGACAATAACGGTCATCTGTTTGCTGATGGTTAATCTGTAGACAATAATGGTCATCTGTTTGCTGATGGTTAAATCTGTAGATAATAACGGTCATCTGTTTGCTGATGGTTAATCTGTAGACAATAATGGTCATCTGTTTGCTGATGGTTAATCTGTAGATAAAATATGTCATCTGTTTGCTGATTGTTAATCTGTAGACAATAATGGTCATCTGTTTGCTGATGGTTAATCTGTAGACAATAACGGTCATCTGTTTGCTGATGGTTAATCTGTAGACAATAACGGTCATCTGTTTACAGATGGTTAATATGTAGACAATAACTGTCATCTATTTGCTGATCGTTAATCTGTAGACAATAACGGTCATCTGTTTGCTGATGGTTAATCTGTAGACAATAACTGTCATCTGTTTGCTGATGGTTAATCTGTAGTCAGTAACGGTCATCTGTTTGCTGATGGTCAATCTGTAGACAATAACGGTCATCTGGTTGCTGAAGGTTAGTCTCTAGACAATAACGGTCATCTGCTTGCTGATGGTTAATCTGTAGACAGTAATGGTCATCCTGATGGTTAATCTGTAGACAATAATGGTCATCTGTTTGCTGACGGTTAATCTGTAGACAATAACGGTCATCTGGTTGCTGATGGTTAATCTGTAGACAATAACTGTCATCTGTTTGCTGATGGTCAATCTGTAGACAATAACGGTCATCAGGTTGCTGACGGTTAATCTGTAGACAATAACGGTCATCTGTTTGCTGACGGTTAATCTGTAGACAATAACGGTCATCTGTTTGCTGATGGTTAATCCGTAGACAATAATGGTCATCTGTTTGCTGACGGTTAATCTGTAGACAATAAAGGTCATCTGTTTGCTGATGGTTAATCTGTAGACAATAACGGTCATCTGTTTGCTGACGGTTAATCTGTAGACAATAATGGTCATCTATTTGCTGATGGTTAGTCTGTAGACAATAATGGTCATCTGTTTGCTGATGGTTAATCTGTTAAAGGAGCCAGTGCCGTCTTTTTATATATGTATGTACCGTATTTTCTCAAATAATAAAACTGTTTAGACGTTTGCAGTTTGCAGACGCGTGGGATGGGGGACGTTTAGAGTCTTAGAGTCATTTGTTTACATAAAAAATGAAGAGGCCACTTTTCCACAAACAAAAGTACCGATTCATATGGATTTCAATTGTAGTACAATATTGACCTAGGCTATCGGAAGTTAACATCAACTGCATGCACAATTCCATTTCGGTAGTTTTCAAAATGTTCAGTCTCCATTATTTTCTGAGCAATGATCATCATCCCTGAGAGACTGAAAAGTAAGAAACACGGACACCCCCATATTTTATCTGCACACAAAATGCATCCTTTATGACGTCCCTGAATTAAAACCGGACACGTTCCGACTTGGCAAGCAATGCCAATATGATATGTTATCATTATAGCATCACATTTTGCAATATCTGATGTGGAAAACACTGATGAATTGCCCACAATGGTGTATTTCGACATTATCATTACTTCACTGGAGTCCATTGTAATTGATAAACTTAAATGGAAAAGCCAATAATTAGTTGGTGTTTGTAATGAATATGTGAGAAATAAAGTATGTAATTACAGGTGCTGGATAGGAGGATGTTGGGAATAATAATGGTTATTTAATGTCGTTATTTATTGCTGGTGTACACTGAAAAGTTGTTTGCTGGATAATTAAAAAGGTTTATTTGTGTGTAAGGCAGAGGTTTATGGACCCTTTGCTCATAAACGCATAGTCATTAAATGTGCAGTGCTCGAAAAGTAGGATAGCCCGACACCCAGGGCCCCTTGTAATCCATTCCGGGCCCCCCGTCTCATTTTTCAGGCAAGGAGCCCGAGTTGTCCGTCGTCTGTTGTCCGTCGTTAACTTTTGCCTCATTAAGACGATAGGGCCTTCATTTTTCATCCGATCTTTACCAATTTTTAACTGGTCGTTAATATCCATGAAAGCTCGGTCAGATTTGAAAACCAGCCAGATCGGACCAGTAACAGCGGAGTTATGGCCCTTGATATAGTTAAAAATGCTACATGTTGGTCGTTAAGACGATATGGCCTTCATTTTTCATCGGATCTTTACCAACCTTTACCAGATTGTTAATATCAATGAAAGCTCGGACGTGTTTGAAAACCAGCCAGTTCGGACCAGTAATAGCGTAGTTATGGCCCTTGATTGAGTTAAAAACGCTATATTTTGCCTCGTTAAGACAATAGGGCCCTTATTTTTCATCCGATCTTTACCAAACTTTACCAGATTGTTAATATCAATGAAAGCTCGGACAAGTTCAAAAACCAGCCAGATAGGACCAGCAACAGCGGAGTTATGGCCCTTGAATTAGTTAAAAATGCTATATTTTGCCTCAAGACGATAGGGCCTTCACTTTTCATCCGATCTTTAACAAACTTTACCAGATTGTTAATGTCAATAAAAGCTCGGACAAGTTCGAAAACCAGGCAGGTCGGACCAGTAACAGTGGAGTTATGGCCCTTGATTTAGTTAAAAATGCTACATTTTGCCTCGTTGAGATGATAGGGCCTTCATTTTTCATCCGATCTTTACCAAACTTTACCAGATTGTTAATGTCAATAAAAGCTCAAACAAGTTCGAAAACCAGCCAGATAAAAAAAAACAGTAACAGCAGAGTTATTTCCCTTGATTTCGTTAAAAATGCTATATTTTGCCTTGTTAAGGCAATAGGGCCTTTATTTTTCATCTGATCTTTACCAAACTTTACCAGATTTTTTTTTTTTTTTTTTTAATATTTTTAATTTTTTTTTTTTTTTAAATATATATATATTTTTTGTTTTTAGCTCGACTGATCAGAGATCAGCAGAGCTTATGCCGTGGGGCGGCGTCCGTCGTCCGTCTGTCTGTCCGTCCGTCCGCCTGTCCGTAAAGTTTTATTTGTAGCGACTACTCCTCTTAAACTACTGGATGGATATTCATGAAACTTTACAGAAATGTTGCCCAGGAAGTCTAGATGATCCTAGCAAAAATTCATGTTGATGTGAAATCCAAGATGGCCGCCAAAGCTAAAAATTGATTTTTAAAATACAAGTTTGTAGCGACTACTTCTTGAAAACTATAAGTGATATTGATATGGGACTTTTTCTAAAATGATCAGCATGACATGATGTTGGTCCCTGTCAAAAATCGTTTTGATTCGACCTAAAACATGGTGGCCAGCGGCCATCTTTGTTTACATAGAGTTATATAGTAAAAACTTGTAGCGACTACTCCTCTGAAACTACTTGGCGGATTTTCATGAAACTTTACAGGAATGTTGCTCTTGATGTGTAATTGATCCTAGCAAAATTTCAGATTGGCCAGAAATGCTAGATGGCCACCACAGCTAAAAATAGATTTTTAAAAAATAAGTTTGTAGCGACTACTTCTTGAAAACTATAAGTGATATTGATATGGGACTTTTTCTGAAATGATCAGCATGACATGATGTTGATCTGAGTCGAACATTATTTTGATTCGACGTTTATACATGGCTGCCAGTGGCCATCTTTGTTTACATAGAGTTTTATAGTAAAAACTTGTAGCGACTACTCCTCTGAAACTACTTGGATGTTCATGAAACTTCACAGGAATGTCTTGATGTCTAGTTGATCCTAGAAAAATTTCAGACTGGCCGGAAATTCAAGATGGCTGCCATGGCTAAAAATAGATTTTCAAAATACAAGTTTGTAGCGACTACTTCTTGAAAACTATAAGTGATATTGATATGGGACTTTTTCTAAAATGATCAGCATGACATGATGTTGGTCTTTATCAAAAATTGTTTTGATTCGATGTTAAACATGGCTGTCAGCGGCCATCTTTGTTTACATAGAGTTATATAATGAAAACTTGTAGCGACTATTCCTCTGAAACTACTTGACGGATTTTCATGAAACTTCACAGGAATGTTGCTCTTGATGTCTAATTGATCCTAGCAAAATTTCAGGTCGGCCAGAAATTCAAGATGGCCGCCACGGCTAAAAAAAATTTTTCAAAAAACAAGTTTGTAGCGACTACTTCCTGAAATCAAAATCAATCAGTAGAGCTTCAAGGTCATTGACCTCTTGTTTATTTTATTATTATTATTTTTTTTAACTCTGTTGGACCAGTCGGACCAGTAACAGAGGAGTTATCTGTATTGAAAGACAATTCATTGTTTCTTACCTTAATTGATTAATTCCATATTTTACTTGGCTTTATCTGTTGGATGGGGACATAACCATGGTTCCATATATCCACAAAGCTCATGACTGAACCATCGGAATATATTCACCGTATGATTTCCCTTGCACCATGGTGGCTCAAGTTAACCCAAGATAATGTTGTGATGAGCCATTTAACCCTTAACCTGCTAAGCATGACTATAATAGCTTTTGTGTCCATTGTAAACCCGGATCGGCCTGCGCATAACTCGCAGGCTGATGAGGGTTTACAATGTCTGGCTGCTGATGAGTCATTTTTCCAAAACATGATTTTGTCACATAAATGGAATGGTCTGAATTCAAAGAAAGAACAGTCCATTATATATATGTAGGTACCGTTTTTCGATACCGCTTACAAATGGGGAAAAAAACACTGTACCAGTATAATTAATCATAATAACAGTTGAGGTAAATACGACTTTTGTGCACTTACCTTATAGGTCCTTTTGGGCAGGGGGATCATAGACTCACTAGTACTTCAGTTGGTGATAACTTCTTTTGGTTTAAACATATTTTATTTCAAATTAATACAACAAACACAATATTTGTACATGAGAAACAACAGGTGCCGGTTCGAATCCCACTGGGAGCTTGACTTGTAAGTGAGCCTGTATTGTCTATTCTTGTGGATGGCAGAAGGTATACAGTACTAGTTCTACGCAGGAATAAGTGGGTGGCCTGCCTCCACCACAAAAAAAATTGATTGTCATGCATAGCCTAAAAGTTTCTGAGAAATGACGTTAAATACCAAAGAAACAAAACAAAAGGATCAGAATGAAAGAATTCTTCTTATCCAAGGATTAAAGAAGGATAAGATGATGGTTAAGTTAAACTTGAATATGAGTAGATCAGTTGATACAGCTGATGCATGGAGAGACAGAAAGGGAAAAAATAAAGGTAAACAATTTAAGAAAGAAAAGAAAAACACTAAATTATTTGATTTCATTAAAGAAGAATAAAACGAAGAAAGATAGAAGAGTAGGCTATGAACAGAGAAAAGTAGAGAAAGATAGTAAAAGGAAACCACCCTCACCGCGGAGGATTCGATTCCTCATGGGCCTAGGAATCTTTATGTGAGGAAGCTATCCAGCTGGCTTGTGGAACATCGGTGATTCTACCCAGGTGCCCGCCCATGCATGAAAATTGCCTGGAGGGAACCTGGGGGCTTCCTTCACCACTGGAAGCTGGAAAAGTCGCCATATGACCATAGCTGTCGGTGCGACTATCAATTCAATTTGATTAATAAAAGGGAACTTTGAATTTTACTATTATTTTCAACTCTGTAGTTCTTCCTTATTCTCTCGACCATTAATTCTATCATATTCTCCACTATATTTTCTCCATTACTGTACATGCTGCCTTTATGGTGACAATTTGTGTTTATTGGCCAATTTAGCAATCTACGCCAGGCTTGACAATAGTCGATGACAACGGTGTCACTATTTATATGCAAATTGTCCGCGGACCGTGATCGATCCATTAAATCAGTATGTTCCGGGGGGGGCCCTGGCTGGACTGGCAATCGATGAATTAGATATTGATCGTGTTGGAGAGACTGAGATTCGGAGATTCACGGTGATTCTTGAAGTTTGTGACATGGATGTAGTGGGATTATTGGCATGTACTCCGGGGCTTTAGGTTGTGATATGACTTGAAACTCTTCATGGATTCATCCTCTGCTCCACTGATGGGTCTCGATACAATTCTCATACAAATAAAAACAAATGCATTATACAGTGTTTTTTCCTTATATTTTTCAAAGATCAGCAGAGCTTATGTCATAGTGCGATGTCCGTCCGTCTGTCTGTCCGTCCGTAAACATTTTTTTTGTAGCGCTACTTCTCTGAAACTACTGGATGGATTTTCATGAAACTTTGCAGGAATGTTTCCCATAATGTCTAGTTGATTCTAGCAAATATTCACATTGATGTGAAATCAAAGATGACCGCCAAAGTTAAAAATAGATTTTTAAAAAACAAGGTTGTAGCGACTACTTCTTGAAGACTAAGTGATATTGATATGGGGCTTTTTCTAAAATGATCAGCATGACAATGTTATGATGTTGGTCATTTTCGAAAATTATTTTGATTAAACATGGCCGACAGCGGCCATCTTTGTTTACATAGAGAGGGCTGGAGTGGCACAGTCGGTAGCACGGCGGATTTGTAACCGGAGGCCCCGGGTTCAATCCTCCATGGTGCCACTGAGTTTCGTCAGTGTGTTCTTGGGCAAGACACTTTCCCTTAGCCTCGTCCGTCTGATGGGGACGTAAACCGGGCGATCCCTTGTATCGGTCTATCCTCCGAGCACGTTAAAGAACCATAGGAATCTATTCGATAATAAGATAAGGTTCCCGGATTCCTATGTATCCTTCCCCTCTCTCTGAGGCGGCTCTAAATAACCTATACTGTGTGATGAGCTGTTAAACAACATTCAGTTCAATTGTTTACATAGAGTTACATAATAAAAACTTGTAGCGACTACTCCTCTGAAACTTCTTGATGGATTTTCTTGACACTTCACAGGAATGTTGCTCTTGATGTCTAGTTGACCCTAGCAATATTTCAGACCATCCGCGACATTTTTAAAATGCAAGTTTGTAGCGATTACTTCTTGAAAATTGTAAGTGATATTGATATGGGACTTTTTCTAAAATGATCAGCATGACATGATATGATGTTGATACTTGTCAAAAATTAGTTTGATTCGACATTAAAGAAGTTTTTATTATAGTGGCCATCATTGTTTACATGGAGTTATATAAGAAAAACTTGTAGCGACTACTCCTCTGAAACTACTTGACGGATTTTCATCTTCACAGGAATGTTGCTCTTGATGTCTTGATTTCCGGCCGGAAATTCAAGATGGCCGCAATGGCTAAAAATAGATTAAAAAAAAAAAACAAGTTTGTAGCACCTACTTATTCTGTCTGGTGTAGAGTTATCCTGTCTTGTGTGGAGTTATCCTGTCTTGTGTGGAGTTGTCCTGTCTGGTGTGGAGTTAACCTGTCTGGTGTGGAGTTATCCTGTCTTGTGTGCAGTTGTCCTGTCCGGTGTAGAGTTATCCTGTCTTGTGTGCAGTTGTCCTGTCTGGTGTAGAGTTATCCTGTCTGGTGTGGAGTTATCCTGTCTGGTGTTGGTGTGGAGTTATCCTGTCTGGTGTGGAGTTGTCCTGTCTGGTGTGGAGTTACCCTGTCTGGTGTAGAGTTACCCTGGCTGGTTTGGAGTTACCATGTCTTGTGTGGAGTTACCATGCCTGGTGTGGAGTTACCCTGTCTGGTGTGGAGCTATCCTGTCTGGTGTGGAGTTACCATTTCTGGTGTGGAGTTACCATGTCTGGTGTGGAGTTGCCCTGTCTGGTGTGGAGTTGTCCTGTCTGGTGTGGAGTTACCCTGTCTGGTGTAGAGTTACCCTGGCTGGTTTGGAGTTACCATGTCTTGTGTGGAGTTACCATGCCTGGTGTGGAGTTACCCTGTCTGGTGTGGAGCTATCCTGTCTGGTGTGGAGTTACCATTTCTGGTGTGGAGTTACCATGTCTGGTGTGGAGTTGCCCTGTCTGGTGTGGAGTTACCCTGTCTGGTGTGGAGTTACCCTGTCATGTGTGGAGTTATCCCCCTTTCTTGTGTGGAGTTATCCTGTCGGTTATAGTCTGCTATACTTAAAATTGTCATCAACTGGAATGTTAATACAAGTACTTACCACAATCATGTACATAATTAATTATTAATTGTTTCTCATCTGTCTTAATCCTTTCAGGAATGCTACATACGTTTTTGAGTATTGACAGAACCCTTATTTTGATAATGACGATAATGACACTTTGCCTAAGTGCTGCAGAGTCAGGTTACATGTAGAGCTAATGTAATTGATAAATAGATCACCCTGCTGATCCATCATGCATAGTTTGTTGGCAGGATGGGATACCCCCATGAATATTTATGGAATGATGTACTGCACCCTGGTCTGCCAACCAGTGTGAAGAACATTTTTCAGGGCAACAGGACATGCCATCTTTAACCCTTAACTCACTACATATATACAATGGACTATTCTTTCTTTGAATTAAGACCATTCCATTTATGTGACGAAGGGGTGTTTTGTGGAAAATGATCTGCAGCCAGACATTGTAAACCCTGATCACTTGCGAGTTTCTCGGGAACCCCGAGTTTTAACAAATGAAGATTGCCATGTGTCCCTTTAAAAGTAGCAAAAACTTGACCTTTTCCATTTCCATCCATTTAAAAAAGAACTTCTTAAAAAGAACTTCTTTCATGTATGTTTTCTGAATTATTTATATAGATATCACAATTTGGAAATGTTAAGACTCATTGGTTGTCATGTTTTCTCACCGAAGGTAATTTAAATTTAATTTATCACTGTAGCGCATTTGGCTCTAATTCTAGCCATTTGGAAGACAAGTTGCGTGTCAAGTGATCTGTAACGTCACAAATGCTTGGCAGATTGGTGTTTCTTGTTAGTCTTTCACTACCAATGTACAATTACATAGTGGTTTATGGTAAAAAATCCCCAGAATGCAAAAAAAATGAGCATAAAATAGGTGACAGTATTGGTTACTTATTAATGATCGTTCTTGATTAGACTGTTGTTCAAAGAATAGGGCCACTGCAGATCCCGTTGGAGAGGAAGGCAGAGGGTTAGAACTCCCCCAAATTCATGTTCATTTTATCATTTTTTGTTCATGCTCATTAAAGGTCTTCATCATGACCCCTGCATTGTTTCAGGTGCCATCTCGCTCATATCACTAGAGCAGCGGCAGAAAAACTATAATGTGGCTCCAGCGTAAATGGAGTGTCTACAATAGAATTTGCAGCAACTCTGCAGTTCAGGGTGAGAAGGTTCTAGGCCCGTTCTCCATATTTTATCTCGATGTACATGGAAGATGAGCCTGGCATGTTCATTCCTGTTAGGCGCCATATAACCTTTCATGTGTTGGTGCATCTTAAAACCCCAATTCAATTCAATAGACAGTTGTTGACTTTACTCTTTTTAAATGACAATAAAGGAGTTCCATTCCTTGAAATAAACCATATTAGAAATAGGATGCAAAAGGAAAATCCTTTAAAAATGTCATACTTTTTTCCTAAATGCCAGTGATGGTTATATGGGCCACTTGTTAAGCTTACACTTCTATGGGTACCTGTGTAATATAGGACATTATCTTGAATAAAACGATGCTAAAATGTATTGAATTGTATTTTTTGTAGCCAAAACAACAGCTAAGGTTTTTCAGCTTACATAGGTGGAGGAAGACCCCAGGTAGAACCACTGACGTTACGTAAGCCAGCTGGATAGCTTCCTCACATAAAAATTCTTGCTCCCATGAGTTATCGAACCCACAGAGGTGAGAGGCAAGTGAGGTCAAGTAAAAGACTACTCACTCGCCACAGACGCCCTGCAAACATGTTTACTGTTATATCCAATACCCCACCCAATCCAAATGTTTTGAGTATATTTGGGTGGTGAAGTCTATCATTATAACATAAAAAATGAACAGGTGCTGTTTATTAATTAAAAAAACAACTATTTCAAATATATTTATCTAAAATGCCCCCAGCAATACAATGATTTGTTCTATATCTTATAGGCTCCAAACTGTTTTTTTTAATTAAAAAAAGTGAATGCGATATATCACAACCACAGCGCCTGTCTGCATGGGTCACTAGATGTAAAATCATGGCGGGACGAATCTTATGAAATCATAGTTGTGCAATCAAGGGATATCTGGCCTAGCTGATTCACACAATTAAGTTTTACTTTATTTCCCACCCTTTTCACGGTGTCTCTGCATAACAACACTTAACTGTTACAGTTTTCCCATTAACGTATCTTCTTAAATATTCAAGTAAAGTAAGGTTTAAAATGCCCCATTGAATGTAACCCATTCAAAGCCGGTTGATAAAATCATCTTTAGTGAATTGCTTAATGGGCCTTCCTTTCATAAAGTTCACTTTTTGACAAGGGAATACAATGTGGAAAATTTACTGCTCCATTACTGTTGTCTTCTTCAATTGTTGACAGTGACATGTAGGGTTAAATTGGCTCGTGACCACTTCATGACCGCCTCGAAACTTTAATTATTAAAGAGTTATAATGTAAGGTTTAATACTGTTATTGAAGAATTGATTCACATTTTTCGGGGTAAATGCATTTCAAATGTTTAAAAAAAAAAGTTCCCATCGCTATAGTACCAGAAATAACATGACCTGGGAAAATGATATTGATAAAAAAAAAATAAGCAGTGGGCTGAGTTGTGTATTTTCAGTCAGAGTATAAGCCATTTTCTATTGAGTGTCTTCCACAGAAATTATTTAAGGGATAGGGGATATTAAAATTGAATGTCATGGGGTGGGTGTGGGAGGGAGTTACTCTTTGGGTGACCAATATTTTTACAGCTCATGATTTATTTAGATGCAATTTGAAGTATATTTTGACTAAATGAAAGGAATTTTAAGAAGTATAGCCTACAAGGAGCTATTTATGGACAGGTATAATGCATTTTGGAGATTTATTGGTGTGTTTAAGGGATAGGGCAGAGAGATCAAACGATAGGGGGTTAATTATGGAGTAGGCAGAAATTAGATTTTAGAAATTAAGGGATAGGGGGAATATGCTCTTAAATGGCTTGTAGAAGACCCTGATTGGATGCGTGCATTGTAGCTCCGCCTTCTTAAAACATGAATTAAATTGATGTTTTACGGCACACCAACACAAAAAGGTTATATGACGCCAACAGGACTGAACATTCCTGGCTGGTTCTCGATTTACATCTAGATAAATATATGCAGAATAGGCCTAGAACCAGTCTCACCTGCAGAACTGCAGAGTTGCTGCACCATCTCTTGTAAACACTCAATTTTTCGCTGGACTCACTGTCATTGTTTTCTGTCACCAATCAAGTAGCAAGTGAAACAATACAGGGATGATGATGATGAAGACCTTTAATGAACATGGCAAAAATGACACAATGAACACGAAGTGTGGGGGTGGGGGTGGGGGGGGGGGGGGGGGGTGGGGGGGGGGAGGAGGGATGTAGGGGGGCTTACCCCTCTGCCGGAGGGAGGGGGGAGGGGGGTTTACCCCTCTGCCTGGATAAGCAGTGATCCTCTTCTTTTCTGTTCAATATATGATGCTATTTTTAGTATCATGTGAATCACAGTATTTATATTTTCCATCCTTTTAAATCCAACAACAAGGCATTATTCTCTGGCTTGATAAATAAAGATTTAATATCATAGTACAGGGCTTTTTTTTCTGCATAACTTCCCCTAGCAAAACAAACTACCCTTTTCATCTCTTTGGCTGAGAAAATTCCCCTAAAATTTTCCTGACATCATTTTCTCCTAACTTTTTTCTCAACATTATTATGTTTGGAATGAATGAATGAATGGTGTTTTGCGGCACGTCGACATAAATAGGTCATATTATACACAAAAACTGACGATTATGTTTGGGATACATTTACAGAAGACAGTTTATCAAAAATGTACCTCTTTTGCATATTTGCACACTAAATACTTCAATTTCTGCCTAATGCACTGTTCCCCCTGCACTGTATCTCGAAATCGCGTTATTTTTTCCCCTTTAACTTGAAAATCTCGCGATTTTTTCACCTATTGGCGGGCCTGGGCTTCTTCCCCTATTTCCGAAAAAAAAGCCCCATAGTATCAATCATTTCCTTATTGTTTGGAGGAAGCCTTCGGAGATTCTGAAAATGGGGACACTGTTATTAGGATATACTTTGTTACAACCCAATAAGCAGTGTAATAAAGACCCCGAGGAGTGGGACAAAGATCGTGAGTATTCTCCAAATCCCCAACCCATTCCTTTTTATTTTTTTTGTACATAAATAAAGTTAAGAAGTTTTTAAATAGGGATTTATTGCAAACTATATATTGGTTAAACCAGGTAAATGTATATATCTGCTTCATCTATAGGTTCTGTGTATTAAGACCATGCCCCTGTTGAGAACAAAGGCCATGGTGTACTACTCAAATTTGGTAACCAGATACCATTGTTGTCTGACTTTCTCCAATTTTCTGATAAAATTCTCCAGATAAAACCTGGGTGTATGATAGGGTCCATATTGTCTTTCAGAAACACACTGCAGCTGTTTATACTTGCATATAACAGTTTGTTCTTTAGGTTTATGTTAACTTCAGTATTCAGCATACAGGTGGGGTGAATTTGTAAATGAACTGTTGCAACTCCACCATTAGGGGTAGAAAAGTGTGTAAATTAATACCTGTTTTTAACCGCACCATGAAATGGTGAGGGGGCATATATCGTTAGCCATGTCCGTTTGACCGAGTGTCCAACCCTCCTCCCACAATTTTCAACTGATTGTTTCAAAACTTTACAGGATGCTTACTATCTATGGCGTGGCGCAGTCGGTAGCACGGCGGATTTGTAACCGGAGGCCCCGGGTTCAATCCTCCGTGGTGCCACTGAGTTCCGTCGGTGTGTTCTTGGGCAAGACACTTTTCCTTAGCCTCGTCCGTCGGATGGGGACGTAAACCGGGCGGTCCCGTGTATCGGTCTATCCTCCGAGCACGTTAAAGAACCATAGGAATCTATTCGATAATAAGAGTAGGGCAGGTTCCCGGATTCCTATGTATCCTTCCCCTCTCTCTGGGGGTGGCTCTAAATAACCTATACTGTGTTGATGAGCCGTTAAACAACCTTCAATTCAATTACTATCGATTTGGAGTCCAAATCGATCTTGTGTTACCGGAGGTTACGGCCTTCCTTTTCTTAATATTTTACGTTTTTCGCAGATTGTTTTCAGTGGGGGCATCGTTTCCTATGGGCACATATTTAGTCTTTTTATTGATATGAAATTAAAAGAAAAAATGTAACCATTAAGTAGGTTACAGAGTAATTTAAATAACACATATACAAATGATTTTGTTTAATTGACCATTATTACTTCCAAAAGAAAGACATTTTAAACTTCTCAAAAAAATACTTTATTTTTAAAAAATCAATAGAAATTTAAGGTGTCTTATATCCTTTTTAAAACGTATATATTTAGCAAAATTACTATAATTATTCAAATAATCTCAATTTTAAATACCATATCCTTTAAAGGGACACACGGCAATCTTGATTTTTTAAAAACTCACGGTAGTTTTTCACTTCACTTGCATTTTGTTCAATCATTAATAGTAATTGTTGGAATAGTTCAAAGCAAATTATTTTTACATATTACTAACTTTTTATAATAGTGCATAAATAATATATTCAAAAAATTTGGTGAAATAGTGAAGAAAATTGAAATCTCAATTTTTTATTTAATCATATGCAAGCAGTTTTAAAGTCAAAATGACGCAGGATAACTAAATTGAGGAGCAACTTTTAATGTTGGAATAAAACTCAAGATTGCCATGTGTCCCTTTAAATTAATTGTTTGGAAAGCTCTCTCAATCAAATAATGGAAATACAGAGAAATCAAATTTCCCGTGTTGTCTGTATACCATATTGATTCTTTTTAATGCCCCTGGGTGGGGTCATTGCCTTTTCAAAAAGATGGAGTGTTAATTATTACTAGTTTAAAAGAGTAAGCTTTCCCCACAAAGTCAATGAGGTAGCGCCATGGTGTAGTGCTTAGCATCGCGACTAGTAACCCATGGATCGCGCGTTCAGTCCCAGCCAGGACCAAATTCAAGGGTAATTATTGAAATATTTAAAAAGTATTTCCTACCTTACCAGTCCCTTGGATTCGACTTTAAGCCGAGGTCTGGTCGCTGAAATGTCCCTTGCAGTACAGCGAGGATAAATAAACACTGACACCCATCTTGACATTATTTTCAAAATCCAAATACTAATGCATAACCAGATAAAATAATTTTTGATTTCTTTCAAATATTGAAGTAGTTTAGTCCAAGGGGGAATATAAGAGACAATACGGTAACTGAGAAACATGATATTGCTCTGTGCTCATGTTCAGGGCGGGTCCATTGTTCATTCTTGCTGGTGTCCCTAGTATGCAGAGAATTTACATTAAAATCAGGCTGAAATTAATTTCAGTTCATTTATTATAATTTCGGGGAAGGGGTAAATGTTGAAATGGAATATCAGGGATGGAATTTTGTATACATTGCAGTGATGTAGATTGCCAGGAGTTAACAATAATTATGGTAAATTTGCTTTTTCGTTATTTTATAATCACTGTTTTAGTACTGGTTTGCTTGCTGAAATAAATTTCCTGTTATTGTGTCAGAGTTTTAGGAAGATAGTGAATGTAATTAGAGTATAGTCGGCAGAAACAAGTGTGAATTTTGATAATGGAAAACAAATTGCTGGAATTTACATCCTTTTGTGGTTAATTGAATTTAAAAGGAGAATTTGGTTTAGATTTTTCTCTGGTATAATGTTACATTATTGATGCTCATTGTTGGAATTTAATGGAATTGCTCGGTGGGTTTATATTTCAATTAGAATAAGCCAAGAAATAAGGCAGAATTTATGGCATTTATTTGGTGTTCGTGAGATTTGGGTGAGACTGGGTACACACACTAATTCATTTAAATTAGTTTTACATAAAGTTCTAATTTTAACTTTTGTAAACTGTTTCATCAAACCTTCTTCACTGTCAGACCCTGTCTTGCACAAGGATTTCTTTCTATCGAGTGTCGAGTAGCAAGTTAAAGAAGTGAGTTTCAAGTTGCAAAAAGAAATTTGGGAGTTACAAAATGACATGCGAGTTGTGAGTTACAGACCAGTGGCAACTTGCAGAACACGAGTTGTGAGTAAGTTTTGCGAGTTGCGAGTAACAAAAAGTGAGTCGTGTGTCACTATAGAATTGTTTTTTATGCTCTACTGATTGCATATCGGTTGTCAATCGTCCTATCTGTATTTTGTTTTTATTCATTGTGAAGACGTTAACATATTCGTCTCAATTTTCTTACATAACGATCCCTTTTTGGTGCCCATGCCCTGGTAGCAGTCAGTATTGATCTCTTCCATGTTCTATACCCTTTTTAGTGCCCCATGCCCTGGTAGCAGTCAGTATTGATCTCTTCCATGTTCTATACCCTTTTTAGTGCCCCATGCCCTGGTAGCAGTCAGTATTGATCTCTTCCATGTTCTATACCCTTTTTAGTGCCCCATGCCCTGGTAGCAGTCAGTATTGATCTCTTCCATGTTCTATACCCTTTTTAGTGCCCCATGCCCTGGTAGCAGTCAGTATTGATCTCTTCCATGTTCTATACCCTTTTTAGTGCCCCATGCCCTGGTAGCAGTCAGTATTGATCTCTTCCATGTTCTATACCCTTTTTAGTGCCCCATGCCCTGGTAGCAGTCAGTATTGATCTCTTCCATGTTCTATACCCTTTTTAGTGCCCCATGCCCTGGTACCAGTCAGTATTGACCTCTTCCATGTTCTATACCCTTTTTTAGTGCCCCATGCCTGGTACCAGTCAGTATTGATCTCTTCCATGTTCTAAACCCTTTTTGGTGCCCCATGCTCTGGTACCAGTCAGTAGTGACCTCTTCCATGTTCTATAAAAGAAAAGTGTTGATACTGGTGCTCAGTACTAAGGTAGCGCCGTGGTGTAATGGTTAGCATTGCGGCTTAGTAACCCAGGGATCGCGCGTTCAATCCCAGCCAAGACCGAATTTGGGTTAATTACCGAAATGTTTCAAAAGTATTTCCTACCTTACCAGTCCTTCGGATGAGACTTAAAATCTAGGTCTGCTCGCTAAAATGCTTAGTGCAATACAGCGAGGATAAATAAACGCTTATACACACACTGGTGCTCAGTACAGTATACTTCAGTTATATTAAATGTTTTTCTCATTTCTGATCTAACCCTTTTATTTAACACCAGTCCTGTTTCGTTACTTGTTATTTGAAAGATAGTTACTTTTACTTGAAAGAATACAAAAAGAGCATAATACAAAAAGAGCAGCAAACGATACGAAAGAAAATCAATTGAAAACCTGAAGATTTATAATGCTTCTTAGGGATGGCGGGAGGTATACAGTACTGGTTCTATGCAGGAAAACGAGGTGGTCTGCCTCCATCACTAAAATCGACCATCATATATGGCCTAACATGTGCTAAAACTGGCTTAAAACACCATTCAAACGAACATTGATATTGCGATATTGTCAGTATGTATATATGTATCTTGCACACAAATGAGCATCGGTGCCCAACATTTCAATGAGCATCGGTGCCCAGCATTTCAATGAGCATCGGTGCCCAGCATTTCAATGAGCATTGGTGCCCAGCATTTCAATGAGCATCGGTGCCCAGCATTTCAATGAGCATCGGTGCCCAGCATTTCAATGAGCATCGGTGCCCAGCATTTCAATGAGCATCGGTGCCCAGCATTTCAATGAGCATTGGTGCCCAGCATTTCAATACGCATCGGTGCACAACATTTCAATACGCATCGGTGCCCAGCATTACTTTCAGTGAGTTGCCATGCTGCCCTGTTGCTGGAATATTCCCAATAGGGTCCAAGATAATTTCAAAAGTTTGAAGCAAAAAGATTTTGTTAAGCTTTGATCAATATGTGACTCTCCACAATAGATATAAATGTCATTTAGAAAGCTTTCAGACATTTTGTTATTCATGTGGGAGGCGAGTGGAATTTAGAAAATAGAGATTTTAGCAATAAAGAGGTCCTGGTGGAGACGGATTGAAGTCTGACTTGTACCTATAAAACATGACTTTATGGCTTCTGAATGGGCAAGACAAGGTGTTATTCTGTTTGGATTTCTATGACCACCTCACCCTCTCATGCTCGCATATGTAAGATGAACTCGACTTTTCTACAGGTTGGGTCAGTGGTTAATTCTGGTGAAAGAATATGTAACATAATTTGTGTAAAAATGTGGGTTTATGTATGTATAGTAGCCAATATTTACATACTCAATACTCATTGGAGGGGAAAGGTAGGGGAGTGCAGGGGAGGAGAGTGGGAGTGGGGAATTATGTGTAAAGTACAACCTGAATACAGATTGTGGTCTGGATCTTAGAGGTGTTTTTTAAATTTTTTGTTTACATATTATACCTGTAAGAGGCTAGAAGGGCCATCTGATGGCATTTTTACCATCTCTGCCACAGAAGCGTTGTACTTTAACGTTGCTCACGCGAAATCCACACTTTACTCGATACCCCAAGTTTGGTACTATCGAGTGATCAAACACTCCGAGTTACTCCGCGTAGAATCCAATTAACCATGAGTGCACACCTGTGGAAATTTATTATTGGGGAATAAAAAGAAAATCTGAATTTTCCGACAACTTTTCAACTTGTCCGACGGCGCGCTTGAAAAAGCAGTCGGTCGCCAGAAAAAGTACAAACAATGAGACGACGAGCGCATCTTTTCTGTGCAAAATTGACACAACTGATAACTACAATGAATAAATTTCGAAACAAGTATGTATTTCAAACTTTTAATGCATTTAATCAGAAGTTTTGTTCCGTTTCTTTTGTCCAAACGTTACAGTTCTTCAGCCGACATAAATACTCATAATTGTTTTTGATTATTTCTGACTAAATAATCCATCGATGTATTAAAAATAAACAGTAGAATAGTAAATATTTGTTACAAATAACGATTAATTAAAAATATAATTACAGTTTCCAGTATAATAATTGAATTTTATGTTCAGTGGCCTGTAATAGGAACCACCATATAACTATCGTGACCCAGTATACATAATCTGGGCAATCAAATTTTCCCACATCCGCTTCCAAAAACAAAAGTAAAATTGTCTTCTGCTTCGATGTTTTCTAAAGTTATTGAATAATTATGCATTAAAATGATTGCAATTAAGAAAAAGTTGCACCTTTCACCTGTGCAGTTTCGACTCGGCGAACTCCGAGTTTGTTTACGCGAAGTATAGTTGGGTAAGTACGCCAAGAACTTTTCGCGTAGCTGATTCCAACGCCGAGTAGTTTTATCGTCTAAACTACGCATAAATACTCGATTTGTAAATTCCTGACTTGGCGTGAAAGAGTAAAGTGTGGGTTTTGCGTGAGCTGTACCGTATGTCACATATTGAAATCTGACCTGTCCTCAAATGTCATCTTGGGTTTGTGGTGTTGTTGTCATCTCAAGCACTCTTGATGACTATTTTTCTTTCCATTTGATACTTGAGCATATTAGGAATATATAACTCGGATACTGCCAGTCTCCGAGGGAGCATACATCAATATGATGGCGTGTTTCTGTTGCTCATTTCACTGCATTATTGCCGTTTTATGAACAATTGTAAGTGAAATAAGACGTTTTACAATGATGTAACCTGATCAATATTGCCATAATGCATTATGAGTCAGGTCCAGATAGCAGATAGCAACTTCTGTAGTTTGCGTCATTCGCCTTTTACAAGGAAGTATTAGAGGAAATGTTCCTGAAAACAAAATAGACGAGATGAGGTTGCAGACTGGATTCAATTTGGTAGTTCAACATTTACCATGCCAAAAAGCTCCGATTGAACTAGTAAATATTCGTCTTTATAAATTTCCATTAAAAGATACGCAATCGTAAACAAAAGAATCATTCATCCAATCTGATTCAGCCGAATTAGATGTTGTATTGAACTGAATTCAAATTGTTTTCAATTTTTCAAGAGAAAAACAGGTTCAAAAATATACCTTTTTTAAAATATAGGAAACAAAAGACGAAACAGTTTTATAATTTGGTCTAAAATAATTAAGTATATAACTTTTTGTTAAAAGGGTTAAATCAAATTCAGTTCACCATTACAAATTTGGGAAAGCATTGCTTCACGCCAAGATGGTTGTGACAAATAACACAGAAAGTAGCATTAATACTATTATGTCCCGAGACAGCATTACATGGTCCAAGTGTTAACGTTCATACCCCATCTAACCCCTTCTCCAAAAAGCGAAAAAGGGGGTTGGCTGGGGTATCAAATAAAACCTTAATTTCCGTTTAACAAGTTTGCATATTGTGAAATTAAAACATTCATAGGTTATTTTTAAAAGGTTATTGCGTGTTTTTTCAGTATTTTTTTTTTTTTACATGTTTTACTGTCTAAATATCCGTTTAAAAACCCAGCTAATATAAGCTTTCCCATCGCTTGATGAAATTAAGATGGGACCACATAATGGGGACCATGCTAACCTTAAACTCGCAAAAATATTGTCAAAATTGCAAATACAAGGGAGATAACTGATACGTCTTCAAAGGAAAATTTGCTCCGCTGCAACTTGCAGCTATGGTACCCTTAAATATCATCTCGAGTGTTGCCGCGGCCAGCAAGGTTCTGATTCCAACTATTACCGCCTTCACCAACGCCTTCAATAACGATGATAATTGCCTACAAAAAAATCAATGTGTTTATAATAATTAAATCCTATCAGAAACTAGTTATATTTGATTGCTGCAAGCAGTCGTTGGTTTTTCAATTAAAAAAATCAATGTCGCCAAAGCCAGCAGGATAGACTTATCTCGGCGAAGGAAAATGGCTTGGCGGCTCAACAATCAAGAGAGTCGGGAGAAAAAATGCAGACCAAAGATTGCAGTTGATCGTTGGTATTTAATATGTGAAGTGGTTTGGGGTATTTGACAGAGACACAAGATATCATTTGTTTGAGACACAGGTATTTTTCAATTTTAAAAAAATCTTCCCATAAGTTTAAGCTTCTGTTAAACATTCTAAACGTTCATGATGAGAGTGACATGTTTAAAAAAAAAAACTTCAGGATTTATCTGTTCAAAGATGGGATGACATGAAATCTGCATTTAATCTTCCAGTGCTTTCTCAAGATCTAGTTACACTGAAGTATAAGAACCATATTGTTGTAGCATTATATCTGAATTTAAGAAGAATTCAAGCTTGTGTCACTGAAAACAGGGAATTCCCCAACATTTTTGGGTAGACATTTAAAAAATGTTAAACTGGCAGCGGTAATTGATTGATGTTATTGATTGCCTATAGACTGCCAGGCTTGTCAGTGTCCATGTAGAGATGGTAATTTGATTGTGCAAATTGAATTCTGAGTGGGATTGCAAGACTTCCTATTGAATTGTTGATGGAATTGTTTTTAGCTTGTATCACCATGTTTTTATGTTGCATAATAAGTTCTTGTAGTAGAGAGACAGAAAAAAAAGGAAGAGAACTAATACAGATACTCCAAAGTAATGGAGAATGGATGACAGTAAAATGTAGGGCCTCTTTCATTGTTATATGAGAAACCCACAGTTTCATCAGAATTGTAACAGACTTCCATAACTCATTATAGACTTCACAACTCATTATTATAGACTGTGCCACACCTCATTATTATAGACTGTTCCACAACTCATTATTATAGACTGTTCCACAACTCATTTTATAGACTGTTCCACAACTCATTATTATAGACTGTTCCACAACTCATTTTATAGACTGTTCCACAACTCATTATTATAGACTGTTCCACAACTCATTATTATAGAATTTGCCACAACTCATAATTATAGACTGTGCTTCAACTCATTATTATAGATTGTGCTTCAACTCATTATTATAGACAGTTCCACAACTCATTATAGAATGTTCCACAACTAATTATTATAGACTGTTCCACAACTCATTCCACAACTCATTATTATAGACTGTTCTACAACTCATTATTATTATAGACTGTGCCACAACTCATAATTATAGAATGTGTTTCAACTCATTATTATAGACTTTGCTTCTCACAACTCATTATTATAGACCGTGCCACAACTAGTTACAGACTGTTCCACAACTAATTACCACAACTCATTATTATAGACTGTTCCACAACTCATTATTATAGACTGTGCTTCAACTCATAATTGTAGACTGCTACAACTCATTCTTATAGACAGTGCTATACCTCATTATTATAGACTGTGCCACAACTCATTCGTATAGACTGTGCCACAACTCATTATAATAGACTGTGCTACAACTCACTATAATTTTAGAATGTGCTACAACTCAATATTATAGACAATGCCACAACTCTTCTAGACTGCCACAACTCAGTGTATTGTCTTTTTTATTTACCAAGGTCTTCTTGGCATTGAGGAAACTGCATCTGTTGCTCTTGATGCATTCCTAATTGCCACTCAGCATCATGGAAGGCTGGGTTTGTTTGATCAAGGCACTTCTGTTCGGTTTCTTTATCTGGGTGACACAACTATTTGATTGAAGTAAGAAATCAATCGAGGACAAACAGAGGCTGTCTACGCCACAGCTTCTCAGCAAGCTGTTTCAATATTGAAGCAGGATTGGCGTTGAGGTTTTATGTCTTTTTACTCATTGTTGCCTATATCGGGCTGAAATCATTAACTTTCAAACTGAGTTTTCCAATTTCAATCAGCGTCCAAGTCGGTGTCTTCTCGGAAAGGACATGAAGGTTATTTTATGTTGTTTGACAATTTGCAATTATAAACCTTGGTGTAAGAATTCATTATGTTTATGTTCCTTTGCAATAACCTTGGTGTAGGAGTTCATTATGTTTATGTACCTTCTGTGTCCTCCTTCTGGGTCCTATGTGAATTGAATTCAATCAGATTGTGTTTGTCATTTGATCATGAAACATCAAAAGATTTGTATGTATAAATAAATATATCAATATATCATGAAAGTAACAATTTCTTCAAAGCAACTCAACCTAGTTATGAAGTTTTCAATCACAAAATTTGATCTCTGGGCCAGTAATATTGAATGAAGGTATCACAAATAGGGATAGGACTTTTGGAGGGATATCTAATATAATACTGAGATATCTAATATAACACCTGACTGTTCAGGTGGGATGGCAGTTGTAGATAAATGTAAATAAAAGTATTATATAGGTGTTGTGTATCTTATCTTGACCTATCAGAGATGTGACAGTTTTCTGAATTTTTGGAGGTATAATTTTCACAAAATATTTCATCCTATGTACTGTGTTAGGATTCTTCTAGCAGGCAAATAGCTATATTTCCATAAAAGTTAAATAAAGCCTTAACTGTTTTTCAGAATATGATTATTTTTAAAAGAGTGGAAAATGTGATAAAAACTGAATGATATGGGGGTGAATGGGTAAATGATGTTGCATTATAAACCTTCTCGCCTTTCACTGGTGCGGGTTCGAATCCCACATAGCCAAAATTGTGCTGAAAAATGATGTTAGATACCAAACAAATAAACAGAATGACTTTAAAAAAAAAGTAAATGTAAAAAATAAAAACACGTTAAAACAGATTACTCAGAAGAGAAAAAATAAAAAAATAATAGACTAGCATTCTCTAATCAGATCTGATAAATTGGAATAGAATAGGAGAGGAGAGTCTCTGGTAAAAAAAATGCGACATTTGCTTCTGGGGTTTGTATGTTTGTGTTTGCAATGTCTGGTGTAATTTGGTTTAATCATTCATGTTGCATTAAACATTGCATGTGTTCATGTAATACAGTGGTTTGTGGGGGTGGTAATGAGGTGGGATTGGATCTCAATTTGATCAAATGGTAGCTGTAAGCAAGCAATTAAGGCAGAAAACAACTTGCAATTAGGAGAAAAAAATCATCTTGCCACAGAGGAGATAGGTTTACCTTACATCCTGTAATATTGTAGATAAAGATATTGTGTAGATAAAAATAATTGCTGGTTGTTTTAACTGCAAGCATAGATAATGTTACATCCTGGGTTATTGTATTCTATTGTATTCTGTTGTGATTACTGGTTGGAATATTAACTGCAACAATAGTTAAAATTCGGAAATGTCTATGTTTTTATCCTGGGGTAGTGTTTTGTTGAAACAATTTATATATTGCTGTTTTATTTTACTTGTTGCTATCTTTGCTATCTTAACTGTGTACTACCACTAATCAGTTAATTAGAGTATAGGATTTGTCCATGGGAAGTGGACACAAAACAGGTCGTCCCATATTGTACTGAAGTCGACCCTTTTGGACTGTATAGGGTTTGTCCGTGGGAAGTGGACACAAAACAGGTCGTCCCATATTGTACTGAAGTCGACCCTTTGGACTGTATAGGGTTTGTCCATGGGAAGGGGACACTAAACAGGTGTTCCTATATTGTACTGAAGTCGACCCTTTGGACTGTATAGGGTTTGTCCATGGGAAGGGGACACTAAACAGGTTGTCCTATATTGTACTGAAGTCTACCCTTTGGACTGTATAGGGTTTATCCATGGGAAAGGGACACTAAACAGGTTGTCCTATATTGTACTGAAGTCGACCATCTAGACTTTATAGGGTTTGTCCATGGGAAGGGGACACAAAAGAAGACACAAATTAAGCAGTCCCACATCGTTATAGTGGGGTCATATCTTGGGTATCCGGTGAAGATAGGGCATTCCAACCCGAGGTATAAGTGTTTTTATCGGAACCGAGGTTCAGATTAAAACACATACCGAGGGTTGGAATTCCCTATCTGAACCGAATACCCATGATAGTTCTTTTTCTTGCATATCAGAGACATGTTGTGCGTTGACGCCGCCAGCTATTAACGTTTGCATGTTTTCCTGCATACCGAATGTTGGTGAAAAATCTCGACTCTAGGGTGAGATGGAAATCTCTAGCCCCGGTAAAATGACGGTTTTCCTTGTCCAGTATGCAAGAAAACACTTATCTTACATATGACATGTGACTCTTACATGAAACGTCATGACGTCAAGTTGGTGACGTTGCCTTTTTCTAGCTTTTAAATCAAATACAGTCGTTAAAGTATGCCTTTACTGGGAGAAAAATAACCCCATGTCATAGAGTTTACCCATGTGAGATAGGGAAATCTCACCCTGCATTGTTACAGGCTTCCACCCTATAGGGAGCTGCCCTAAATAGAGGAACTAATGTGTTGATAAGCCGTTATTTATAACAGTATAACTCTTGATTATTTTGTATAGGGTTCAGAAGGGGAATCTAGTAGTGATTATATGGTTCAGAAGGGGAATCTAGTAGTGATTATATGGTTCAGAAGGTGAATCTAGTAGTGATTATACGGTTCAGAAGGGGAATCTAGTAGTGATTATATGGTTCAGAAGGGGAATCTAGTATTGATTGGGTTATTTTACACACAATGTTAACAGTTTACAGCCATGAAAGGAGCATTGTTTGTGGAGATTTATAAACTTTGCTTTATTTCATCTTAAATCCCTGTGATGCAGCAATAAAATCATGAGTGTTTATTCCTGTACGGGCATGCACCAGCTATACAGGTAGGTGAACCTGGATCATGTTTGGCATTTTAGTTGTTTAGGTTACAAACATAGCATGCTCGCAAACAAAGGGAAGTGCTTCGTGAGGTTTTTATATACTTTATTTTAAGAATGCGGGTAACAGTTACATTGAAATGTAAAGGAATTAAGAATAAGCTCAAAGCTTATAGCAGACGTTCATTTAAGGGAGTGGGTGATAGGATTTATAAGTTTCTTAAACCTGGAGGATGCTTTAAATGGTAAGTGTGTATTTTCAACTTTCTTTAGAGGGACACGCAGCATTCTTCCAAAATCAAAATGGAAGATATAATGCAGTTTAACCAGAACTAAGCACATAATAATAATAAAAAAAAAAAATCGTAAGAAATTATTTGCCAGTGTTGTTCAGATTTTACACGTTTTCATTCATTATTCATATTTTATAACCACAATTATAACCACAATTAAAATGACTGAGGAAATTTAAGTATACATGCATTATGTTTCAATTTAATTGATTTCATTAATTCTAATTCTGGTGGGGGTGGGGGTCGGTGTGGTGGAAAGCATAATTAAGCAATCATAAAACTTGGACAAGTCTGCACACATACTGAATACTAAGAAGTTTATGTAGAGGGATTGAATATAATTATATCAAGATTCTTTACTTTTGATGAGTAAGCTCATGTTGTAAATTGTAGTTATTAATGCTTGTTGTCATCATGTGAATGTCATGATGGGTTGTACATGGACATATATCCTGTTTTATGTGATGATCACTCAAAGAATATGTTTTACATCTTTATTCAATATTAGTATTATGGGTTGTGGATCATTTGATCATTTTATTTTCCAAAAAAATAATCTTCCACGAGGCACTCAGAAACTTCTTGTAATCTAAATGCGTAACTTCCTTTTTATGAGCCTCAGTTATCTTTTACGCCATTGTAATTCCGCATCCCTGCATCTGCCTTATATGGTAAGTTTCTATAATACAATTTAATGGATCGCGAATCATTAGATCCAAACGGTGACGCAAACAACTGCACATTTTCGAATGAATCAAATCAGTGTGATGTCCATTTATGGCTCATTGAATTCAACATCAAGTTGGATAATGGATAAGAATAATTGCAGCACTTTCGACGATAACGTTCAAAATCATTAACTGCATTTAATTTTGCTGAGATACCGTCTGCAAAATTGATTGAATGACTGTCGTCAAACGGTAAGGTGGGTGGATACCGGTTTTTATTTGTTTTTTGAAAAAAATATTCTCATTGAACTAATATTAGGCATTAAAGGTTACTTTGATTGAATGCAATAATAAAAAATTAAAAAAACACTCTTACTTGGAACTATAGCTTCTTGTCTATAAGTGAAATAGTTTCTTGTCTACAGGTGGAATAGTTTCTTGTCTACAGGTGAAATAGTTTCTTGTCTACAGATGGTACAGTTTCTTGTCTACAGGAGTTACCGTTTCTTGTCTACAAATGGTACAGTTTCTTGTCTATATATGTATACATAGGTTCACAGGTGATGTGATTTCTTTGTATACATTCTTTAGGTGTCTACAGGTGGCACAGTTTCTTGTCTACAGTGGATAGTTTCTTGTCTACAGATAGAATACTGGTGGTATTGTTTCTTATCTGTATGTGTCTACAGGTGGTACAGTTTCTTGTCCACAGGTGGCACAATTTCTTGTCTACAGGTGGCACAGTTTTTTGTCTACAGGTTGTACAGTTTCTTGTCTACAGGTGGCACAGTTTCTTGTCTACAGGTAGTACAGTTTCTTGTCTACAGGTAGTACAGTTTCTTGTCTACAGGTTGTACAGTTTCTTGTCTACAGGTGGCACAGTTTCTTGTCTACAGGTAGTACAGTTTCTTGTCTACAGGTGGCACAGTTTCTGTCTACAAGTGGCACAGTTGTCTACAGGTAGTACAATTTTTTGTCTACAGTTGGCACAGATTATTGTCTACAGGTAGTACAGTTTCTTGTCTACAGGTGGCACAGTTTCTTGTCTACAGGTTGTACAGTTTCTTGTCTACAGGTAGTACAGTTTCTTGTCTACAGGTAGTACAGTTTCTTGTCTACAGGTTGTACAGTTTCTTGTCTACAGGTAGTACAGTTTCTTGTCTACAGGTGGCACAGTTTCCAGTCTACACGTTGTATAGTTGCTTGTCTACAGGTGGCACAGTTTCCAGTCTACACGTTGTATAGTTGCTTGTCTACAGGTGGCACAGTTTCCAGTCTACACGTTGTATAGTTGCTTGTCTACAGGTGGCACAGTTTCCTGTCTACACGTTGTATAGTTGCTTGTCTACAGGTTGTACAGTTTCTTGTCTACAGGTGGCACAGTTTCCAGTCTACACATTGTATAGTTGCTTGTCTACAGGTAGTACAGTTTCTTGTCTACAGGTGGCACAGTTTCCAGTCTACACGTTGTATAGTTGCTTGTCTACAGGTTGTGTGTCTTGTCTACAGGTTGTGTGTCTTGTCTACAGGTTGTACAGTTTCTAGTCTACAGGCTGTGTTGCTTGTCTACAGGTTGTGTGTCTTGTCTACAGGTTGTACAGTTTCTTGTCTACAGGTTGTGTTGCTTGTCTACAGGTTGTGTGTCTTGTCTACAGGTTGTGTGTCTTGTCTACAGGTTGCACAGTTTCTTGTCTACAGGTTGTATAGTTGCTTGTCTACAGGTTGTGTTGCTTGTCTACAGGTTGTGTGTCTTGTCTACAGGTGGCACAGTTTCTTGTCTACAGGTTGTATAGTTGCTTGTCTACAGGTTGTGTTGCTTGTCTACAGGTTGTGTTTCTTGTCTACAAATTTGCCAGTATCAGAAAGTCAAGAAACTCATTACTCATTGAGTAATGCAAACACTCAAAACATGTGTTCTCATCTGACAGTCAGTTTTATTTTTTCCATACAAAAGGATATGTTGAGTGTTTGCATTACTCATTGAGTAATTTTGCATTACTCATTGAGTAATTTTTGATATGACAAATTCTGAACAAAAAATAATTTTAAAATGATGTAATTGACTGATACAGGTGGAATGCAGGTGGTATAGAGTCCTGTTTACAGAATCACCTGTGGGGTATGCAACTGTACATCATGTATCATGTATCATGCACTTGCCTGATAAAAAAGGGGATGTCCATTGACAAACATAGAAGGACCTGATTAATAGATTACAAGAAGTAGAGCCGTGGGTTTAAGGTCACAGTGGAAGGGTGAGGGTGATTTAATGCAAAACACTTCAGTTATAAAGTGCAGTGTAGAGAAATCTGTAACTTAACTGAGGTACCATGGTAATGCTAAAATTATGGCAAAATTATTTAAATTTATCTCAAAGTTTGTGATTAAGTGCAGAAGGCTGACATCATATATAAATAATTATGATGTCACATGATGACAACATATCTGAAATGTACTGAACAGCTGTTAGATTGTACTGTAGAGAACCGACTATAAACCTTGGGACATCACAGGCACATACCACAACAATTGTACTGTAGAGAAAAACTATAATCCTTGGGACATCACAGGCACATACCACAACAATTGTACTGTAGAGAAAAAACTATAAACCTTGGGACATCACAGACACATACCACAACAATTGTACTGTAGAGAACCGACTATAAACCTTGGGACATCAAAGGCACATACCACAACAATTGTACTGTAGAGAACAGACTATAAACCTTGGGACATCACAGGCACATACCACAACAATAAAAACTATAATCCTTGGGACATCACAGGCACATACCACAACAATTGTACTGTAGAGAAAAAACTATAAACCTTGGGACATCACAGACACATACCACAACAATTGTACTGTAGAGAACCGACTATAAACCTTGGGACATCAAAGGCACATACCACAACAATTGTACTGTAGAGAACAGACTATAAACCTTGGGACATCACAGGCACATACCACAACAATTGTACCTTAGAGAACAGACTATAAACCTTGGGACATCACAGGCATATACCATGAATGAGATCTGGGCCCTGTTTTATTAAACATCTTACGATAAGTCTTAAATTTTAAAATCATTCACCTTTTTCACCTAAGAATCACGTTTATTCGAAAAGTGTAATGTATAGTGAAGGATTTAAGAAATTGATTTACGATCAAAATGGTCATAAGTTGTTTCATAAATTAAGTGGTTTCATAAAACGGGGCCCTGTTCTTTAGGCACTTTATATTATATAATATATTGAGAGAGATAGTAGAGTAAAAATGAGAAACAGATATGTTTGGGTGGAGTTGCACCTTTCTCAATGATTCATTCTGTGAGAATTCATACTAAACCGTAACTGCAACAACTCATTTCATTAGCAACAGTTCATATAAACATGTACTGAAACGAAAAAGAAATGCAACACGGGAATTTCCGCTATATATTGTATGTACAATATGCTGCTGTTAATCAAATGGTACATTGCTACGTAAGACCTTTCCTTTCAGAAAAAAAAGACTAAAACAACACATACATAGTATATAGTATTCCTTCAAAGTTTCATTATTGACAGAGTATGCATTTGGCTCAAGCATGTGAGCAAACTTAGGATTCAAAATTTTGCTAACTCTTTACGTTAAATACACAGTACTGAAATGGCTCAGTTTTTCAAACAGGAACTTCATTTTTGAATTTCTTGTTACAAAGTGTACTGTGATTAAAGTGTCTAGAACATCACAGTTGTGTCCTTTCCCTAACTAACTGCAATTTTTGATTTTACAAAACATCTTGGGATTTCTTTGGAATATTAAGTGGAATTAAGTGTGCAGTAAATACAATATATAGCAGAAATTCCATTGTTGCAAATGCCCTAGTTGGGTTTCTTTTTCACGTCAGTATATAAACCTTCCATGACTGTGTTATTCGTACATGCCATATTAATGTCTCAACCAATGTTGTCATTCGTCAGGTTAGTTTACATTTCATTTCGATTAGAAATACATAAATTAAGGCCGAACTGGTTATTATTCCGGTTTGCCTAAATTAATGCATAGTTACTTGTTTATACTTCGAAATCTCAAGGGCAGGTGTTCGAAGTTAAAGGTAATATGACTTGGATTTTTTCTTTCTTCTGATAGTTTGCATTCCCTACTATGTATTCATTAACTATGTATGCATCACCTATGTATGCATCCCAATTTTGTATGCATCACACCTATGTATACAACACACCTATGTATGCTTAACAACTATGAATGCATCAGCTATGTGTGCATCACACTTATGTATGCATCACACCTATGTATGCATAACAACTATGTATGCATCAGCTATGTGTGCATCACATATACACATGCATCACACCTATGTATGCATCACACTTATGTATACATCACACCTATGTATGCATAACAACTATGTATGCATCAGCTGTGTGTGCATCACATATACACATGCATCACACCTATGTATGCATCACACTTATATATGCATCACAACTTTGCATGCATCACAGCTATGTATGCAAAACAACTATGCATGCATCACCTATGCATGTATCACACTTATGTATGCATCACACCTATGTATGTATCACAATCAAGTATTCATCAACTATGTATGCATCACACATGATTATGTGAGCACCTTTGTATGCATCATACCTATGTATGCATCATAATTATGTATTCATCACACCTATGTATTCATCACACCTATGTAAACATCACACCATGTATGTATCACACCATGTATGTATCACACCATGTATGTATCACACCATGTATGCATCATAATTATGTTTTCATCACACCTATGTATACATCACACCTATGTATACATCACACCTATGTATGTATCACACCATGTATGCATCATAATTATGTATGCATCATAATTATGTAAGCATCTCACATATGTATGCATCAAACCTATGTATGCATCACACCTATGTACATATCACACCTATGTATGCATCATAAGTATGTATGCATCACACATATGTATGCATCACACATATGTATGCATCAAACCTATGTATGCATCACACCTATGTACATATCATACCTATGTATGCATCATAAGTATGTATGCATCACACATATGTATGCATCAAACCAATGTATGCATCACACCTATGTACATATCACACCTATGTATGCATCACACATATGTATGCATCACACATATGTATGCATCAAACCTATGTATGCATCACAATTAGTTATGCATAACACCTGTGTTTGCATCACACCATGTATGCATCATAATTATGTAAGCATCTCACATATGTATGCATCACAACTATGCATGCATCACATATGTATGCATCACCTAGGTATTTACCAACTATATATATATAACACCTAGGTATAATGCATCAACTAGTAGGAATGTAGAACTAGGAATGTAGAACTAGGGAACTAGGAATGTAGAACTAGGGAACTAGGAATGTAGAACTAGGGAACTAGGAATGTAGAACTAGGGAACTAGGAATGTAGAACTAGGGAACTAGGAATGTAGAACTGAACTAGGGAACTAGGAATGTAGAACTAGGGAACTAGGAATGTAGAACTAGGAATGTAGAACTAGGGAACTAGGAATGTAGAACTAGGGAACTAGGAATGTAGAACTAGGGAACTAGGAATGTAGAACTGAACTAGGGAACTAGGAATGTAGAACTAGGGAACTAGGAATGTAGAACTAGGAATGTAGAACTAGGGAACTAGGAATGTAGAACTAGGAATATAGAACCAGGCATTTTTCAACTAATGAGCATATGCACAGGTTGTCTTCCAAATGGGTTGTGTCTCATTCTTTTGGTTATGTATGGCTCTGCTTGATATCTAATTGAAAGTACTGGATTTATCTACTCGCTGGGAGGACATTTGTATACAATATCTATTACTGCTCTGGGACATGGGACGGATATCTACGTAATTGATTACAAAATTTATTCACTGAACAGTCGAAATTGACTATTCCCTTTAACCACTCTTATAAAAAGTGCTTACCCTTGGGTTATCTCTCACTGGTTTTAAGGGTGTACTTGAAATATGCAAGATAGTATCTGCTTTGACAAGTGTAACGACAGTTTTAGTTGGATAGATTTGTGCTGGATAAGCAGTAAATATATACTTACAATATCACTGTACTTTACAGATCCGCATGTAACTTACAACTGAACTAGAATGAACGTTTATTGTACTGGTATATTTATTATGTGATTTTGTGATGGTTTCATTTTTCAATACGATGACTTGGGTGACTGGTTGTTGTTAAAACATGATAAAACTATTTTAGGCGTGATTTAGTTTGAAAAAAAAGTGAAAGTAAGTATATAAATATTCTACTTTGAAACAATAAAAGGATTCAAAATGTAATAATGCGGTGTAGTAGCTTGCACTGGAGGTTTATAAATCTAAATGGAGAACAGAGCAATAGGGAGTTGTGTTGAGTTTGCACTTGTTATGTCATTTTTTAGTTTTACTATGTATACAAAGTATTCTGTTTTTAAACTATTTACAGGATTTTAAAGGGATACATGGCAATCTCGAAGTTGTTAGCTTTACTGGCTTATGGGATGACGAGTTGTCCGTCGTCTGTCCATTAACTTTTGCCTTGTGAACACTTCATTATTTTTTAAATCGGATCTTTACAAAACTTTGCCGGTGTCTTTATATAAATGAAAGCTCGGACAAGTTCGAAAAACAGCAAGATCGGATTAATTTCACTGGAAAACCAGCCAAATTGTGTAAGTAACACTGGAGTATCGGCCCTAGAATTAGATAAAAATGTATTTTGCCTCATTAAGACGGTAGGGCTTTCATTTGGCCAGATTTTAATGAAACTTCGCAGGGATGATCAGTACCAAATCTAGTTATGTGTATCGTTACTATGTTCCAGTTGAATGATTTTTTTGGCAGAATTATGGCCCTTTAAAGGTTTTAATACACAAGTTTTGTCCAGCCTAGTTCTCCTGAACCCCTGGCCGGATTTCAGCAAAACTGCAGGGATGATCAGTACCAGGCCTAGTGGTGCATATCATCACTATGTTCCGCTTGAATGATTTTTGCCTGAGTTCTGGCCCTTTAAAGGTTTTACTACATAAACTTTATCTGGACTACGTTCTCCTAAACCCCTAACCGGATTTCAGTGAAACTTTGCAGGGATGATCAGTACCAGGCCCAGTTGTGCATGTCATCGCCTTCTTCCGGTTGAATTATTTTTGTGGAGTTACAGCCCTTTAAAGGTTTTGATACACAAACTTTATTCAGACTAGTCTCTTCTAAACTCCTGGCCAAATTTCAATGAATTTTGGCAGGGATGATGAGTACCAAACCTAGTTGCGCCTATCATCGCTGTGTTCTGGTTGAATGAGTTATGGCCTAATATACACAAACTTTATCCAGACAATTTTTCCTGAACCTCTTGCTGGATTTCAGTGAAACTTGGCAGGAATGGTCAGTACCAAGCCTAGTTGTGCATGTTGTTGTCATGTTCCCCCCATCAAAGACTCCATATAGCCAGTAGAGCGATTGAGGCCCTCTCTTCGTTATTCATCCATATGTTTAAATATATTATTGAAGCAATATAATCAACAGTAAGTATATGTAAAAACAATTTGCTCTGAATAGTTCTAATCAGTAATATTAAACTAATGATAACAAAAATGCAAGTTATGTAGAAAAACTAACTGAAGATTGCTGTGTGGGACACACAGATAGTACTACTTTGTACATTTTGTTATTTTCTTTGTTATTTACAAAGTACTTTGTACACAGATAGATTACTACTTTGATAATATGATTTGCAAATATTAAATCAAATTGGGTAGAAAGAAACAGAAAACTTATTAGTTACATACATGTAAAATGTGTAAAGACTCAAGATGGCTGTGTGTCTCCTTAATGTTTTCAGCAAGTAACCGGCTATTCATAATTTTGATAGAGCATCGTCAAAAAAACTGACCAATCAGTGACTAGGAATAAGACATACCAGTACATTCTGGTAGGTGATAAACTCGGTCTTTATCCTTGATGTTCAATCAAGTTTACTGTTAAAATTAAGGTATCTACAGTGTGATTCTTTTAAAAACCTGCATATTTTTATGCACATTCATGCAAATTTATTCAATATATGAATCTTTCAAAATCAAAATCTTAAAAATTATCGCCTTTTTCCTCTGCCAAAGATTTTTATTTCACTATAGAACTAAGGATAAAAACTGAGTAACACAAATGTTATCACCTACTGAAAATATGAAATATATTTGTTAATGGAGACATACAGAGATGGGGCCCATAATGCCTATGTTGCAACAGTTTTGAAGTTGCTATCAGCTGTTAGTTCAAACCGGAGACACTGTGATCAGGTGAATTGCTCAAGTGTGGTTTATTATGACATATATTTTCGTACAAATAATGATTTATTGATATGATTTTCAACAAATTTCTTTTGATCATTTAAATTTACAGTATTTTTGTTTGCTGTTCTTCAAATATGTGATAATTTTCCTTGAAATAGCATATTTATTTAAAAATATCATCAAATTAAAAAATAACATCAAAGAAAATGTGTTATCCTGTTTCTGTTTGACTGAATATAGTTATATAAAACTCTGTTTACCGCTATATGTATCGGGTAAACGAGCATATTGACTTTTTCTATTTAATAAAATTAAACAACTTCTCTCTGTAAATCGGGACATAGATAAATACCGTTAACTTGTTAAATTTCTTACATAGCAGTGTAGTCATGAAAGGTTTGTTTGATAAATTGATTTCGGAGATGATCCGTAAAATCGCCCAACATTGTCTCCGTATTTACTTATCAAAGACTTTTGTTATTTACAATGTCAGTATGTTTACTATCAAAAATTGATTCAGGATATGGTTGGCTTAAGGTGCTGGGTAAAACAGTCTTAGTTACATTGGATGCACTGGATAAAATTATAATGTGAAAGGTATTTTTAAAAAAAAAAGTGACATGTTTGTGTATTGACATAAAAATGTGTGCAGTTGTTGGTATGCCTATCTAATAAAGCAGGTAAGCATTCTCTTTTTGTGAAAAGTAAAAGAAAATGTCTGTTTAAATACTTGTACTTTTCTTTCTTTGGGTAATCCCAAACCCCTGCTGGGGACCTAGGGATCATATACCACTGCATCTAATCTGACATTGAAGTGTAAGTTAGAATATTGTTTGTTTGTTTTAGGCTATGTATGACAGGCCCATTTTTTGTGGTGGAGGCAGACTGCCCACTTATAACTGGGTACAACCAGTATTGTATAGCCCCCGCCGTCTGTAAAAATTGACACTTTCTTACTTACAATTTGAGCTCACAGTGGGATTTGAACCCGCAGTGGCTAGAGGCGAGGTTTACAACGCAGCATCATTATCCCCTCAAATACGGACACGCTTTAGAAGTAGCGCGGCGGATTTGTAACCGGAGGCCCCAGGTTCAATACTCCGTGGTGCCACTGAGTTCTGTCGGTGTGTTCTTGGGCAAGACACTTTCCCTAAATAGCCTCGTCCGTCGGATGGGGACGTAAACAGGGCGGTCCCGTGTATCGGTCTATCCTCCGAGCACGTTAAAGAACCATAGGAATCTATTCGGTAATAAGAGTAGGGCAGGTTCCCGGATTCCTATGTATCCTTCCCCTCTCTCTGGGGCGGCTCTAAATAACCTATACTGTGTTGATGAGCCGTTAAACAATATTCAATTCAATTAAGAAGACACAGGAAATGAATAGAGTATAAGGAACACATACAAAGTGACAATTTGCTAATCAAACAAAGCATGGTTATCATCAAACATTCTTAAATAGGAATACATTTACGATTCATTGTTCAGTATTGATGTAGGGGCGTCCGTGGCCGAGTGGTTAACGTCTCTGACTTCAAATCACTTGCCCCTCACCGCTGTAGGTTCGATCCCTCAGGGGCCTAGGAATCTTTATGTGAGGAAGCTATCCAGCTGGCTTGCGGAACGTCGGTGGTTCTACCCAGGCACCCGCCCGTGCACGAAAGTTGCCCGGAGGGGCACCTGGGGTCTTCCTCCACCAATGGAAGCTGGAAAGTCGCCATATGACCTTAGCTGTTGGTGCGACTATAAAATCCAATTCAATCAATCAGTATTGATGTGAAACAGAAGCCTTATTAAAGGGACTGGAGATGTTCTGGGATGGTTATAGATGGCAATCAAAACAAATCCAGTTTCATATTCAATAAATGGCAAAAAAACAAGTCCCAATATTCCATCCAATTTAATTATTGTTCATGAAATAGTCTGGTCTGGGAAACTAGACACTCAGCTAGTTTTTGTTGTATAAATAATTAATATAAATTCATATGATGCTGCAGAACATGATCTGTGATCGAAAGTACACTTTTATTGATTGACATGTACATCTGATGGCATATGAATTAATATTTATGATTTAACAACAAAAAACAGCTAAACAAACCAGAGTTATTAGTTTTCCAGTCTATACATTTTCATTAACTATAATTAAATTGTTCAGTAATGTTCGGCTCAGTCTAATCCATATGGCTATTTCATTTGAAACTGAAGAACGTTATGATGGTTTTCGGATGGTATTTGGATTGACAGTTATCATTCAGATTGCCTCCACCCCTTGTGGTTCCTGGGGGCCCCGTTTGGTCATGGGGCAAAGAACAGGGCCACTGCTGATCCCTTTGGAGAGGTAGGCAGAGGGGTAGAATCCCCCAAAATTCATGTTCATTTTATCATTTTTTGTTCATGTTCATTAAAGGTCTTCATCATGATCCCTGCATTGTTTCAGGTGCCATCTCGCTCACATCAAAAGAGCAGTGGCAGAAAAACAATAAACGTGGCTCCAGCGTAAATTGAGTTTCTACGATAGAATTTGCAGCAACTCTGCAGTTCAGGGTGAGAAGGTTCTAGGCCCATTTTCCATATTATTATCTCGATGTACATGGAGGATGAGCCTGGCATGTTCATGCCTGTTAGGTGCCATATAACCTTTCCTGTGTTGGTGCGCCTTAAAACCCATTTCAATTCAGTTCAGATCGCCTCCACTCCCTTTAAATCCCTGATCACTGACAGTCTGTTCTCAGCAGCCCAAATCCGAAGTCATTCGCCCAGGTTTCTTTGCCTGATTGGATTGACATTGATCACTCTTCCAGATTCGTCTCTAATCCCTTAAAGTTTTATGAACACTTCTACAGTCTGTACTTCACAGCCCAAATAAGTCATTCCCTACAGTCTGTACTTTACAGCCCAAATAAGTCATTCCGGGGATTTCTTTGCCTCATTCATCCATCTCAGAATTCTATCCCAGAATCCAGTATCAGATTACCCACTAATGGACAAGTTCATTATCTCTTCTGACATTCTGGTTGGAAACTTTACAAACAGTACAAAAGGTCTCTGTCTTCCTTAACAGATTACATGTGTAAAGTATCCGAAAATTCCCCATCACTTTGGGAAAAACATGATTTGCAGGTGTAAAATATCCCCACCACTTTTGAGCTATTTGGGAAAAAACCTGATTGCATGTCTAATTTTGCTGTAGTTCTAACAATGCTGTTGGGCTGACATGTTGCGCACTCATTTGATATCGTGTGAAAGAAAGAAACTTTTGCAAGTCCAAATTAAATGCCCTGTCAAATGAAAGACCCATGTTAAATTACAGGTGTAGTGTGTGTAAATTGTCCTTTGAAGTGGTGAGTCACTGCTGAATTAAACATGATGTAGCTTAGAACACTTGTTTATTTGTTGCCAGTTGGACAAGTTACATTAGTTGCAAACTGAGTAATTTTGTATCTGTCTGTTTTGACTTCAGGGTTAGTTGGGGATGTTCTTTTTGCAGTGTTTAGCTAGGTTTAAAGAGATAATGTTTTTTCAGCCACTCCGGTGATACGTTGGATATACCTTGGATATTCGTTGGTGACTGGTAATACACTTATAGATTATACTGGTAATACACTTATACTGGTAATACACTTATAGATTATACTATTGTACAGGATGTTTAAGATATAAAAAATAACATACCTGGACAGTGTTTATAAAAAATGTGTGTTATCTGGACTGTGTTTCAGATATATAAAAAAATGTGTGTTATTTGGACTGTGTTTCAGATACAAAAAGTTGTGTTATTTGGATTGTGTTTCAGATATAATCTGCACTGTGTTTCAGATATAAAAAATGTGTGTTATTTGGACTGTGTTTCAGATACAAAAAGTTGTGTTATTTGGATTGTGTTTCAGATATAAAATATTGTCATTAAGGGTTTTGTCCCCTTTTGTGTAATTCTAGTGAGATTGCATTGAAAAAGAAAAAAAATAGAACTCAAATAGTTCTGAATATTTTTTGCATGACACTTTCAGTATACTATCTGTACACATTTTTCTAGGCAGTGCTACACTTGAATTATAAATACATACTAAATATGTGACAGTTTTATCAAGTAAGTATTTATTAATCAAGTATAGCTCAGTCTAGATAAAAGTGTAAATATATTAAACTGCAAGTTATATGTAAAAAATATTCAGGATTATTTGAGTTCTAATTTTCTTCTTCTGTTAATGCACTTTCAATGGGATAAGTTCAGAGACAAGGCATTCATTTTGAATTCCAAGCGATTTGACGAGGGGTCAAGGAAGTCACTGTCACATATTTAACCGATGATTTTGATCTGCAATCAGCTACTAATGACACCCCTGAGACTGTGTTCAAATGTGTGTTATCTTGACTGTTCAGATGTGTGTTATCTTGACTGTGGTCAGATGTGTGTTATCTTGACTGTGTTCAGATGTGTGTTATCTTGACTGTGGTCGGATGTGTGTTACCTTGACTGCATTCAGATGTGTGTTATGACTGCGTTCAGATGTGTGTTATCTTGACTGCGTTCAGATGTGTGTTATCTTGACTGTTCAGATGTGTGTTATCTTGACTGTGTTCAGATGTTTGTTATCTTGACTGTGTTCAGATGTGTGTTATCTTGACTGAATTCAGATGTGTGTTATCTTGACTGTTCAGATGTGTGTTATCTTGACTGTGTTCAGATGTGTGTTATCTTGACTGTGTTCAGATGTATGTTATCTTGACTGTGTTCAGATGTGTGTTATATTGACTGTGTTCGGATGTATGCATGTTATATTGACTGTGTACCAAAAGGTGATATGTTGTAAAAACACAAAAATAGAGCTCATGTGAGACTTGAACACTAAATGTGCATGAACTGCAACCTGTGTCTGTATGGGCTCAGCTGGGAATTGACAGTTTTCATTTAATTGGTTTGTGTAGGTAAATAAGCAAACTACCATATTATAACTAATAGACCCGCCAGCAACCCCCACCCCCACCTTTTTCAAAAGAAAAAAAAATCGTCAAAATTCAATACATTTTCAATCTTTTGTATAACTGTAATACATTTCACGAATGCCCCTATTGCATTTTGCATAGTGCCCAGTGGCTACTATTAGGAGAAATACGGTTTGTTGTGGAGTTATTTAATGGTATCAAGCAGACTTGAACTGGAAAGTGTGTGCAATTATCCTCATCCTATACAACAGAAGTTCAAGTTGGATGATAAATTATCTTGGTATTTAATTGTGTTGACATTCACAATATGTGTGTATTGATAAGGAAGGGAACAAAACTGATGAGTCAGTAGAATTTGTTATAAATATATAAATGTTTTGTGTTTTCTCTGGATAACGGGAAATAAATTCAAGTTTATATAACTATTAATAGATTAGTAGTGCATGGTAGGTGACCTTGGGGGAAAATAAAGAACTCGATAAGAGTTTATTGCAGTTTATCCATTGAAAAATAAGAACATAAGATTGTTATCATTAGAACCTGCAGATATGCACACCTTGTTTCAGTTTCTCCTATGGCAGGGAGACAGCTGGAAGTGAAACAACCACTAGCATTATAGTTGTTAAAGGGACACACGGCAATCTTAATTTCTTTAAAACATTTTTGCGACATCTCATTAGTTTTCTACGTAACTTGTATACTTGAAAATCATATTAATTGTAAGAATAGTTCTAAGAGGTCTGTTTTTGCATATTGCTAACTGCTGATTGTATGTCACCAATAATATATTTAAACCTTAAAATGGTAGAACATCGAAGAAAAATTGAAAACTAATTATATGCATGCAGTTTTTAAAGGTCAAATGATTCTTGATTAATTAATGAAGATAATTTTAATACTTTATAACAATATCAAGATTGCCATGTGTCCCTTTAAGCAGTTACTTTCTTGGAATAGATTTCTTCCCAAAAATTAGAAATCAGTTTGTTAACTAACAGGTGTTCAAGTTTTGCAGAATTGCCAAAGTAATATGTTTTGGATAATTCTCCAGTAAATGAATGTTGGTATAATTTAGAACATCTTAACCTTTGTTAGAGGAGTGGAGCAACTATCTGGTGTTGATGCAAACTGTGCATTTATCATCCATTGAAGTATTGGGATTTTTTAATATCAGTACATAAGGTATTCAGTGCACAGAGGATCTTGTTTTTTGTGTTATCTTTTTTGTGTTATCTTAAGGCCATCTGTAAAAAAAATGTTGGTTTGCTGTGCTCGACTTACTCACTAAAAAGCACCCTACCCAAAACGTTTTATTGCATTTCTTCAATTCTTTTAACTTTTTTTTTTCTATTTTAAGAATTTATTTCCTTTATTTTTTTATGGTTTTTACTGTCTTTGGGGAAAACAAATATTCACCTACCTACCTACCCACCTAAAACGTTTTAAGGGTGGCCTATGGGTTGTGGTTCCTTCTACAGATACGCAGTGCATTATGACTCATGGAGACTGTTGTGATTTCTTGAACGGATATTCATCGCATTAAGAATCATGGAGACTGTTGTCATTTCTTGAACGCATATTCATCGCATTAAGAATCATGGAGACTGTTGTCATTTCTTGAACGCATATTCATCGCATTAAGAATCATGGAAACTGTTGTCATTTCTTGAACGCATATTCATCGCATTAAGAATCATGGAGACTGTTGTCATTTCTTGAACGCATATTCATCGCATTAAGAATCATGGAAACTGTTGTCATTTCTTGAACGCATATTCATCGCATTAAGAATCATGGAGACTGTTGTCATTTCTTGAACGCATATTCATCGCATTAAGAATCATGGAAACTGTTGTCATTTCTTGAACGCATTTTCATCGCATTAAGAATCATGGAGACTGTTGTCATTTCTTGAACGGATATTCATCGCATTAAGAATCATGGAGACTGTTGTCATTTCTTGAACGGATATTCATCGCATTAAGAATCATGGAGACTGTTGTCATTTCTTGAACGCATATTCATCGCATTAAGAATCATGGAAACTGTTGTCATTTCTTGAACGCATATTCATCGCATTAAGAATCATGGAGACTGTTGTCATTTCTTGAACGCATATTCATCGCATTAAGAATCATGGAAACTGTTGTCATTTCTTGAACGCATATTCATCGCATTAAGAATCATGGAGACTGTTGTCATTTCTTGAACGCATATTCATCGCATTAAGAATCATGGAGACTGTTGTCATTTCTTGAATGCATATTCATCGCATTAAGAATCATGGAGACTGTTGTCATTTCTTGAACGGATATTCATCGCATTAAGAATCATGGAGACTGTTGTCATTTCTTGAACGGATATTCATCGCATTAAGAATCATGGAGACTGTTGTGGTTTCTTGAACGCGTATTCATCGCATTAAGAATCATGGAGACTGTTGTGGTTTCTTGAACGCGTATTCATCGCATTAAGAATCATGGAGACTGTTGTCATTTCTTGAACGGATATTCATCGCATTAAGAATCATGGAGACTGTTGTCATTTCTTGAACGGATATTCATCGCATTAAGAATCATGGAGACTGTTGTGGTTTCTTGGAACAGATATTCATCGCATTGAAAGTCATGGAAACTGGTTTGTGTGAGTGTTATCCTATTGGTTATAGATCTTTCTACTGATATTCAAACTTTTTGTTATGCTATTTTTAGAATTGTACTCAGCCCACACAATTCCATTATTTTTGGAAATGTTTTAAATTCTGAAACAAAAGAAGTGAATAGAAACTGCAGAGTTATGTCCCTTAAATTGTTTATTATTTTTTATCTGTCTTTACTAAAATTGTTCAAAATGGTAATTTTAAAAAAAAGTTTGGAAAAATATGAAAATCATCTGTATCTGACCCCCATCTCCACCATTCCCCAACCCCTAACCTCCATACAATTTTTAAACAAGTAGAGCTCTACAGGCCCTCTTCAACCTCTTGTTTGCACAAAGCTGTAAAGCATAACCATTGTGCAGTGCAAATTCCAGTTACAGACTGACTGTGTTTTTTCTATATTTTGGGAACATAGCCCATACCGTCAGAATTGGGAATTACAGTGTGATTTTTCATAAAATAGGGAAACAAAACAATAAAACATTCATTTCATAATAATTGTATCGTTTCATACTGTTTACAGTACAACATGATCAGCAGTAGTATTTACAACATTTCATACTCGATACTTGTCAAACTTTTGATACTTTTCTGTGTGTTTTTCTTTTCCTTCTTTCAGTTGGGAATTTTTGTCTCAAAATTTGGGAAAAAATATATGTTTTGGCATTGGGAATATGGCCCAATATCGGCCATAAAAATAGCCTTAAAAAACACTGGACTGATCTACAATAGGTTAGTTTGTATTGTCGATGTCTCCATTCACGATGACAAAAACCTAAAGAATGTCACAGGATTCTCAGTGTGACCTTTGTGGATTAGTTGGCCAGTATTTTGCTTGGTAAGAATTTAAAGTGAATGAAAATGAACAGATTATTGTCAGTAGTTGTCATCCATTCACGCATACCACTGACCTTGCCAAGTTTTTGCTGACATTTCAGATTCACTATTGAAAACATTAGGTACAAGGAAACTTAAAACCACAGTAATCTCAATGTTCAGTGGGGGGACACTTAACAATAACAACCAGATCATTACTGAAAATCTGATTAAAAATATCTGAAATAGTGAACCTCCAGGCGAAAATGTTGCTGTGGTGTTTTCTGTTTCAACTGCAGTGTGTAGATTGTGTACAAGGTGGTTTGGGCGTGGATCCAGTATTAATGTTTTAAAGAAACAGGGAAAGGTGTGTCTTGAAAGGCGAAGATGCTGCATTATCTGACAGAAAATCTGAAAGAGAAAATTGTAGAGAAATTACCACAGGTGTATCTAGTGTCAGTGTGGAGTGTGTACTAAGTTAACTCCAGGTGGATCATGACTGTTATGTTAGGAATGGGTGTCGCCAGGTTGAGGGATAATGCATTATCTACATTAACTATTAAAGTCTGAAATCATGAAGCTTGAAGAAAAATGCAAAATGTTAATGTGTGAATTGTCTACCAAGTGACTTGTGTGTTGTTCTTGGATATTGTGTTCTCAACTGAATTTCGGAACTGGGGTGTGGTTTGGAAGGTACTGTTTTTTCACTTGCAATAGGGATACATCTGGGCTAAGTCTCAAAGATGTCATATATTATGTGAACCTCTTAAGACTATGTACAACGTAAAATACCTATTATATACTTTTATATATAATTTTATATACCTTGTAAGCAATGAACTGTTTGTCCGAAATCGATGACGCTTTTCAGTTTATTTTTAAAACTAATTGAGATTGAGCCTGATTATGAGTCTTTTCACAGAGCATAATAAGGCATACAAATCACAAGATACATAAGATGACAGAATAACACAAGTTTCATTCCATTGGTTATAAAACCTAGACCAAAGTCTAAGAAGTGCCATTCTGTAAATATCAGCTTTTTGCGTACATCACACTTTCTTGTCCGGACTTCTCCTCCTGAACTTCTCAACAGATTTTGACAATACTTGGTAGGAAGTATCAGTATAAAACCACATCATAGGACTGTTCTGTTCCATTGATTCTCTTTGTACTTACATATGTCGCACTTTCCTGTCCGGACTTCTCCTCCTGAACTTCTAAACAGATTTGTTTGGGATTAACAGTATGAAGTTTGAGTGAGGCGTAACGTCAAGCTGATCCAGTCCATTGACTTTCAGCATATTTTTTTTGCATGATTTCAGCTGAAATAATGAATGGTTACAATTAAAAGATGTACACAGTGAAATAAATAATGTTGTATGAGTTACAGAAAATAAATTTACAACATCATTAGATTCATTAACCATCAGTCATACTGATGATCTTATGGTGACATTGATGATCATTAATTTTAAGCAGCTTGTCTAAATGCAGTGGACTCCAACATAGAATGTGGAAGTAAAATGTCAGAGTGTGAGTTGTGCTGTAGTTATTTGGAAGTGTCAGTGTGTGCTATTTGTAAATGTCAGTGTGTAAATTGTGCACTGGTTGCCCCCGTCCGTCCGTGCAATTATTGTAAGGGCTATTTCTCTATAACCCCTTGTTAGAACTTCGTGAAACTTGCTAGGAAGTATCAATATCAAGTAGAGATGCGTATATTATCGTGGCGTTACGGTTTGTTAATTTTCCACTGAGTTATGGCCCTTTGTATTTTTTTATCTATATATACATAGTCAAATAGAAAATTCTTGTCCGGGCTATTTCTCTATAACATCTTGTTAGAATTTCGCGAAACTTGCTAGGAAGTATCAATATCAAGTGGAGATGCGCATATTGTTGTGACGTTATGGTTTGATAATTTTCCACTGAGTTATGGCCCTTGTATTTTAATGCATATATACATAGTAGTCAAATAGAAAATTCTTGTCCGGCCTATTTCTCTATAACCCCTTTTTAGAATTTCGCTAAAGTTGCTATGTAGTATCAATATCAAGTGGAGATGCGCATATTGTCGTGACGTTCCGGTTTGATCATTTTCCACTGAGTTGTGACCCTTGTATTTTTAATGCATATATACGTAGTAGTCAGATAGAAAATTCTTGTCTTCGAAAGTACTTATGGGACTGCATTGAAACTTCATACAATGATAAAGGACAATAAGAGGAAATGCAGAGCACAATAACCATGACTCTGTCTTCATTCAAACTAGAGTTATTGCCCTTTGGTATTTTATACTTATAATTATTGTCTGGAGTATAACTTTAAAACCATGAAGAGACTGCATTGAAACTTCACCCTATGATAATTTGCTTCCACCGGAATCTGTGCAGGGGCTACAAAATATGGGGACAGCACCTAAAATAATACTTCCCGAGGTGATTCACACTGGAGTATCAGCATGTGTGTGTTGCCCCCACCAGTGCCTTATTAAAGAAACCAACCCACAAAATAAGGACAGAATTACAAAACCATTTATCAAAAACTCTTATCCAGATGTTCAGGTTATATAATAATGAATATGTGCTGAGTAAGGTTTATTCATGGGTTCTTAAAATATGCATACAAATAATTATGAGTTGGTAAATTCGACACTCCAGTTTTGGTGTTAGGCTTGGCTGGTTAAAGCCATTTGTGTCTATAGAGTTTGGATTTTAAAAATATTTAAGTTATATATATATACTTTGGTCAGTAGGTTTAGAAATTATGTACATCTTTGTAAAATGTGCCTGTTGATGGAGGGATAGGGACTTTAAAACAATGTACAATCTTACAAACAAGAAATAAAAAGGCTTCTTGAAATTTAACATGGAGAATTCTTGTTTCTTCTCAAACTTGTGGAAAATTACTTTGTTCTGTATGTTTAGAGACTTGTATATAAAGCATACTTACACAATCTTGGTAATTTATGAATGGGTCCCCAATTGAAAGTTTACCAAACCATTGAAAGATAAAATTTATGTATGTCATGATACAATACCACTCCAGAAAAGAAATAATTTGAGAAGGTGCATATTTGATAGGGTACTTTCCCCACACTTGAACTTATCTGGTTAATGATACAAAGTGATATAAAACAATTCCCACAATTCCCACAAGCCCTCATAAATATTTACTTACTGTCTAAGTTGAAACATGGTTCTGATAAGGGTATCTTTGGTAGTTTGATTGTTTTCTGGTGTTATACTCTCCAGAGGTTCTTCTGACTTGTTTATAACTGTATCCTGTGTTCTGTATGCACTTTGTGTTTGTTCAGGTTTTCTGTGGGAATAGTCAAGTATAGTCATGAATAGTAGATACCATTCATTCAGTTTCATACTTTAGTACTAAAATGGAGTGGGTTGAATGATTTTTGGCAGAGTTATGGCCCATTAAAGGTTTTAATACACAAACTTTGTCTGGACTATTCTCCTGAACGTCTCCCCACTTTACAGGGATGATCAGCACCAAGCTTAGTTGTGCATATCATCGTCACATTCCGGTTAACAGATTTTTGGTGGAGTTATGGCCCTTTAAAGGTCTTTGATACACAAACATTTTCCGGGCTATTTTTCCTGAACCCCTGGCTGGATTTTAACGAAACTTGACCAGGATGATCAGTATCAAGCCTAGTTGTGCATATCATCGCCATATACAGGTTGAATGATTTTTGTCAGAGTTGTGGCCCTTTAAAGGTTTTAATAGAGAAACGTCCAGATTAGTCTGTTCTGAACTCCTTGCTGGATTTCAACGAATCTTGATGGGGATGATCAGTACCAAGCCTAGTTGCACCTATCATTGCCGTGTTCTGGTTGAATGAATTTTGGCAGAGTTATGGCCCCTTAAAAGTTTTAATACACTAACTTTGTACAGACTAGTTCTCCTGAACCTCTGGCTGGATTTCAACGAAACTTGTCAGGGACAATCAGTACCAAGCCTAGTTGCCTATATCATCACCATGTTCTGGTTGAACAGTATTTGAAAGAGTTATGGCCCCTTGTGCATAAACTTTATCTTTAGCCAGTAGAGCGTCCACAGGCCTTCTTGGGCCTCTTGTTTTATTCCCAGTCATATTTGACGTTTTTTAGTTGGTTCCCAAGTATATCTACAAAATATTTTTGCAAATTATTTAAATATATGTAACTATAAAACTTTACTAGAAATATTTTAAAAAGGGTTATGCATTTAAACATTTATTTATCCTCGTTGTATTGCACTGGGTATATTAGTGAGCAGATGTTGGTTTAAAGTCACATCTGAAGGACTGGTCAGGTTTGACATTCTATTCAAATATTTTAAGTATTAGTCCTGGCTGGGATAGAACACACGATCCCTGGATTACTAACCCGAGGTGCTAACGGTTGCACCACGGCCCCACCCGTTAGTCCTGGCTGGGATAGAACACACGATCCCTGGATTACTAACCCGAGGTGCTAACCGTTGCACCACGGCCCCACCCTTTATTCCTGGCTGGGATAGAACACACGATCCCTGGATTACTAACCCGAGGTGCTAACCGTTGCACCACGGCCCCACCCTTTATTCCTGGCTCGGATAGAACACACAATCCCTGGATTACTAACCCGAGGTGCTAACCGTTGCACCACGGCCCCACCCGTTAGTCCTGGCTCAGATAGAACACACGATCCCTGGATTACTAACCCGAGGTGCTAACCGTTGCACCACGGCCCCACTCGTTAGTCCTGGCTGGGATAGAACACACGATCCCTGGATTACTAACCCGAGGTGCTAACCGTTGCACCACGGCCCTACCCGTGCTAAGAAAGGGGGTAAAGTGTTGTTTGTTTGCCGAGACCTGGGTTTCAGAAATCAAACTTTTACTGATTTATTACATTTCATGAATAGAGCAGAATAAATATTATCCTCATTATATTCCTGAGGTTAGTAAGTAAATAGTGGTCCAACCTTTACTTAGCTTTCTGAACTTTTTGATTGCTTTATAAACTTGGTTTATCAGCAATATCCTTTGGTGTATCCAACAGGGTGTGTGTCAACAAGAAAATATTCAACATTTAATCAATATTATACGATTATACATGCTGTCTGTAGAAACTAATTTCAGTGGTGACAGTATATTCATAAATGTATGGGATGTTATCCTTAAAAATAATTCAAATTTGATTAATTGGAACGGAGGACTAATATTCAATTGTATAATTTTTAATGGGATTTATTTGTATACTGAACAAAAAAAGAAAGTTCTGCTGATGTTGATGCTGATTGTCTAGACAGCAAAATAGGAAAAAGTTAATGATGTTTTTAAGACTTATTTGATAGACTGCCACCAATCGTCAAAACAATGATGTTACACAAGCCCCATTTTTCTTAAAACATGCATTTTTTTGGCCACACAAAAAAAAAAATTCTATGAAAATCACCAAAAATGAGTGCGATAATATTCTCTATATGTTCCTTCCCAAAACAATTTAAAAAAAAACAACATAACATAGATTGTGTAGATAGCAGCTTTTGCTTATCAACTTTCATCAAATTACCTCCCTTTAACATTTCCCTATCATCCATAAAAGATTATTGCTAGGCAAATTTGGAACTGTTTAATGGGATATTTAGTACTCACTTAAGTGTGCTTACACACATATTGTTTTTAGCTCTACTGATCAGAGATCAGCAGAGCTTATGCCGTGGTGCGGCGTCCGTCGTCCGTCCGTCTGTCTGTCCGTCCGTCTGTCCGTTAACTTTTATTTGTAGCGACTACTCCTCTGAAACTACTGGATGGATATTCATAAAACTTTACAGAAATGTTGCCCATGAAGTCTAGTTGATCCTAGCAAAAATTCATGTTGATGTGAAATCCAAGATGGCCGCCAAAGCTAAAAATAGATTTTTTAAATTCAAGTTTGTAGCGACTACTACTTGAAAACTATAAGTGATATTGATATGGGACTTTTTCTAAAATGATCAGCATGACATGATGTTGATCCTTGTCGAAAATCGTTTTGATTTGACGTTAAACATGGCTGCCAGCGGCCATCTTTGTTTACATAGAGTTATATAATGAAAACTTGTAGCGACTACTCCTCTGAAACTACTAGACGGATTTTCATGAAACTTCACAGGAATGTTGCTCTTGATGTCTAAATGATCCTAGCAAAATTTCAGGTCGGCCGGAAATTCAAGATGGCCGCCACGGCTAAAAATAAATTTTCAAAATACAAGTTTGTAGCGACTACTTCTTGAAAACTATAAGTGATATTGATATGGGACTTTTTCTAAAATGATCAGCATGACATGATGTTGGTCCTTATCAAAAATCATTTTGATTCGACATTAAACGTGGCTGCCAGCGGCCATCTTTGTTTACATAGAGTTATATAGTAAAAACTTGTAGCGACTACTCCTCTGAAACTACTTGACGGATTGTCATGAAACTTTACAGGAATGTTGCTCTTGATGTCTAATTGATCCTAGAAAAATTTCAGGTCGGCCGGAAATTCAAGATGGCCGTCACAGCTAAAAATAGATTTTTAAAAAATAAGTTTGTAGCGACTACTTCTTGAAAACTATAAGTGATATTGATATGGGACTTTTTCTAAAATGATCAGCATGACATGATGTAGATCCTTGTGGAAAATTATTTTGATTCGACGTTAAACATGGCTGCCAGTGGCCATCTTTGGTTACATAGAGTTATATAGTAAAAACTTGTAGCGACTACTCCTCTGAAACTACTTGGCGGATTGTCATGAAACCTCACAGGAATGTTGCTCTTGATGTCTAATTGATTCTAGAAAAAATTCAGGTCGGCCGGAAATTCAAGATGGCCGTCACAGCTAAAAATGGATTTGTAAAAAATAAGTTTGTACAGACTACTTGTTGAAAACTAAAAGTGATATTGATATGGGACTTTTTCTAAAATGATCAGCATTACATGATGTAGATCCTTGTAGAAAATTATTTTGATTCGATGTTAAACATGGCTGCCAGTGGCCATCTTTGGTTACATAGAGTTATATAGTAAAAACTTGTAGCGACTACTTCTCTGAAACTACTTGACGGATGTTCATGAAACTTCACAGGAATGTTGCTCTTGATGTCTAGTTGATCCTAGAAAAATTTCAGGTCGGCCGGAAATTCAAGATGGCCACCACAGCTAAAAATAGATTTAAAATAAATAAGTTTGTAGCGACTACTTCTTCAAAACAATAAGAGATATTGATATGGGACTTTTTCTAAAATGATCAGTATGACATGATGTTGGTCCTTGTGGAAAATTATTTTGATTCGACGTTAAACATGGCTGCCAGTGGCCATCTTTGGTTATATAGAGTTATATAATGAAAACATGTAGCGACTACTTCTCTGAAACTACTTGACGGACTTTCATGAAACTTCACAGGAATGTTGCTCTTAATGTCTTATTGCTCTTAGCAAAATTTCAGGTCGGCCGGAAATTCAAGATGGCCGCCACGGTTAAAAATAGATTTTCAAAAAACAAGTCTGTAGCGACTACTTCCTGAAATCAAAATCAATCAGTAGAGCTTCAAGGTCATTGACCTCTTGTATTAAAATGCTGTTTAAGCTTTTATACGCCCTCAAAAACTGGCCTATGGAAATACCAGCAAAAAGTCGGAAGTTTCTTTTTTTGTTCATTATAAATGATTGTATATATTTTTATGAAGTCATGTCTCCTAACAATTGCGGAAATTCTATAAAAAAAAAAAGAGTGTCATATGAGAAACGTGATCTCATCATTCATTATAATCTAATCAAATGCTAATCATATGATAATTTTCCATTGTGAATTTCAAAAATCAATATAATTATACAATCACTCGACTATGGAATATATCTCTACAACAGTCCCTGATCTACACTGGGATTCAGTTTCCAATGTTAAGAAAGCCGAATAATTAAAAATATTTATTTTTAAATTTTGTATATTTTCTATTTTTAGATATGCAGAAGTTACAGCCAATGAGAGCTCTCTCAGGAAGTCAGTGGATCACGGGGACGATGCCATTTCAAAGGTCTACATCAGTTATCTGGCAACCTGGCTGAATGCACTGAATGACTCGGCAGAAATTGACCAGCAGACGGCAATCTTGTCAAACATCTCTGCCACTTATGACGCGGAAGAAACAAATGCCACTTACGTCATTGACAATAGCGTGTATGGATGGATGACAGACAGACAATACAGAGTGGATGCAAGAACTGAGTTGCTGACAATTCTGAAGGATTTACCTGTCAGAGACGAGGTAAATATACAGTATGCTATAGAAAAATAAATGTTGTTTTGCCTTTTTAAAGAAAAAACAAAAATATGTCTTTTTAGTATGATGGCATCGCCAGCAGCCACCTTTAGAAAGCACTCCCATAACTAGGGGTAAACTTGGATTTTGCTGTTGCTGATATGCCACTACCGAATTACTGCTCAAACTGAGCAGATATGTTACCCTTATGCATAGGGACTGAAAGGCCAGTTCTGCAGAAATAGAGAAAATCACTCTTGTCACCGTACACTCCTCGGAGACCTTGTCGTGGGAGGATATCCGGCTTATATTACGAGAAAAACTCATAACAATATAAATTATACGCTGTGATTGATTTTGTTGTAATTTGCCGTACAAACAGCGTCCATTTTATAATCTAAATTATTTACAGTAGATCGTTATCATAAATGCCTATGTTTAGACATAGCAGACTCAGTTGAATCAACACAAAGCGACACTCTCATTAATGGGCACTAACTGTATAAAGTAAAATCAACCTGAGCAGACCTTTCCACCATTGCAGAAAAATCATGATTAAATTCAAATGAAGTACATATGACCTTTTTACTGAGTAATGCACATTAATGGTTAATGAAAGGGAGAGCGGAAGTCACGTGTTTAATGTGTGTGTTCACATGATCTTTAGACAACTACTTGTGTAGAGTTAGACCAGAAGATATAACAACTTAAAACAAAAACTACGTGACTGCTGAAGCTGTGGAACATACCAACCTATCTAACACTCTCACACACACAGAGTTACTACTCCCATACGCTGAGTTACTACACTAGTTTGCGCACGTCACCAAGCATTTCATGTCTATAATTGTACATCATGATTAAACATGCTGTGGTCATGTTTATATAAAGAAACAATGCCTTAATTACGCACATCAAAGAATGTTTATTTCTATAACAGGCAGGATAAATAAGTAAAGTGTGTGCCTGGAAAGTGTTTTATTATGTAGTGGAGTGTCTTCAGGGGAAATGTCATTTTGAATAACTCAAACTTACGATTATAGTATTATAGGATATTATTAGATTTGTGGAAGCTTTTAAAGAATAAATCACTGTAAGTGTGTTAAATCCTAGTATTTCAAATAAATTGTTGCTTAACAAGTGCTCGTTATTGAAGTTATTAAACGAATTGGCAAAAATGATATGATGAGACCGGTTGCTGAGAATCGTATTTTTTGCCGAGAAATGTACTAAATTCAATACCAAATCAGCACGAAGCACGAATTTGTGATTATAATGATGATTATGTCGTCTAACTTCACATCAGCGTCAGAAAGTGTGCCTTCACATTGACTTTATACCACTAGTGGATTATAGAATTGTGCGTGTTGTTTCACTCCCATGATGTAAGTAATACATTAGAGACCATAGTCTGTTAAAGGATAAAGCACAGTTTGTTAGATGCTAAAGGATAAATGTATATGAAAGGATAAATCATTGTTTTATAAAAAATCAGTTTGTTAGATCAATCATAGTTTGTTAAAAGTTAAAGGATAAATCATAGTATATTAAAGAATATTATAAATCATTGTTTGTTTTGTAATGAATGTCAGTTTTGTGTTGCCAGCATTCCATGGCAGACAGGGATCACTTCGTTGTTGTCCGTTGGTCATCCGTCACACATTAACCTGCAGCCTAACCTTGGCCATAACTTGAAAAGTATTTGACATATGTTCATAAAACTTCACACACATCTTCATCTTGCCTCAAAGAATGTTGCTAAACACGTCCAATAACTCAAGATTGCCATGTATTTTAAGATTACATTTTCCTGAAAAGGATCCCACTTTCATTTTGGCAGAGTTCTGCCCCTTTTCATAAAACTTAAACCTGCAACCTAACCAAGCTGAATTAAGCACATGGCAGGTGACACAAGTGTTCCATGGAAAACCCTTCTAGTTTAGAAAATCAGTGTTATAGTTAAAGAATAAATCATAGTTTGTTTGAAGATAAATCATAATTTGTTAAACAATAAATCAAAGTTTGGTAAAGAATAAATCATAGTTTGTTAAACAATAAATCATAGTTTGTTAAACAATAAATCATAGTTTGTTTGAAGATAAATCATAGTTTGTTTGAAGATAAATCATAGTTTGGTAAAGAATAAATCATAGTTTGGTAAAGAATAAATCATAGTTTGTTAAACAATAAATCAAAGTTTGGTAAAGAATAAATCATAGTTTGTTAAACAATAAATCATAGTTTGTTTGAAGATAAATCATAGTTTGTTTGAAGATAAATCATAGTTTGTTTGAAGATAAATCATAGTTTGGTAAAGAATAAATCATAGTTTGGTAAACAATAAATTATAGTTTGTTAAACAATAAATCATAGTTTGGTAAACAATAAATCATAGTTTGTTAAAGGATTAATCAACATATAAATCATAGTCTGTTGAAGGATAAATATCAGAATATTTAAGGATAAATCATAATGTGTTAAAATATAAATCGCAGTATATGTAAGGATAAATCATCCTGTTAAAGGATACATCAGTCCGTATAAGGATGACTCCTATTATGTAAAGGATAAATAGATTTTAAAGAATAAAATATCGCAATATTAAATCATTATGATAAGTTAAACATCAATTGTGGATTGTTAGAGGGAAGTTGTAGTAAGATAGCGGGTGCCCAACTGTGATACATATTTGATGAATAGCTGGTGTGAGTGCTAATAATGATAATCATAGTTAAATGTTTTCAGAAACGATTTTGCCTTTGGGAGTAATTAAGGACAGATCTGATAAACAGCTTTGTGGGTAGTGTACTGTGAAGATAAAAGAATACAATACAGTGCATCACTTATTAACACCCGGGGCAGATATAGTGTTTTATTGATGAATACATATTCCAGTAATAATATAAGGTGTGGGATTGTCATTATTTTTGTCTGTTCTGTACCAGTGGGCACTTTATCTTTTGTTTATGAGTAACTTTGTATCCACAAACATGTAACAATTGCTTAGAAGTCATAATTGCTAATTAGAAGTTGTAAAACTAATTAGAAATTGTAGCATTTGCTAATTAAAAGTCATAACTAATATTAGATGTTGTAACAATTACTAATTAGAAGTTGCAACAGTTACTAATTAGAATTGAATTGAATGTTGTTTAATGGTTTATCAACACGGTATAGGTTATTTAGAGCCGCCCCAGAGAGCGGGGAAGGATACATAGGAATCCGGGAACCGTGCCCTACTCTTACTATGGAATGGATTCCTATGGTTGTTTAACGTGCTCGGAGGATAGACCGATACACGGGACCGCCCGGTTTACGTCCGCTGGAAAAAACAAACCGACGAAACTCGTTGGCACCACGGAGGATTGAACCCGGGGCTACTAATTAGATCTCGTAATGATTGCTAATTGGAAGTCATAACAATTATTAATATTAGAAGTTGTAACACTAATTAAAAGTCATAAAAATTACTAACTAGAAGTCGTAACAATTGATACTTAGATGACTTCGCCTATGAAGCAGGTTGGTAAAATTAGGTCAACGAGACATCCAAGATAGCCGCAGTTATTCTACGTCGAAATCTCAAAAACACTGAACAGATTTCTACAGCTTTCCTTTATTAATGAATGCCAACCCCTAGACTTTGAAGTTTGTTTAACCCTTTCACCACCAAATTAATAGCGAAAAGTTGTCATAACTTGAATTAGTTGTGCTAATCAGCTCAAATTTTAAACACATGATATAATAGGATTATTACTAAAGTAGCGTCTTCTGGAAGTTTGTATCACCTCTCGTAGATAAGTGCCAGATCAAGGATCACACGAGAGGCTCCGCCTCTCGTGTGATCCTGATCTGGCATTTACCTAGGAGAGGTGATACAAACTTCCAGAACACGTTACTCTAGTAATGATCCTTTTATTACATACCTTACACATCATTAACATAGACATATTTGCATTGCTATTGAATATACACATTCAATAAAGCATATTATTTCTGGATAAAGTGCAGCGGGAAAATGTATGTAGTTTTAAGGTGTTGGTGTTCATTGGTCTGACCTACCTGTTTTGTTTGTATGATGTAACGTCGTCTTGACGTTCTCGCGCATAGTGGCGTAAAACTTCTTGAATCATTGGAAAAAACACTGTTCTATTTTTAGTAAGGTAGTGATACTAATTCTATTTTTAGTAGCATAGTGATAACCTGTAGTGTGATACATGATAACCTGTAGTGTGATACAGTTGTTGTATTCCATTATAAGAAAATGAAGGTACTATGTATATATTATTGATAGGTATATAATAAATAAATATAACAATAAAACACATAAAGATACTGCTATTCTATCTTATAAATTTCCAAATATAGTGAAAACTTTTTTGTGTGGTAATCTTTGATATATATATAGATATTAATAATGTTTTTTTCATATCTAAGGCAAAGTTACAATTTATAATAATAACATTATTTGTTTTGTTTTTATTTACAGTGACATTGCATTGTAAAATATTACATACTCACTATTACAATCTACTTTCGTTTTTGAAACAACAACAATAATATACACCTGACATTTCACTCATAACAGGCATTTCCAACCCAGATCCACGCTTCCATTTTGGATCTAAATTATTAGTTCTGGAACTTTCAGTGCTTTAAACACTTTAAACAGCTATAACTTTGTCATTTTTTGGTTAAATTTTATAAATCCCAATGTGAAAACAGTTTTGACAGCCTCGCTCTGATATTATTTCCGCATGCAGGTGTTATGCGCGAAATATACACCACCATAAGAATCACTAAAGCTTTACTATCGTCGGATGTCGACGCAAGGCGCCTATGGCACTATACCAAGCTGTGGCGGGGAAAGGGTTAAATGGAGTCAATGGGGTAAAAAATTCCCGTGCTCTTGGGGTCCAAAGTTTGTATATAGAGATTTTACATTTTACAATATAAGCAAAGATTTTGATTTTCTGAAACTGCCAGGCATACAGCGCTCATTTGCATTAGCTTATATCTAGCAGTTTGGGCTATATGACCCACTTGGTCATTTATCTTGGACCAAAAAAAATCAAATAATTGACATTAGTTTGTAGCAGAGGCTTCTATAAAGGCACAACTCTAGTTGTCTGAAAGATATCATTCTCGTATTTTGCTAATACTTTGCGCTTTTCTATGGACCAAAAAATAATTCCATTAATTTACATCAACACCCACGTATCTTGCTAACAACGATGTCAGAAAATTAGAAGCGGTGTGTAAATCACGGTTGGAACAGGGACAGCGGTAATGGAATGTCCAATAGTCAAGTGAATGTGTCGCTGAATATGTCGTCTGCTAAATGGAAGCACGTCTGCTAAATGGGAGGATGGCCCTCTTACTGGGCTCTCTTACACGGTCTGGACAGAACTATTTTTACAATTTTATACGCAAAATCGATACTGTCACATTGTATTTCAAGATTATGGCCACCGAAATGAGAAATAATAGGAAAGTAAGAAAATGTGTTTATGCCTGGGGAATCGGGAGTAACTAGTCTATTAGTTACAGTTCAACGTACCTCATTTAGTTGTTTTTCTTTCGGTATTTAGATTTTCTTGTTCATGTTTTTTCCATGAAATGTCTATATTCTATGGTAAGTTATGGTTTATGACACATACATGAGACATAATTGTTTACTTGTATGCATCATTAAATCATCAGAAGAACCGTTCAAGCTTGGTCGAATTATATATGAGCACAATGTTGTAGCCATTATTATTCGATAATCAGTCCCATCAACTCCGTAATTCCAGAGTTATGCCCCTTGGAATAGTAAAAATTCACAAAGGAATGTTGTCTGGACTGTAATAGGGTTAGACTTGGTCAAATTGTATAAAATAAAACTGTTTTGCAATACTTTGTCAGTCCCATCATTCAAAGACAACTCTAGTTTCCGTCTGCTGCTTTTAAAAAAAATACTTCCTTAATGGCCGTGGTTCCATATCATGTGTCCATATTTCGGTGTGTGTGTGTGTGTGTGTGTGTGTGTGTGTGTGTGTGTGTGTGTAGTTCTAAGGATTATTCTCACTGCCTTTTAACCTATATTGTCCATATTTCCAAATTATGCTCTCCCTTTTATTAACACCCTTTGGGACAACCTGTATTGCTTCTTGAAAAGCATCCCAGTCAGCTATAGAGAATTTGTAAGAGAGAATCTTGTTGTTGGGAATATTGGATTTTCTTGAGTTAATCTGGTCTCAGTTGCTGTTTGTTGGAATCAGGATTTAGTGAATAAAAGGAGATTGTGAGAAATATAATGACTGGGGAAAAGTGAACATTGAGTTGCCAGCAATATCTGTCTTGTCCTTTCTCACCATATGTGGAAAATAAACATTTGAAATGGACGTGGATTTGGTGTTTGTGACAGTTTGGACATTTTTGAATATAATTTTGATCTATGATGGCACTCGGGGATGATGGATGGCGTAGTTGTGAACAAGTGGCAGTTAACATGGGGTCAAGGTTACATATCTGTTTATGGGTCTGATGTATTTGACCTTGACACGACGACCTCCGGTTACCAAGGTACAGTACATACACAACATATTGGTTTTGCAGGAGTAACAGTATGCTTCCAATGCTTGACTGTGTTGTATTTGGCTCTTCATGATTTAATTATAATTATTTTTTTAATAATATTTAAATGCTTAAAATATTTAATGATTTACCATGTTTCATAATTTATCGTACAACAATTTCAAGGTAAGAAGAATTTCTACTATAATTGCTCTTAGGCCAGTATTTTTTAATTGTTTACCGATTTGTTTAGAAAAAAATGTTGATATATAAAATAAAGATAAAAAGGAAAATATTTTTCATTTTCAAAAATTCTGTGACATAATCATCGAGGTAATCTAGAATCAGAAAATTAAGTACCTTTTGGTGGGTATTAAATTCGAACTTTTTAGGTTTGAGGCAATAATGAAACGATACTTTTTTTTTCAGTTTGCTAAATTTTAGAGTAAGATGGTCAGTAATTCTAAAAAAACAGACTGACATTAGTTTGTAAGCGGACAGTTTTTATGATATTTTATATATGATCCTGTTGTATATGTTTGATATTTATTTTAAACGTGACACCTTTAAATATCGTAATATTCTTGTTTCGAAAGATTCTTACATACGTGATTGGGAAATTCATCAATCTCACAAGTAACCATTTTCCTCAAAAAATTTGCATCTTTAATGTTAAAGATTACACTCTTGCAGTGAGATCTGTATCTTACATACCTTTTCCTTAGCTTGAAATTATTATTCACAATTTGTCTTCTTTTCTAAAATTGACATCTCAAAGGACAACTATAAAAAGACATCAACAGAACTGATACGGTGGTTATTCTCATCACATTGTAATCGAAAAGCGTTTGTATTAACTTGTCAATTTATTCATGAACAAATTCTTGTCACCGGTTTCCAAATTCCCATAGAAACCTTTGTCATTGTCGTTTGTCAAGATTTAGTATTCATTTTGGAAAGAATTTTCATGGATGTTATTGCCGCTTGTGTTTAGGATTAAAAAAATACAGGTGTCTATACATGTATCAGTGAGTCTGTTCTAAAAAACTTGTTTCTGTGTTCTTAACAATGTTCTTTGGTGATTTATACAACTCGGATAAAAAAAAGTAAGTTATATAAAGTTATACAGTGGCCCATTTGTGTTATACAGTGGCCCAGTTGTGTTATACAGTGGCCCAATTGTGTTATACAGTGGCCCAGGTGTGTTATACAGTGGCCCTGTTGTTCAAAGATTGGTTAGCTTAATCTTTGGTTAGTATAAACTTTCTCATAAAAATATGTTTTGTACTACTAACATTTTTTAATTTGCATTTCTTCCTAACATAATGCTTTCACCTGCTCAGTTTCTGGTAGAGATATTCATTTATCAGAAATTCAAAGAGATTTGAAATGTTGACTTAACGCTAGGTTAAGTTAACCGATCATTGAACAACTGGGCCATGTATATTCAATTGTTGGAAATATTTAACACTAGTCTTGTTGTAAAAATCACAGTATATATTTTGTAAAGATGCTGAACTCATGACAGCATACATTCCACTTCATGTTCTCAAAAATTTAATCTCAAACTCAAGCTTGCACAAAAATTTATTTGTGATTTAACTGTAGGGTAGCCAGAAGTTTCCAGGAAAAAAGGTTATGTTGGATTTATCTTGTTCATGTATATGGTCTGTACAAAAATATTCTAGACCCACTTTATTTTATTTGTAAATCTGCATCATCAAATGCTTTCCTGATCAGTGGCTACAAAGTGCTTTCCTGATCAGTATCAATAAAAGCTTTCATAACCAGAGGCTGCAAGACATGAACAGGCTTCAAGCACAAAAAAACAACAACAAAAACTTAATTTACATGCATCTATAACTCATGTTTATTAATTTTAGATATGAATACCGATTTTCCTTGTTAAAATTGCCCAGGGTTAGAGTTATAATCGCAGCTTATTTTGACACAATGTTAAGGCCAACAAAATAAATACCCGTGTTTCCACTGCCGTCACCGAGCCTAAGTTTTAGCCTCCACCCTGAAGTGTTTTATGCTAATAGTAATCAGTCACCGTTGACGTCTGGATCTTCTCGCTATACAGGCTATACAAGCTATACAAACAGGTCTGTAGCCATCCCTGACATTTGACTGAGTTCGAGTGTATTTCCGGTACACTTTTTTTCATTTTTAGCATGGCAGTGTTATAGTTGATTCCATGGCAGTGTTATAGTTGATTCCATTAAAATTCCTACTTCAGTTTGTTGTTCTTTCCCAAATGTTTACGAGGCAACGGTTTTCCCGAAGTGTGGCTTCGGGCATGATCTTCCTGCTGACCTGTCCTAAAAGCAATCTTATTTCATGATATTCCATTGTTTTGACTCATTTTGTCCTGAGGTAACCTTATTTTATTCTCATATTTCAGTCACCACATTATTTGCCAGATAACTGCATAAACTATAATTATTACATTATTCCGTTTTGCCCAACAGTGTCAGATTTGACATTCTAACCCCCACATGGCCATTTTTTTCCCTCTGGGAATGAGATACTCAGATGTGAGAAACGTGTAATTTACAAAATTACTAATATAATGAAAGAAATGATGTATGGTATAGTATAATGGTTAATTGTTCTTCTTTCAGGGAAGATTAGTGTTGACTTTATAAAGCCATATTACTTCATGGCCTCTGCCAGATCAAGCACATTATATATTAAATATAAGCATCCCCATCTGGCTGAAGATCTCATAGAAAGCATCAGAAATTGAACTAAATTACAGTCTTGGCAGTGTACCACGGTTTGTCTCTGTACCGCGGTTTGTCTCTATACCACGGTTTGTCTCATTTGTCTCTGTACCACGGTTTGTCTCTGTATGAAGGTTCTTCGTAAATCAGAAATACCTGTTTCCCCATGATATAAAATATATTAATTCTTTCGGTTAACTCCCTTGAATTTTAGAAGTATACTGTGACCATGGTCAGTCCTGTTTTCTCAGGTATCTCTGGTCTAGTATTATAAATCAAAGGGACTTAACAATCGTAACATCAAAGGGACAAATCAGATGGACAAAGGGACATAATAACATGGTAAATCAAAGGGACATAACAATACAATAATAAATGGGACATAACAATCTGTTTACATCAAAAAACATCAGTAAAGAGGTATAACAATTTAGTAATCAAAGGGACATAACAATACTGTTAACAAAGGGACATAACAATACAGTTAACAAAGGCACATAACAATACAGTTAACAAAGGGACATAACAATATGGTAGGCAAAGGGACATAACAATATGGTAAACAAAGGGACATAACAATATGGTAGTCAAAGGGACATAACAATATGGTAAACAAAGGGACATAACAATATGGTAAACAAAGGGACAACAATAAGGTAAACAAAGGGACATAACAATATGGTAAACAAAGGGACATAACAATATGGTAAACAAAGGGACATAACAATATGGTAAACAAAGGGACAACAATAAGGTAAACAAAGGGACATAACAATAAGGTAAACAAAGGGACATAACAATAAGGTAAACAAAGGGACATAACAATAAGGTAACTTCAACATATAATTACTTCAGAGGAGCTTAGTTGTACTTTTGTCATCTGCAGTCATGAATTGAACTACTTATTACAATAAATTAATTGCATTGCTATTTTTAAAGCTGTTCTCAACCTCTTATTATCACCTTTACGACTGTTATTTGACTAGATAAACTGGGTGGTCCTGTTATTTGACTAGCATATTGGGACATAAACTGGGTGGTCCTGTTATTTGACTAGCATATTGGTACATAAACTGGGTGGTCCTGTTATTTGACTAGCATATTGGGACATAAACTGGGTGGTCCTGTTATTTGACTAGCATATTGGGACATAAACTGGGTGGTCCTGTTATTTGACTAGCATATTGGTACATAAACTGGGTGGTCCTGTTATTTGACTAGCATATTGGGACATAAACTGGGTGGTCCTGTTATTTGACTAGCATATTGGTACATAAACTGGGTGGTCCTGTTATTTGACTAGCATATTGGTACATAAACTGGGTGGTCCTGTTATTTGACTAGCATATTGGGACATAAACTGGGTGGTCCTGTTATTTGACTAGCATATTGGTACATAAACTGGGTGGTCCTGTTATTTGACTAGCATATTGGTACATAAACTGGGTGGTCCTGTTATTTGACTAGCATTTTGGGACATAAACTGGGTGGTCCTGTTATTTGACTAGCATATTGGTACATAAACTGGGTGGTCCTGTTATTTGACTAGCATATTGGGACATAAACTGGGTGGTCCTGTTATTTGACTAGCATATTGGTACATAAACTGGGTGGTCCTGTTATTTGACTAGCATATTGGTACATAAACTGGGTGGTCCTGTTATTTGACTAGCATTTTGGGACATAAACTGGGTGGTCCTGTTATTTGACTAGCATATTGGTACATAAACTGGGTGGTCCTGTTATTTGACTAGCATATTGGGACATAAACTGGGTGGTCCTGTTATTTGACTAGCATATTGGTACATAAACTGGGTGGTCCTGTTATTTGACTAGCATATTGGTACATAAACTGGGTGGTCCTGTTATTTGACTAGCATATTGGGACATAAACTGAGTGGTCCTGTTATTTGACTAGCATATTGGTACATAAACTGGGTGGTCCTGTTATTTGACTAGCATATTGGTACATAAACTGGGTGGTCCTGTTATTTGACTAGCATATTGGTACATAAACTGGGTGGTCCTGTTATTTGACTAGCATATTGGGACATAAACTGAGTGGTCCTGTTATTTGACTAGCATATTGGTACATAAACTGGGTGGTCCTGTTATTTGACTAGCATATTGGTACATAAACTGGGTGGTCCTGTTATTTGACTAGCATATTGGTACATAAACTGGGTGGTCCTGTTATTTGACTAGCATATTGGGACATAAACTGGGTGGTCCTGTGTATCATATACGTTTTTACAAGCTCTCTCTGCATATAATATCTCAAATATGTTGTCTGTTCAAGTTTATTTCAGCTTAATTTTACAGATTGTTATTTTAGAAACCGTATATAGGCTGCGTTTCTTGAGGATTTTAAATTTTGCTCTGACATTTTCTGAGGAACTCCAGTTTTTCTTTGACTTTTTATGATGCTTTGCAGTTTTGCTCTTTCCGTGAGGAGTGTTTCTGTTTTGTTGCCCTTTTTTGCTAAGAGCTCCAGTAGGGATAAATCTGGGATAAATCTGGGCTAAATGTCAATGAAGTCATATACTGTGTTAACCTCTCAATACGATGTCCGACATAATACACCTATACTTTTATATATAATATATATACTGTGTACAATGAATGTTGGTCCTAAATCATTGACCGTTTCAATCTATTTTTAGTCCTAAACTAACTGTAACTGAGTTGAGCCCTATTGCACTCCGCACTGATTGACTCCGCATTCAACACTTTTCTTCACCAGTTTGTATGTTTCTTTAGGTAATTACTTGATAATTTTGTGTGTGCCCTGCTTTCTTTGAGGAAGTTCCAGTTTGTAATTTCATCTCAGCATTGTGCTATAATGATAATTGTACAAGAGTTTGCCTGTAACCATACTGGCAATTACTGGTAGATTGGCTTTTCCATGGAACTGTATATTGATATTTCCTGTTGTACTGACAACTCACTTCCTTAGGGAAAAGGGCAGAGGTTATTTTCTTCATGTAATGCAATACAATTACCCACACAAGTCTTGCTTGTAAAGGGCATAGGTCAGGTATCATTGCATGTAACTAAGGGCAGAGGTCAGGTGTCATCGTAGTGTAACTAAGGGCAGAGGTCAGGTGTCATTGCAGTGTAAATAAGGGCAGGTGTCAGCCTAGTGTAACTAAGGGCAGAAGTCAGGTGTCATTGCAGTGTAACTAGAGGCAGAGGTGAGGTGTCATTGCAGTGTAACTAAGGGCAGAGGTCAGGTGTCATCTCATCGTAACTAAGGGTTAGCACTACATCAAAGTAATCTGGGAATCGTTAGGATTACCCACACAGCTCGGGTTTCATGGTAGTGTTACTAAGGGCAGAAGTCAGGTGTCATTGCAGTGTAACTAAGGGCAGAGGTCAGGTGTCATTGCAATGTAACTAAGGGCAGAGGTCAGGTGTCATCGTAGTGTAACCAAGGTCAGGTGTCATAGTAGTGTAACTAAGGGCAGAGGTCAGGTGGTAGTGAAACTAAAGGCAGAAGTCAGATGTCAGTTTAACTGATGGTTCAAGACATCCAATTTGTGGCATTCCATAATTTGTAAAAAGATTAACTACATTCGTTACTGTGACGTACCTATTTTGACAGTACAATACTGTGTTTTGGTGTGGCCAGGTATGTCGTAGCTTGTTAATTACTTGGCATGTGACAGTAAAGTACTGTGTTATGGTGTGGCCAAGTATGCCATAGCTTGTAAATTACTTGACATTTGACATACAGTACTATGTTATAGTGTGGCCATGAATGTCATAGCTTGTAAATTACTTGACATATGCCAGTACGATACTATCTTATGGTGTATCCATGTTTGTCATAGCTTGTAAATTACTTGACATGTGACAGTACAGTAGTATGTTATGATATGGCCATGTATGTCATAGCTTTTAAATTACTTGACATGTGGCAGTACAGTAGTATGTTATGGTATGGCCATGTATGTCATAGCTTGTAAATTACTTGACATATGACAGTACAGTACTATGTTTTATTGTGTCCATGTCATAGCTTGTACATTATTTGACATGTGACCGTACAGTACTTTGTTATGGTTGTTGCCATATATGTCATAGCTTGTAAATTACTTGACATGTGACCGTACAGTACTTTGTTATGGTTGTTGCCATATATGTCATAGCTTGTAAATTACTTGACATGTGACATCAGTACAGTAGTATGTTATGGTAAAGCCATTGTAAATTACTTGACATGTGACATCAGTACAGTAGTATGTTATGGTAAAGCCATTGTAAATTACTTGACATGTGACAGGACAGTAGTATGTTATAGTATGGCCATGCATGTCGTAACTTGTAAATTACTTGACATGTGAGGAGAGAGGAAGGAACATCTTGTGCATCTATACATATATGCTAGAAATGGAGGTACACATGTTTGGCTCTAATGCTTCTGTTTATTTATCATGGATTGGCATAGACATGGCTGACACAAATCACACCACAAGGGTGCTACTGACTGCCCTTCCATTCCAGCACACCCAGCGAGGAAGTTTTAATAATAATCCTTAAAAATTATGATTGTGTAGGATTACTTAATTATGCAGTACTTAATTATGTATGTGGAAAGTGCAAGTGTCTCCAGGTCTCGGTGTACATGTCTCGTGATCCGTTATAGTTTCCATGTTATATTGATATAATCACATCTGTAAATGTCACTTGCTCCTATGAGTGTGGCATCAGTTACTAGGTGTACATTATTCAGACGGATATAGGCAATAATTAACCCTTAGCAGCTTAATGTTTAGCTTGCTACCAGTGCATTTTCATTGACAGTCTTTGACTCTATCATCGGGCGTGTGGAAGAACTAAACGTGTGGAAGAACTAAAAGAATCGTTCAGAACCAAGCAGTACATTCTCCCTGCTGCTGGACGTAGCTCTCAATAGTGTTGGGAGTCGGACTGGAAAATTACTAATCTGAAAACCAAATTGGATCGATAATTAATTGTACAAACGCTCTGTTATTGATGTACTGACACAGTATTATATATATATTATGTATATAAAGGGAGATAATTTGAACTCACTACGGCAACTTTCCAAACTGGGATCTCGTAAGATTCACGTTCACAAAGCAGAATTGTATATAGGGAGAAATATTTGTGAACTACCAAGGACAGACAACCTTCGGACGAACTACGGCAGGGCGCCTAGCTATGAGGAGATACACAGAAATCAAGCGTATGCATTCACTCCCTAAAAAGGATAGCTGCAACACACGTTGATGCACTTTATCTCTACATCATAACACACTCGTCTGGAGGCACAACATATAGACGCATACATACATACAATTATAGCTCATATGAGTGGGCCACATTTAAGCATTCAGCCACACACAGCTACATTGAGACAGTGACAATGAAAGGTGCCGGATCTTGGGGATACTGTGAATTCCGTAAATATAATAAAGGGAGATAATTTGAACTCACTGTATGTATATATAATATATATATAAAACAGGAGCCTTTGCTTTTTATGTACCCTTTAGCCATGATGAATTTGGTACAAGGACGACTACCAGAAAGAAATTATCTGAGTCAAATGAAAATTACTATGGATTGTTGCTGATTTTAGATCAGTTTGATTAGTTTTCACATCCCCAGCTCTAAATAACCTACATAATGTGATAATGAACGGTTTAACGCCAATTCAGCTAAACTGCAGTTATAATTGGCAATGCACTGACACCAGTTTATTTTATTGTATCATTATGCACTTGCATCAGAACAGAGACGCTACCCTTGGGACATTATTACTGTTTTTACATTGGTGGGAAATGCACTCCCAGTAAAATAAATGCCAAGATATTGCTTTATGGATTTTGTTGAAGGATATTTAGAAAAAACATTATTGGGTTTGCTTGAAGACAGAGATTCATGCAGTACATTCCAGTTCATCCCTACCTGTGTACCTGTATCAACAAACAGACACCAGAACAGCATCAACAGCCGGATACTAAAACTGCATCACGATGAGACACCAAAACTGCATCAACATCCAGACACCAAAACATCAACAGCCAGACCCCAACATCACATCAACAGCCAGACACCAAAACTGCATCAACAGCCAGACATCAACAGCCAGACACCAAAACTGCATCAACAGCCAGACACAGAAACTGCATCAACAGTAAGATACCAAAACTGCATCAACAGCCAGACCTGCATCAACAGTGAGACACCAACAATGTATCAACAGTGAGAGCAGTGAGAGCAAAACTTCATCAACAGTGAGACACAAAGCTGCATCAAAAGTCAAACACCAAAACTGCATCAACACTGAACATAAAATATTAAGACAACAAAGTGCATGAACACCCAGTGACAGAACTGCATCAAAAGCCAGACATCAAAACTATCAACAGCGAGAAACCAAAAGTGCACCAATTACCAGACCAGTATTTGCATTTTGAAATGAACACCATTTTATTCAAAGAAACTAGCCAGTCACATGCAAACAGTACTCTTTTCTGTTGACTTTGGTTTATTGTATTTTTGGCTTTTGCCTTGTTTACCACGGACAGTCTCGTTTCCCAGAGACAGCCTCATTTCCCAGGGACAGCATTTGTTTCCCACGGACAGCCTTGTTTCCACGGTCAGCTTCATTTCCCAGGGACAGCTTCGTTTCCCAGGGACCGCCGTGTTTTCCAGGGACAGCCTTGTTTCCGATAGCCTCATTTCCCAAGGACAGCATCATTTCCCAGGGACAGCAAGCATCATTTCCCAAGGACAGCATCATTTCCCAGGGACAGCAAGCATCATTTCCCAGGGACAGCATCATTTCCCAGGGACAGCATCATTTCCCAGGAACACCCAGGAACAGCATCATTTCCCAGGGACAGCATCATTTCCCAGGGACAGCATCATTTCCCAGGAACAGCCTTGTTTTCCATGGATGGCCTCATTTCCCAGGAACAGCATCATTTCCCAGGGACAGCATCATTTCCCAGGAACAGCATCATTTCCCAGGAACAGCCTTGTTTCCCAGGGACAGCCTCATTTCCCAGGATCAGGTTTAAGCTTCAACCAGTGGACATTCTTGTCATAAAATCTGTCTGCCTATGTAACTTATTAATTTGTCTATAGATATAGCTATTTCCAAGACACACAGTCACAGTTATTGATTTTATATCTATCAATTATATAGATGAAGCTGTATCTGACAGACAAGTTATTATCAAAACACAGGATGAATATGGAAATGATGAATTACTACAAATGTCCAGGGTTCATATCCCAACATTGTTCATGGAGGGCCACAGGGGTTTAATTGTCCAACTTTCTCAAACATGGCCGCCTCCATTTATGTTTCTTTTCAGATTTTCAAAAGGTCATATCACCTTTATTTTTCATGGATTTTGATAATTCTTTCAGCTTTATTGAGTTTTTCATAGCCCTTTAAAATAAACCTTGTTTGAAAATAGTGCATCAACCCCTTTAAATACTAACTTGTGAAATGCCATGCCCATGTGTACCTTTACAAATTATATTTCTGCTAACTTTAACACTGTTGTGCCATCATTTCATTGACCTCTCTGTGGCAGCATATACTAACACTTTCTTCCACACTAAAGTCTTGGGTTAATTTAATTTTCTTCCAAATATTACGCCTCCATTTCCAAATCCTAATATACGTGTGCCGCTATTGTTTATTGAGTAACATTGTCTCACTTGAAATAAATGAGTTCTGAAAAGCTGGGAAGAAATTATTTTCTCTGAACATTTTATGAAATGTTTTGCTCAGTTGTGCATATAGCTGAAGAAGAAAAAAAATCCTGGAATTTCTAGGAGAGTCTTTTCATTAGTTTAATATAGGATAAATTCATGTTTTCTGTAGCCAAATCATGTGACAAAATTAAATTCTGAAAGACGTTTATGTTTTATGCATGAATCAAGTTTTAAATTGCCCTCTTATAAACTACAGAAAATGTTAATCTTACAATATTCCAACCGTTTACTTTTTATGGGTGTGTTTAAAAACATGTTTAAAAGACATTTCATTTGCAAAATGTTTCAGTTCAATAATGGCAAAATTACCCTACAAAACCATTTATCAAAAACTCTAGCCAGGTGTTCAGGTCATATGATAATGTATAGTTGCCAATTAGAAATATATGTTTATTCACAGGTTCTTAAAATACTGAATATGCGTAAAATGGATAGTAACTCTTAATTCGAACCTCCAGTTTTGGAGTTGGGTTTGGCTGGTTAAAGCAGTTTAATATTGTGTCTGTAGAGTTTGGATTCTCAAAATAGGTATACGTTGTCATCAGTAGGTAGGTATACGTTGTCATCAGTATGTAGGTATACGTTGTCATGAGTAGGGTAAGATACACTGTACATACGTTGTAAATTTGGTTGTTGTTGGCGGATTAGCTACTTTAAACATAATACTTTCTTGAGCATGTACTGAAGTAAGGCCGCCACTGGCTCGAATCCCTCTGGAAACTTTACTTGTCTTTAGCATGTACTTAAGTAAGGCCGCTGCTGGCTCGAATCCCTCTGGAAACTTTACTTGTCAAGTACAACTTTACTTGAGAAAGTGTCATATCTTATAGATGGCGGGAGATATACAGTACTCTTTCTACCCAGAAAAAAAGATGTCGTCTGCCTGCACCATGGAAAAAACGACCATCATAATTGTATAGCCTAACATGTGCTGAAAATGACGTAAAACAGCATTCAACCAGACAACAACTTAAGTAAAGGCTGATCCGACAAAATAGCACCAGTTGTGTTAGAAAAAGTGGATACCATCCTTACACACCCAGACATTACGAAAATATTCACGGGTTGCAAAATCTGAATTGCCACCTTATAGCACGTATCACTCTGTTATGTTTTTCCCTGCCAAAGTTGATTATTTCCCTTTCCACTGCTAATGGTAAAAAGTAGATGTAAATAGTAACCCATTCCAGGAAGAAATGGAATCATTTTCAAAATGGCTACTTATCAATTTATATGCATAATAAGAATTACAGACTTTTCCCTTTTCACTACCAAAATGGTAGGTACTGAACGGTGATAGACAAGGCACAACAGTTGTTGTACTGGAAACATCTAGGCAGGGGGCATAAACAGAAAAAAGGAAAGGAAAATTGTTTTCATTTGCAATAAATCTTCTGCTGTAATTGAATAGAGATTAGGAAAATCTTAATTCCTTTGTTTTGGCCGCTGTGGGTTCGAATCCCACTTGGAGCTCGACTTGTAAGTGAGGAAGTGTCGATTCTTACGGACGACGGAAGGTGTGCAGTACTGGTTCTACCCAGGAAAAGTGGGTGGTCTGCTCCACCACAAAATAAATAGACCGTCATATATTCCTTACATGTGTTGAAAATGACGTAAAAGACCATACAAACATCCTTTGTTTTGGTGTAATATTCAAACTTTTTACATCCTATGCAATACATTTTTGCAAATACAGCACTTTTTTTTCCATTTTTGCCAAAATCTAGGGAAGTTGGGTCGGTATTCCTCAAAATAAGAAAAGACTGGCCTCCGTATAAATAATGAACTATTCCAGGGAAAAAAGTTATTGTTAATAGCTCATGTTAGACAACTGTCTGGTTAACTTGTACTGGTAGGTATAAATAATGAACTATTCACCAAAAAGTAATCCCATCTTAAAAGCTATGTCTGGCATAATAATATAGGCATAAATAATGAAAGGTTCCATTGAGCTCGTCTGGTGACCTGTTCTCTATCACCTTGCACGTGCCAACACCAGCCGGAAAAACAGACGCAGTGCAGGCAGTGAGGTAATACACAGACAACCAGGAAATATACCACTTGGCAACCTTCTAAACAATTACTTTGAAAAGGAAATTAGAAATTGCAGTGAAAACCGTTGCTGCAAGCGAAACTTGTCAGTTCTACATTAGGCTTATTGTTGCCAGATATAAAAAAAAATATGCTTCAATTAGATAATTGCTGGATGACTTTGGATTATCGAGATCCATTATAAATGAACTATAAGAAATAAATCGTAAACAGACAACTTCACTTCTCTGTTTATGTTTTGATATTGATCAACTCTGCTTTTAACGAGATTTTTTTTTATCACATTGGATTATTTTTCTTCAGGGCGATGACTTCAAAATGCTTTATTGCAGTTTTACAGGATTCTTTGAGTCCAAGGTTCTTAGTACATTTTACTCTAAATTGTGTTGCTGTTCTTTCCCTAGTATGCATGGGAGGAAACTATGGTCTATCGGCTTCGATTCCCGGCAAGCTCACATCCCTCCTCCGTACCTTATTAGGGCAAGGTAGCTTGTGCATGGAGAGCAATACCCTGTGCAAGTTAAAGATTATAAGAATCTTTCATGGGTATCTGGTGAAGAAGATAGGGAATATCAACCTGAGGTATGACTTGTTTTTATCAGAACCGAGGCTGTGCCAAGTTTCCGATTAAAACAGTTATACCGAGGGTTGGAATTTCCCTATCTGAACCGGATACTCTTTTTCTTCCATATTATTTACATCCTTTGCACTGACGTCGCCAATTACTAATGTTTTGCATGTTAATTTACACAATGACATCCAACTGTCATTGTTGATATCAGCGCGTGACTTTTATCTCCACCATGTGTAAGAACAGACTTTCCATCACCCATGTAAAACGCGGAAAACCGTATCCGGTATGCGATACGGTATGCAAAAAAATGTGATGTGCTTTCTACAAGTGCAAACAGATAATATATGTGAAACCACCTTTAACAAAAGGCCAAGATAACATAATGCCAGTTCCTACAAGTGCAATCACTTTCAACAAAAGATCTATTTAATGGATTTGAGTTTTCACTTGTAAACTGATGTTAGACAAAAGACAATTGTATTCAGATTACACGCATATTTTACACCAGTAAACGGATGCTAGACAAAAGACAAGCATATTCAAATTACACCAGTAACCGATGCTAGACAAAAGACGAGCATATTCAAATTACACCAGTAAACCGATGCTAGACAAAAGACGAGCAAATTACACCAGTAAACCGATGCTAGACAAAAGACGAGCATATTCAAATTCACCAGTAAACCGATGCTAGACAAAAGACGAGCATATTCAAATTCACCAGTAAACCGATGCTAGACAAAAGACGAGCATATTCAAATTACACCAGTAAATCGATGCTAGACAAAAGACGAGCATATTCAAATTCACCAGTAAACCGATGCTAGACAAAAGACGAGCATATCCAAATTCACCAGTAAACCGATGCTAGACAAAAGACGAGCATATTCAAATTACACCAGTAAACCGATGCTAGACAAAAGACGAGCATATTCAAATTACACCAGTAAACCGATGCTAGACAAAAGACAAGCATATTCAAATTACACCAGTAAACCGATGCTAGACAAAAGACAAGCATATTCAAATTACACCAGTAAACCGATGCTAGACAAAAGACGATCATATTCAAATTACACCAGTAAACCGATGCTAGACAAAAGACGAGCATATTCAAATAACACCAGTAAACCGATGCTAGACAAAAGACGATCATATTCAAATTACACCAGTTAATCGATGCTAGACAAAAGACGAGCATATTCAAATTACACCAGTAAGCCGATGCTAGACAAAAGACGATCATATTCAAATTACACCAGTAAACCGATGCTAGACAAAAGACAAGCATATTCAAATTACACCAGTAAATCGATGCTAGACAAAAGACGAGCATATTCAAATTACACCAGTAAACCGATGCTAGACAAAAGACGAGCATATTCAAATTACACCAGTAAACCGATGCTAGACAAAAGACAAGCATATTCAAATTACACCAGTAAATCGATGCTAGACAAAAGACAAGCATATTCAAATTACACCAGTAAACCGATGCTAGACAAAAGACGAGCATATTCAAATTACACCAGTAAACCGATGCTAGACAAAAGACGATCATATTCAAATTACACCAGTAAACCGATGCTAGACAAAAGACAAGCATATTCAAATTACACCAGTAAATCGATGCTAGACAAAAGACGAGCATATTCAAATTACACCAGTAAACCGATGCTAGACAAAAGACGATCATATTCAAATTACACCAGTAAACCGATGCTAGACAAAAGACAAGCATATTCAAATTACACCAGTAAATCGATGCTAGACAAAAGACAAGCATATTCAAATTACACCAGTAAACCGATGCTAGACAAAAGACGAGCATATTCAAATTACACCAGTAAACCGATGCTAGACAAAAGACAAGCATATTCAAATTACACCAGTAAATCGATGCTAGACAAAAGACAAGCATATTCAAATTACACCAGTAAACCGATGCTAGACAAAAGACGATCATATTCAAATAACACCAGTAAACCGATGCTAGACAAAAGACGATCATATTCAAATTACACCAGTAAACCGATGCTAGACAAAAGACAAGCATATTCAAATTACACCAGTAAACCGATGCTAGACACAAGACGATCATATTCAAATAACACCAGTAAACCGATGCTAGACAAAAGACGATCATATTCAAATAACACCAGTAAACCGATGCTAGACAAAAGACGATCATAATCAAATTACACCAGTAAACCGATGCTAGACAAAAGACGATCATATTCAAATTACACCAGTAAACCGATGCTAGACAAAAGACGATCATATTCAAATTACACCAGTAAACCGATGCTAGACAAAAGACGAGCATATTCAAATTACACCAGTAAACCGATGCTAGACAAAAGACGATCATATTCAAATTACACCAGTAAACCGATGCTAGACAAAAGACGAGCATATTCAAATTACAACAGTAAACCGATGCTAGACAAAAGACGAGCATATTCAAATTACAACAGTAAACCGATGCTAGACAAAAGACGAGCATATTCAAATTACACCAGTAAACCGATGCTAGACAAAAGACAAGCATATTCAAATTACACCAGTAAACCGATGCTAGACAAAAGACGATCATATTCAAATTACAACAGTAAACCGATGCTAGACAAAAGACGAGCATATTCAAATTACACCAGTAAACCGATGCTAGACAAAAGACGATCATATTCAAATTACACCAGTAAACCGATGCTAGACAAAAGACGAGCATATTCAAATTACACCAGTAAACCGATGCTAGACAAAAGACGATCATATTCAAATTACAACAGTAAACCGATGCTAGACAAAAGACGAGCATATTCAAATTACACCAGTAAACCGATGCTAGACAAAAGACGATCATATTCAAATTACACCAGTAAACCGATGCTAGACAAAAGACGATCATATTCAAATTACACCAGTAAACCGATGCTAGACAAAAGACAAGCATTTTCAAATTACAACAGTAAACCGATGCTAGACACAAGACGAGCATATTCAAATAACACCAGTATGCTGTCTCTAAGGAGCATTAAGAAAAGCAAAGTTTTCTGAAGATTCTATAGGATTCAGTGTGATTCAAGACAAGCATCCAACTAACTTGGATCAATTTGGAAATCGTAATTCCACTCAAAGTCAGCTGAGAGATTGATTATGCTTAAACATTTTCAATGATTCTTTTTAAAACTTTTAGTATAAATCGTAAATATATAAAAGATGCTAAGAAACAGTATTATTGCATATGCCTGGCAATAATTTTCTTCAATTTGCATAAACAATTCTGCCAGGAATCCTTAAATGTCAGATTGTATTGAGTAAATTGATATTGACGGAAGAAAATTGGAAGAAAATTTAACCGGTGCATCTCTTTATTGTTGTTTTGAATACGAGTCTTTTCCACGGATATAAACAACAATCTGAGAAAATAGGTCATAAATTTGTTGTTCCAGCAAGCAATACTCTAACCCTTAACCCACTACATATACTACTCAAAATGTGCTAAGGATCACTTTTTTGCTGTCTAAATTTCTTGCTGAAATAAATAGCATTATTTTTATTTTACATGATATTATTTAGGGCAGTGTATGTGACCTCATGTCTTGATGAAAATTGTGAAATTGTTGAAGTATCAATGAAATTAATATCGTTATTGTGAATTAATTTCTAATAAAATTTATATGGAAGAATAAAAGTGATCCTTGGCAAATTTTGAGTAGTATATATAGGCTGTTATAGTCGAGCTTATCGGGTTAATTCTCTTTCAGACATTGGAAAAAACAATGTTGTGTAAGATTATAGGCTGTAAAAAATGTGTGTCTAGGGTTAAAGTATTCCTCGCTGGAACAAAAGATTTATGACCTATTTTCTCAGATTGTTTTATATCGGTTTAAATAGGTGATCAAGAATTATGGATATTTGCCTAAAATCTTCCATTGTTTGTTTGAATGGTATTTTACGTCATTTTTAGCACATGATGACGGTTGATTTTTTTGTGGTAGAAGCAGGCCACCCTTTGTGGTAGAAGCAGGCCACCCTTTGTGGTAGAAGCAGGCCACCCTTTGTGGTAGAAGCAGGCCACCCTTTGTGGTAGAAGCAGGCCACCCTTTGTGGTAGAAGCAGGCCACCCTTTGCAGCTACGGGTTCAAATCTCACTTGGAGCTCAACTTGTCAAGTGAGAAAGTGTCGATTCTTATGTGTGATGGGATGCATGCAGTATAGGAAAAACGGAGTTGTCTGCCTCTACCACAAAAAAAAATTGACCATCATATATGCTATGACATCTGCCAAAAATGACGTAAAACTCCATCCAAACAAACCAGATAACTTGCATTCCCGGATTGTAAAGACATCATCTAAACCATAAGGAGTGAAGAGTCTTCCCATCATTCATGCTGTTTAAAGGATGCCGTTTTTATAAGGAGCGAGTGAGAATAGCGGTTATAAAAGTAAATATTTGTCATCAATTTGCAGGCATCAACTAATATCACTTGTAACATGCAACCCTAACATAATCTTGCTTCTGAGACTGCCATCTATATAAGGAGAGGGAGAATTGTACACATTTGTGAATATATTTTCTCAGAATTGCCTGCAAGATGCTAATGGCCTGTGACATACGGAGATGGGTTATTAAGGAACATGCTATGTCACGCTACAGCACGACTGTTTATGTCGAAAAAACACCACAGATATTGCACTCACTCACGCAGACTGGCTATAAATGTCAGATGTTCTGTATGTTTGCTGCTGGTCTGTTTAGCAGTACTTAAGATTACTTTGATAATTTCATGATTTAAACACCAGTACTTTTATGAAAAGTATATTTCCTTTATGTATTCATTACTCATCCTTTTACTAAAAGTGTGAAGTCATATCCGCCAACTTAAATTAATAAGTTACTAAAAGTGTGATGTCATATCCGCCCACTTAAATTAATAACAGCCCACTTATCAATAACAGAGCACTCATCAATAACATATCACTCACCACTCGTCAGTAAAATACCACACATCAGTAACAGATCACTCATCAGTAACAGACCACTCATCAGTAACAGATGACTCGTCAGTAACAGATCACTCATCAATAACAGATCACTCATCAGCAACAGATTACTCATCAATAACAGATCACTCATCAGTAACAGATCGCTCATCAATAACATCTCACTCATCAATAACAGCCTACTCATCAATAACATCCCACTCATCAGTAACAGATCACTCCTCAGTAACAGATCACTCATCAGTAACAGACCACTCATCAGTAACAGATCACTCATCAATAACAGATCACTCATCAGTAACAGATCACTCATCAGTAACAGATCACTTATCAATAACAGACCACTCATCAGTAACAGATCGCTCATCAGTGACAGATCGCTCATCAGTAACAGATCGCTCATCAGTAACAGAAGTCTAACAGTCTGCGTGATTTTATCATGATTTTCATAAAATGTTGGTGCCGACCGATCCTTACCTAATGGCCACACCATATATCCTTCAATATGTCTCTCTATACGTTTAAATATTCCGATATACTTCATTATATTCGTCCATTTGTATTTTTTATTTCATTATTCATTCATTAATATGTTTGTGCCTTTATTATTCACCAATAAACCACTCGATGTCTAGGGTCTGTATAATCTAGGCAGATGAAGGAACGGTTTCCACATTTCATATCATTTTATAAAAAATATTCACTTCTAACTGAAGAGATTTAAAAAAAATCCCTCTGCATTCGCTTTGCATTATATCACGAAACAGTCTCCTCAATGATTTGCATTAAGTTACAGAAGCATAAAAATTGCGTCTCTTCAACTATCTGCATAAATCAGAGTTTTTTGCAGTCAAATATTTGTTTGCATTACAAAATATATCTCTGCATTAAATTATGGGGTATTTCTGCCCTATTGCATTCTGTCATATATATTTACATTAAATTTCTATCAGCTATGGTCAGTTCACATTTGACATGGTCAGTACATATTTTGTTATGGTCAGTTCACATTTGACATGGTCAGTTCACATTTGACATGGTCAGTACATATTTTGTTATGGTCAGTTCACATTTGACATGGTCAGTTCACATTTGACATGGTCAGTACATATTTTGTTATGGTCAGTTCACATTTGACATGGTCAGTACATATTTTGTTATGGTCAGTTCACATTTGACATGGTCAGTTCACATTTGACATGGTCAGTTCACATTTGACATGGTCAGTACATATTTTGTTATGGTCAGTTCACATTTGACATGGTCAGTACATATTTTGTTATGGTCAGTTCACATTTGACATGGTCAGTTCACATTTGACATGGTCAGTTCACATTTGACATGGTCAGTACATATTTTGTTATGGTCAGTTCACATTTGACATGGTCAGTACATATTTTGTTATGGTCAGTTCACATTTGACATGGTCAGTACATATTTTGTTATGGTCAGTTCACATTTGACATGGTCGGTTCACATTTTGACATGGTCGGTTCACATTTTGACATGGTAGGTTCACATTTTGACAGTGTTTTTTGTGTATTTTCAGGCTGAGATCATACAGAGTGCCCAGGCCCTGGCCTACACAACGGCTGTTCCAGAGGAGGTAAATATATGCTTCTTTTATATAATATTTAACACTTAACCGCTAAGCACGACTATAATAGCCTTTGCGTCCATTGTAACTCGCAGGCTGATCAGGGTTTACAATGTTTGGCTGCTGATCAGTCATTTTCCCAGAAACTACTCTTTGTCACATAAATGGAATGGTCTTAATTCAAAGAAAGAACGGTTCATTATGTATTTGTAGCGGGTTAAGGGTTAAGATTGAATTGGGTTTGACACGCCAACACAAAAAGGCCATTTGGCACCCACAGGCTTTAACATTCCAAAAACATTCAGGCTGGGCCTTAAACCATCTCACCTGCTGAACAGTAGAGTTACTGCAACTTCTGCTGGAGATACTCCATTTACACTGGAGCCACAATCATTGCTTTCTGCCACAATGCACCTGAAACACTACAGGGTCACGACAGAACACCACTAATTGTATAGAATAATGGTTCAGTCCATAATCAGCCATCTCATTAAAAACCCTACTTTATAGAGTAGTAATGAGATTTAGTCCATTGTCAACAATCCCTGTCCATTGTCAACCATCCCTATCCATTATCAACAATCCCTGTATCCATTGTCAACCATCCCTGTCCATTATCAACAATCCCTGTCCATTGTCAACAACCCTGTCCATTGTCAACCATCTCTTTAAAGATCTTTCTTATACACAATAATGTTTCAACTGTAGTCCAACATTCCTTTAAACTTCTGCTTATTTCCGACTATAGGATTAAATTGAGTACAGCTTTAGATCAGCTGACTTCATACCAATTGGGGATACTTAATTAAGCTGCCTGCCAAGTCCATGGAATCCATCATGCAATGATTCACTTAAACAGAGTTAGTAGATATCCAGACAAGATTTTTAGATAAAATTAGGGTGAGGATGTTAATGTAGGGGGGAAATTTATTTGTTTGGTGTTTAACGTCATTTTTCAGCACATTTTAGGCTATGTATGACATTCCGATTTTTTGTGCTGGAGGCAGACCACCCACTTATTCCTGGGTAGAACTGTATACTTCAAACCATCCTTAAGTTCGACACTTTCTCACAAGTAGAGATCCCAGTGGGATTCTAACCCGCAGCGATGAGAGGCAAGAAGGTTTACAATGCAACGTTAACCCCTCAACCACGGATATGCAAGTGAGAGAAAAAAGTAATGTTTTTAAACTTGATCAGTTACTTTGAAAGCAGTAAGCATTTGTATTGATATAAGTTCAGGTTGCAATGCACAATAAATATCCAGCACAATTCGCTTCTAAAAAAAACACAAAAAAACACTTAAGGTCTATCAGTTTAGACTAGAAACGAAAAGACTGAACAAACTATGTGTGCAATTCCTTCTAGCTTGAGGCCAACAAATCGATTGTACATGATGCAAATAATTATTCAGCCAAATGCAATTTTTTTAATTTTTTTTAAATGTCTGACCTATGCTGTGGTGTTATTTGATAACATAACAATGCGCACTTGATTGCAAATATTTCTGCGTGTTCATTATGGGTAAATAGAAAAACAAGTCTGCCATTCTTTCATCAATGCAATGCCATTGTGCGGCAAAGGCAGCTTAATGTGTAAGAGTCAATTTTACCTTTTTTATTTTATTGATAAACTGCACAATATCTTGCAAGAAGTTCTTTATGTTGTGCATTAAAATGTCACGCTCTTTATCAATACATACATCCATTATTTATATATCAGAAGGAATTAATGCCAAAATCTTGAGGGCAACAAGTACCGATCACTTTTAATGATGGTTATTTTGTACAAATTATAAAAAAAAACAATTACTATAGAAAAGGGCTGATTGTGGTTTTGAGTGTTTTACCACGCTTTAATTGACGTATTGCATGTCGAGTCCTCGCAAATCATCCAGCCCAGTCTCATATTGTTCAAAATCGGAAAAATTATTTCAGAACATGATAAATTTGAATTATTTATGGCGTGACACAACATTATTGTCGTTTTTTAAACATTTGAAATTATTCTTAGACTAAGTGTGGAATAATTGAATTTCATAAAATTTAGAAATGAATTAAATATCATGAAAAAGTTTGTTCGTGTTCTGAAATTGAGTTATGTGGTAGTATGACTTGAATGCAAATGAAACAATTTCTAAGTGTGAAATTCTTTAAGTAACTTGAAATTTTATGAAAAAAAAATTGCCTTAGTAAAGCCATTATTTGTTGGTAATTTGTTTTACGTATGACAAAACGAAATTAGGAATTTTATTTTTCCGTAGGGGATTTGATAGTTTATTGTGATTTTTTACCTCCTCCCAGATTTTAATCAAACATTTCATTCTCTTTTTCTTTCCATTGAAATAAAAGTGTTTCCAAATTATTATTATTTTCCCCTCCACCTACAGCAATTCTGTCTTGATGGTTCGTAAAATGAATAATGAAAAAAATAATGGCCTAAGGGGTGATGTAAGGAGAAACAAAATAATAAAGCAATTCCCTTGTCAAAAAAAGCTACCTTATACGTACGTTTTGCGTAGCTAAAATTATTTCAAAAGCTACGTAAAACGTACGTAAAAGCTACGTAAAAGCTAGCGGTATTGGCACCTGCGTATTTCTTCGTATACGCAGCTTTTGCGCAGATTTTACAAAAATGATGCAAAACATTGCATTAACAAACAAGCTGAGCAAAAGCTGCGTAAAACGCAGCTTTTACGAAGGTGCCAATACCGCTAGCTTTTACGTAGCTATTACGCAGGTCTGCATAAACGAAGCTTTTACGCAGATCTCTGTAAAAGACGCAGCTTTTACGCAGGTGCCAATACCGCTAGCTTTTACGCAGCTATTACGCAGGTCTGCATAAACGCAATTTTTACGCAGATCTCTGTAAAAGCTGCGTAAAATGCAGCTTTTACGCAGGTGCCAATACCGCTAGCTTTTACGTAGCTATTACGCAGGTCTGCGTAAACGCAGCTTTTACGCAGATCTCTGTAAAAGTTGCGTAAAACGCAGCTTTTACGCAGGTCTGCATTAACGAAGCTTTGATGCAGATCTTTGTTAAAGCTGCGTAAAAACTGGCGATATTGGCGTAAAACGCAGTTTTTACACAGCTATTACGAAGCTTCTGTGCAGATCTTTGTGAAAGCTGCGTAAATGAAGGATTTAAACAGCTTCGTCTTTCTTTTTCAATAAAGGGTCCTCCGAGGGCTAGTGAAAATTTGAGCAGATATAAATGGAAACGTAAATGTAGTCAAAATGATGCGCCACTATAAGCACTACAGGTCAAAGATAAGCACTACAGGACTTTGACCGCTAGAGCATGGAATACATAAGGATGTGATCAATAAGAAACAATCAGTAATAAAGGCAATAAAGTTTATATGTACTTAATCTAGGTCCCCCTGTACAGGATTCAAATTTAACAGAATAAATAACATCATTATATCTCAGCAGCAAATGTTGAACAGTACATGGAAATAACATGTTACATAATTTTAATCTTAAAAAGTGATATTGGTGAAACGGCAGAAATGAAATTTAAAGCTATTTGACACTGGAAAAGTGTTACCTAAGCATTTTTATATTGAAATATTTAAACTTTAAAACAAACAACTGATATGCAAAATGCAATGTGAAAAAATAAACTATAAACGAAACATCTATTAAATTTCACTTTAACATGAAAAAGTTTGGTAGAAACACTTACAGACTGAATATAATATTGAGCACTTATTTACATTGAATATACACTGAAGGGACACACAGCAACCTTGTAGTTAATAAAACAGTTAAATTAGCACCCAAATGTACTAACCCCACATCATTTTATGTCTTTTCCCTCTTTATTCTACTATATGTTGAAAAATGTTAGGGATGCAATATAATCCACTCAGGTGTTTGCAAAATCAATTTGCTTTCAAGAATTCAAATAATGATTTGTGCATAATAAATATGAAAACTAATATTATTGTCCTTCAAAACTAAACTATAGACTTCATGTGAAACACATTTGAAAACACTGTCTGATTCTAAAATAACAGGTAAACATATCTTTGATTTGTTTGTTTTCTCAGAGACCTATATTAATAATGTTTTTTTAAATAAAGACCATAATTAAAAAAGATATACACTGCACCCCTGGATAACAATTAGCTCCATTTATCTACACATCTAAGCCCCGGTAAGCGGCCTCAAACCCTCTCAAAATTGTCCTCATTGTTCGTTCAACATCATCTTCTGGAACCTCAAACCGACTTAATTATTGCTGTCCTGTAGATGCAAACATGTATGAAGTTTAAAAGCTTTACGGCTCGAGGTGTCCTGAGTAAAACTTAAATTTAAAACAGACGTATGGGACAGTCGGAAAATGGTAATTAACTCTATATGACTGATCCACTTCCGTGTTAAGGCAAATATATACACCATTGAAAAACATAGCACTATATGTATACATCTAAACCTCTGTAGGATGACTCGAACCCTCTTAAAACTGTTCTCATTTTCATTTGACTTCATCTGTTGGCACCTAAACGGTTCCCGAAGAACATAGATCTGAAAAGATAGTATATTTATAAATAAATTAATGTCTCCAAAAAAGACAAAATAAATTTATAAATGTATAAAAAAAATCCATTTTAAATATAATAGTTTTTAATACTTCTGAAAATTTAAAACCTATATTATATTAAAAGGGCCTCATTGCAATCTTAGTCGTGTGGGTTCAATCCCTGGCTGGATTATATCAAACACTTCATGGTACTAGTAGTCCCAAGCATATAAAGTCGTAATTCTAGGACTGGTCAGTCCGGTGTCTGTATCATGTTATTTGTCTACAGCACGGTATTCCAGTATGGCACCACTATAAAATTGAGCATAGAGCTCATTTCGAAAAAATAAAACGGTGTGATAAAACATAAAGATTGTTAAATCGTTGGGTGTGGGATGGGGTGGTGGAGGTGACATGTGCACCAAATAACAGCACGTGGGGGGATGGGGTGTATTTAGGAGGAGTAGCGGCGACAATATTATATTTAAAGTAAAAAATTCAAAGGGCAATAAAAAATGAGTGAACCGGAACGAAAGCACGACATCATACCGATACTTCTGTAAAGTTTTGTCAATATCCAACAAGCCATTTAGGAGTAGTGGCGACAAAAAATTTAAAGTAAAAAACTCAAAGGGACATAACTCCGTCAAAAATCAGCGAACCAGACCGAAAGCGTGACATCATACTTCCTGCAAAGTTTCGGCAAAATGCATCAAGCCGTTTAGGAGGAATAGCGGTGCCAACAAATTTAAAGTGAACAATGCAAAGGGCCATAACTCTGTCAAAAATCAGCAAACCGGAACGACAGCGCGATATGCACAACTAGACATCATACCGATGCTTCTGCAAAGTTTTGTAAATATCCAACAAGGCGTTTAGGAGTAGCGGCGACAACAAATTTAACTTTAAAAAATGCAAAGGGATATAACTCCGTCAAAAATCAGTGAATCAAACTGAAAGCAAGACATGCACAACAAGACATCATACCGATGCTTCCTTCAAAGTTTTGTCAAAATCCATCAAGCCATTTAGGAGTGTGTGTGTGGGGGTGTGTGGACCATTTCAGACCATTAAACGACTTGCATGCTGTCGCACACTTCAAATGCTTGATACAGTTAACCCTATAGATATTCTTCCCATTTATATATAAATGTTTTTATATAGCTGTAAATGGAGAGTGGCTCTGGAGTGTTCATTTCATGTTGATGCAATATAACCTTTTTATGTGGTGCGCCATAAACCTCAATTTAAACTTCCAGTGTGAAACTTCTGCGAGAAAAATACCTTTGATCTGAAGGCATACCTGTCATAGGATCTAAGGTTGAGGATGTATTCTGTTGAATCTGTTGGACACCTTCATCATCGCCTTCCGAGCGACCCGACCATTGACAACTTGCGCTCATGTCAACATCTCCTGAAAACTCCAAGCATAACAATTGCTGAAATATTATACCACTTCAATTTCTAAATAAAGAATTGAATTGTACATGTGCTGTTATACGCCACATAACAGCACATGTGGCTTTTAAAGGACTTATTAATAAATATACAGACATAAATATACTGATTGGTTGCCGATGAAAAATGTTTGACTCCTTAAAAGTATACCCATTACAACCTGTCGCAATGCAGTCACCTGACATCAAACTGACAAAAATGTTCAGTCAATCGTCATATTTTGTGTATGTAAAACTTTTTAAAACTAGAGGTTGTTTTTGAGAAAAACTGATGTCTCATACCACTGCAAAGTTTCGTCAAATTGCATCAAGCCATTTAGGAGGAGTAGCGGCGACAACAAATTTAAAAGTAAAAAAGATGGGTCATAAATCTGTCAAAAATCAGCTATCCGGAATGAAAGTGCAATACGCACAACTAGACATAATACTAATGCTTCCTGCAAAGTTTCTCCACAAGTCCCAACAAGCTATTTAGGAGGAGTAGCGGCGACAATATTATATTTAAAGTAAAAAATTCAAAGGGCCGTAACTCCATCAAAAATCAGCGAACCGGAACGAAAGCACGACATCATACTGATACTTCTGCAAAGTTTTGTCAATATCCAACAAGGCGTTTAGGAGTAGCGGCGACAACAAATTTAACTTTAAAAAAATTCAAACCGAAAGCACGACGTGCACAACAAGACATCACACCGATGCTTCGGTCCTGAAAAGTTTTGTCAAAATCCATCAAGCCGTTTAGGAGTGGGTGTGGGTGTGTGTGGGGGATGGACAATTTAAGACCATTAAACGACTCGCATGCTGTCGCACACTTCAAATGCTTGAAACAGTTAACCCTATAGATATTCTTCCCATTTATAGATGTTTTTATATAGCTGTAAATGGAGAGTGGCTCTGGAGTGTTCATTTCATGTTGATGCAATATAACCTTTTTATGTGGTGCGCCATAAACCTCAATTTTAACTTCCAGTGTGAAACTTCTGCGAGAAAACTACCTTTGATCTGAAGGAATACCTGGCATAGGATCTAAGGTTGAGGATGTATTCTGTTGAATGGTGAACACCATCATCGCCTTCCGAGCGACCTGACCATTGACAACTTGCGCTCATGTCCAACATCTCCTGAAAACTCCAAGCATAACAATTGCTGAAATATTATACCACTTCAATTTCTAAATAAAGAATTGAATTGTTGTTTTAAAAGACTCCTTAACCTGTAAACATAGATTCAACCGGCATGTGCTTAAATCCACTGCAGTCCCCTTTAACAAATTGAATATGGAGGAAGAAAATGCATTTTTATAATACTCCTTGACAGCGTCGCCCGTGTTTTTCTGAATTGATAGACCTCAATTTGCACCATGACAGGCATAATCAATAACTTGCAAGCTTCATTCAGGTAATGCAAGTACAATGTTTATCTTCAAAACAGTAAGTTGTGCACAAGAAACATATTAATACCTTCACCAATCTCGTTTGCAAAACTCAATGTTACAACGAAAAAACACATTCTTTTATTATTTGCAGTTTAATTTAGATGTTTTAAAAAATATCATGCTTCTTTGCTTATAGTTTTGATTACACTTATACACTTCAAATTAATTGGTCCACATTATTATGAAGAAGCTCTACCATGAACGTATTTAAATAGGGCCTACCTCTGATTAAAAAAACCCACACAACATGCGTAATTCTTGGTACTGCCAGGACCCTGGTACGGCTCTCACACTTTCCTGGGTGAGCCATCTGTGTAATCGTTTGATGGCTTCCAAGGCTCTAAAATGGTTCTTGCAGTGTCACGAAAAAAAATGTGCTAATCACAGTACTGTTTGTAAATATTAAAGATGAAAGGTACTGTTTGTAAATATTAAAGATGAAAGATCAAAATTCAAACAATTCAGGAAACCGCGGGCATAATTTGCAGCGCATGCGCAGATCTGTGATTCACTTCCATAATCTCGCAATTCTTACGAACGTATCACGCAAATATTTCAAAATGATCAACATATGTCAATAAATATGCTTTCTTTATAATGGTTTCTTCCTTTTTTTGTTATCAGAACGTATACGTTAATAACTGAAATGATTATCGAAACAAAATGTATTTTCTCTCAAATTAAACATTTATTCAATTTCCCATCAAGCAACACTGGAGCGATGACTTCCGGAAGTAAACTCGTCAAAATCAATTTTGTCAACAAGCAAGGGAAAAACGAAAACATTTACCTGTAAAATAATAAATAATAACTATGTAATTCAATAACTTTACTATCGTTTATCTACAGTCACATATGTAAAATACACTAAAAATTGTTTCCAAACACAAGGTTTTGCTTTTTCAAGCGTTTATTGAGCAAACAGATAAAATAAAACAACCAGGAAATGTTTGTTGTCTGAAAGTCGGCCATTTGCATTCGTCTGTCATCAGATTCACGCTATCGTGAAACTTGCAATTTTTTTTATTAATTTATTTTATATTAACTTTTTTTTTGTCAGAAACATCCAAATTTACTCTGATGCATTATAATTTCGCATCTGATTTGCCTGGGATAAAAAAAAAAAAAAAAAAAAAAAAAAAAATCCCCCCAATAGTTGTTATACGAGTTTGGGAGTTAGCCAAGGCAATGTCTTAATACCATATTATTTTTCGTTTAAACATTTTTGAATATTTTTTTTTTTAATATACCCCCTGAAGCAAATCTCATAAAACTTTATGGGTGCACTGCCTGTGATGAGAGGATGATCCCTATTGATTTTGAGGTCAGTAGGTCAAAGGTCACCGTGACCTGATAATGAAAAATATTGCCTGCTCCATAACTCCTCATCCCCTTAAGCAAATCTCATGAAACTAACTAGGTGAACTGCCTGTGGTGACAGAATGACCCCTATTGATATTGAGGTCAGTAGGTCAAGGTCACTGGGAGCCAATAATGAAAACCTTGTCTGCATTATAACTCCTCTCCCCCTGAGGCAAATCTCATGAAATTTCATAGTTGAACTGCTTGTGGTGAGAGGATGACACCTATTGATTTTGAGGTCAGTAGGTCAAGGTCACCAGGAACCGATAATGAAAAACCCTGTCAGCACCTTAAAGGAGTTGATGCACTATTTTCAAACACAGTTTATTTTAAAGGGCTCTGAAAAACATGAAAAAAGCTGAAAGAATTATCAAAATGCCATGAAAAGTAAAGGAGATATGACCTATTGAAAATGTGCAAAGAAACATAAATGGAGGCGGCCATCTTTGAACGATGACATCATCATGCCTCTTTGCCATATATGGCATATTGATAAAATGTCTTTTAAAGCAAAGAAAATCACTGCAAATGAAAAATAATTTTACATCTGTATATTTATTTCTAATCAATTTGCAGTGGTTTTCTTTGCTTTAAAATACATTTTGTCAATATGCCATATATGTTAAAATGGCACGATGACGTCATCGTTCAAAGATGGCCACCTCCATTTATGTTCTTTGCAAATTTTCAATAGGTTACATCTCATTTATTTTTCATGACATTTTGAAAATTCTTCCAGCTTTTCCCAAGTTTCTCAAAGTCCTTTTAAATAAATCCTGTTCGGAAATAGTGCATCAACCCCTTTAACTCCTCTCCCCTTGAGGCAAATCTCATGAAACTTTATAGGTGCACTGCCTGTGATGAGAGGATGACCCCTACTGGCATCTGCCCTAGGGTTTATCCCAACCCATGGGGTCACATGTTCCTGTGCCATAACTTGGAAACTTTTGAGATCCCCACCCTAAACCCATCTATACACTTACTGGGCCAGAACACTTTAATGTGAGTGTGGGAATTTGTTGATCTTACTCTTATATGAAATGATAAGCTTGTTTGACTTTTTTTTTTTATAATCTTTTCGAAGATTATATTAGGCGAGTGATTCAGAGGCATTAATTTAGCCCTCTTGTTTACATAAAATTTAAGAAGTTGATTGCCTAACATCTGCATTGATACTGATCAAAGAAATGCTCATTTTGTTAAAACATAACTTGCTCGCTTGAGTGACCTTGTTATAATGAGATTATCATTTTACAATGAATTCTGAGTCCATCATCTAATGGTTTGAGGTAGGTAATTTTGTACCAGCAATTTATACACAGAATTAAATTGACATTGGAATGCATACAGTTTGATTATAAGCTAATAAATTATGGTCCAAATTCACCACCTTTTAAAACACCTACAGGATCAATAAACATTTTTTATCAAGGTTGTATTTATGTGTAGCACTGTGACAGTCTATGCCAAAGATAAAAGAGGACTCCCCAATTACCCCTTCATCTTTTAGAAATGTTTTAAATTTTCAATATCACTTTAAAAAGACAAACTGACAAAAGTTTAAAAAAAAACACTAAAAGATGCAGCTTTCCTAAAGCTGCGTAAAACCTACGTATTTTTGTTTTAACATCTTATTATCATTAACAATTAAAGATACAGCTTTTCCGAAGCATTTACAAAAAACCGCAGCTCTTGTAATTATCCTTTTTTTGCAAGTAAAATAAAAGACACAGCTATCAAACGCCTTTCTTAAAAAATACGCAGCCTTAAATATAAATACGCAGCTTTTGTACACCTTTCTTACAAAATATTCAGCTTTGGACATAATTACGCAGCTAAAGTGTAAAATACGCAGCTTTGCGCAGCCTGCATCTAAAATAACGCAGTTAATCACAAAAAACGCAGCTTTAGGATGGATTGCTGCGTAATAGCTACGTTTTAGCTACGTATTTTTCAAAGCTGCGTAAACATTTGACAAGGGTTGTTTGTTAAACCCTGAAACAAATGAGCATTGTTTTGAATTTGAAAAATTTTGCTATTTATGTCGAGTCCGTTTACGGATCTCGGCTTGGTGATCATAGTGTCATCCTTATGTATGTGTGTCAGTTTGTTAGTTTGTGTGTCCGTCTGTGTGTCCGTCTGTGTGTCTGACGTTCATTTATATATATCTTGCTTCATTCTTGCAAGTTTTCACCAAACTTTGCCACAATGTTCCTTGCAACATCATGTGCAAAATTTCAGGTCACTGTGACCTACTTTCGATGAAATATAGGTCACATCCGGTCTCCGCTACGATAAGCAGTTCCCACTGTTAATGACATAATTAAATGAAATATTAACTATGTAAGGAACAAATATCTCATGGGATTGACATAATCAAAAATCTGGACTACGTAATAATATTTATTGAGGGTAACACATTTAGTTTGTGAACTAATCTTCCATGTGGCCCTCTAATTTTCATACTTACATAGGTTTACAATAGGGCTTGACATGAACGCCGTGGCCTTTTCGTGGACCTTGTCCCCACAGGCATACAATGGATTTTTAACGGGCAATCTGTATGACTGTTAAGCTATCTTACAGTTCCCTTTGACTTATCATTGCAATCTCCAAGTTTGAATGTCACAGATTGAAATATAAATTCAACACCAAAACATTAACTATGTTAATACCTACTTTTTCAAGATCAATATAAACAATAAATAACCTGAAACGGTTACATAATGCTGAAATGATATTACGCGCGAAGTTAAACAGAATATTTTGCAATAGTTATGAGTACTACTGACATGTGACATAATATTAAATACAAAAATACAGATAAGCGTTAACTGATCATAGACACACACAAAATTTCCTATAGGGAATACAAAAAAAGGTCAGATTTAAGTGGAAATAAATGAATTTAGAGGTACTACTGCAAGATGATATCTCAAAGTTTAACATGTTTATTTAAATCTAAATCAATATGCAACAATAGATATTTACAATTCACACATTGCAATATCTGTGAAAAGCGAAAATAAGATTTTATTTGAAGACGTAGAAAACTTTGAACAGGTAAATTAATCCACAGGTAAATGTATTTATCAGTTATCCGGCAATAGTTGTGCAGCTATACAGTTCAGATTTACCTCATTTCCCCGTGCAGTCACGCAGTGGTAAAAGTAGTATCTACGTCATGCAAATAATACTTATTTTTACATACAACTTAGTAGCGGTTTTAAATATATATGTTTCTCTCTGGGACTATCAAAAAATGTTCATATGATGTTAAAGAGTTAAATGTGTTAATTGATAATACTACAAAAAGGGTGGCCATTCATCTTTAATGTTGTATAATGACCTGTTAACATATTTTTTCTCAAACATTGTCGAATTGATTGTTCCCAGATGACTTTATGTCCCTCCTGTACATCACCCATTATTGAATGCCCAATTTATTACAGAATTATGGCCCTTTGTTTGACTTAGAATTTTCCACTCTAATATTGTTTAATGACATGTTAACACATTTTTTCTCAAACATTTTCCAATTGATTGTTCCCAAACTTAATATACACGTAACAGCTGATGACTTATGTCCCTGTACATCACATATCATTGATTGCCTAATTTATTACAGAATTATGGCCATTTGTTTCACATAGAATTTTGCTCTAATATTGTATAATGACCTGTTAACACATTTTTTCTCAAACATTATCAAATTGATTGTTCCCAAACTTCATGTACACGTAACAACTGATTACCTTATGTCCTTCTACATCACAAATTGTTGATGCCTAATTTATTACAGAATTTATTTCACTTAAGAGTTTTTCACTCCATAATGAACTTCATGTGACTTTCACTTTAACACTTTTCATGGATACACCTAACATACAGTTCACACGTGATGATATCATGTGTCTCTGCATTAATGTTTTTTTGATTCTGCAATTTATTTTTACATAATTAAGGACATTTGATTTAATAAAAATTCTTTCACATTAAGAAATTAACAGATATTATTCTTGATTTTGCCCATCATCATCTAGAGCAAAAAAAGCGGGTGTATTCATCACCTTCAGTGATGGTTCTAGTTTATTACAGAATTATGGCCCTTTGCTTGACTTAGAATTTTTCACCCTTATATTGTATGATGAACTTCATGTGACTTTTACTTCAAGTGTTTACAAAGTGGGGGTATTCATCACCTTCAGTGATAGTGATAGTTGATATTTCGGGAAGATTGGGTAAAGCTATAGACTATAGAACAGTTTTATGAAACACATGCAGATGGGAATTGTTCTGCAGAAAATGAACCTTTAACACTAATAATCTGCAACACTTAATTTCAGAAAATAGCATGATTTGAACAAATTTCCATGCGTTTATTAGAGAAAACATGATCCAGAGTTATATAAAAAAAAAAATGACCAGTCACCAATGTGCAGATAATAAAAGCTGTTAAGCTATACAATTGATTCATTTTCAGTTCTGTTAAAACAAAATTCTTTGTGATTTTTTTTTTTTCGGAAAATGAAACAACCTGTTTTGAATACAAAATAGTTGTACTTAAAATTCTTCTCTAGGGGATCTAGGGACATTAAAATGTTAAATGAAGTTTTGTTAAAAGGCTTTGAGCAAGACAAAGTTTGCTGAATTTTATTTGTTTTAAAGAGATTTTTTTTTACTATATCACTAAAACAGTTAAATTACTTGCATCAGTAATGGAGGGAATTCTGATCTGGTGCAATTTGAATAAAAAGTCAGTTCAGTTAAGTCAAGAGGTAATAACTAGTTTCCAAGCAAGAAGAAACCCATCATTATTTGAAAAGTATTTGAACAAGAACAGAAATAAATAATGTAAATTTTAACAAATCTAAATTAAAGACTGCAAAGTCTGGGTCAGGATTGCTCTTTTCTAAGGTTTCTAGATTCTAATGTTTCTAAAACCGGTGTGTCATTTCCAGACAGAAAAGTTATTGCTCTCTGTCTGGATCAGTCTAAACGATATAAACTGTAAAGTCCTGATTGAAAATTGTCCAAAAAAAAAGCTTTTTTTTTTGATTTTGAGAAATCGCAGGAATCTGAATTTAAGGACAGAAATACAAATTCAGAGTGGGTGGAGGGGTCCAGACCCTTCTCCCCAACATTATCATCCCCCACCCACCTCATATATACTTAACAAAATACGAATGAGAGTCTAATTTAAAATATAATTGTACTTGGCATAATCTGCTGTAATCATAGAATGATATTGATTTACTGAAATCTCTCGTCCAGATCGCATCCCCAGGTTTTAATTTCTGTTTCTTTTCCGACAGCAGGATATTGCGGGTTGTGTTTTTAATTGTGAATATCTTGGTTTGGTTGCGTGGAGGTTAAGTGTTGTAGGGAAAAAATAACAATTGTTGGTTTTGTTTGTACAATGCTGAGGACTATAGTCCTTCAGCTATTGGGAAAATTTGAAACTGAATTGTGAATTGTGGTTTACATCATATTTGAGGTTATTTTGTGGTTGTGGTTATTCTTTTGAAAATATGGAGTTAAAACAACCAGTTACAACATTAATGGTGGATTTACTTTAGCAAAAAACACAGCTATTGTAGTAGAATTGAGGGTTGCGTGTTATAATGATGAATATATGAATCGCCCTCTGGCTTACTAAGGAGAAAGTCATATAACCCTTAGCCCGCTATGAATGTATAGTGAACTGTCCTTTCTTTAAATTTAGAAGATTCCATTTATGTTACAAAGTTTTTTTTTGAGAAATGACTGATGATGAGCAGCCAGACATTGTAAACCCTGATCAGCCCACAAAGGCCATCCTCTGGCTTACTAGGGAGAAAGTCATAATTATAATCTAGAGTTGTTGTTTTAGCTACTCTTTCCCTTTAGATATTTTACTTTTTAAAACTGTTTTTACTCTTACTTTTAGGATTAACCTTCTCCAACTTTGGGATTAACCTTCTCCAACTTTGGGACTAACCTTCTCCAACTTTGGGATTAACCTTCTCCAACTTTGGGATTAACCTTCTCCAACTTTGGGATTAACCTTCTCTAACTTTGGGCTTTGGCATTAACCTTCTCCAACTTTGGGATTAACCTCCTTCTCTAACTTTGGGATTAACCTTCTCTAACTTTGGGATTAACCTTCTCCAACTTTGGGATTAACCTTCTCTAACTTTGGGATTAACCTTCTCTAACTTTGGGATTAACCTTCTCCAACTTTGGGATTAACCTTCTCTAACTTTAGGATTAACCTTCTCCAACTTTGGGATTAACCTTCTCTAACTTTGGGATTAACCTTCTCCAACTTTGGGATTAACCTTCTCCAGCTTTGAGATTAACCTTTTCCGACTTTTCGGATTAACACTCTTAATTTTGGGACGTTTGGGATTAACCTTCTTTTCCTTTTGGGATTAACCTTCTTTTCCTTTTGGGATTAATCTTTTTTTCCTTTTGAGATTAACCCACTTTTACTTTTTGGATCAAGTTTCTCTTACTTCGAAATGTTGACTGTAATTACTGAGTAAAATTATTTGTCAGAACTTATTTTGATCTTTTGACATACTTTGTTGATTCACATGTAGTAGTGGGTTTGACAGACTGCCTCAATGTCAAATGGCTATAATCTGAGCTCCTGGCTGGAGCCTTGGTGAAGAAAAAAATGAAGGTAAAACAATATTCATTCGGGGGTTTGTGAAATGTTGGTGGGTGGTGTGGTCTAGTGGTAAAGCGTTTGCTTTGTAAGCAACAGGTTGCAAGTGAAACATTTCAACTGCTTCATCAGTCAGTCGGGGTATTAACTGGGTGGTTGCATTCACACAAGTGTTTCTTGTAACCACTGTGGATGGCAGTCCTCTTCTGAGAAGCTGTCTGTTTATTGTAACCACTGTGGTAGGCAGTCTTCTACTATTGATTTACATACATAGTTTATATTACATCTTATCATCCCTTATTTTTATTTTATTTTTAATAGTTTTATCTTTATATATTTACATTAATTTTTAATTAATACTTCATTTTTCATATTTTTTTGCGCACAATATGACCTATTTATGTGTCGACGTGCCGTAAAACACCATTCATTCATTCATTCTACTGAGAAGCCATGCCCGTTTCTTTTAACAACTGTGTTTGGCACTCCCCTTCTGAGAAGTCATGTCTGTTTCTTGTAACTTGTGGATGGCAGTTCCCTTTTGAGAAGCGATGTCTGTTTCTTGTAACCTGTGTGGATGGCCATCCCCTTCTGAGAAGCCATGTCTGTTTCTTGTAACCTCTGTGGATGGCAGTCCCCTTCTGAGAAGCGATGTCTGTTTCTTGTAACCCCTGTGGACGGCAGTTCCCTTCTGAGAAGCCATGTCTGTTTCTTGTAACCCATGTGGACGGCAGTTCCCTTTTGAGAAGCCATGTCTGTTTCTTGTAACCCATGTGGATGGCAGTTCCCTCTTGAGAAGCCATGTCTGTTTCTTGTAACCCATGTGGATGGCTGTTCCTTCCTCAGAAGCCATGTCTGTTTCTTGTAACCCATGTGGATGGCAGTTCCCTTCTGAGAAGCCATGTTTGTTTCTTGTAACCCATGTGGATGGCAGTTCCCTTTTGAGAAGCCATGTCTGTTTCTTGTAACCCGTATGGATGGCAGTTCCCTCTTGAGAAGCCATGTCTGTTTCTTGTAACCCATGTGGATGGCAGTTCCCTCCTGAGAAGCCATGTCTGTTTCTTGTAACCCATGTGGACGGCAGTTCCCTTTTGAGAAGCCATGTCTGTTTCTTGTAACCCGTGTGGATGGCAGTTCCCTCTTGAGAAGCCATGTCTGTTTCTTGTAACCCATGTGGATGGCAGTTCCCTTCTGAGAAGCCATGTCTGTTTCCTTTAACATTGAGTCTGAGGATAGTAGACAAAGAGGTCATAAAAAAGAAGATATTTGTCAGTTCTAATCCTGCTTAGTGGGGAAGATTGGGAATGCATTTTGTAGAAGTGCCTGTATGATTTATGTATTACAAAAGCTGATTTAAAGCTTTGTAAATCTGATCATTAATCTTGAGCTTCGGTTTAAGTTGGCAATTACTTGTTGATCACAATTGTTTAGTCTCTATGTTGATCAGGCATCAGTCGTAGTTGTTTGTATGTAACAGATATTGACAGGATCATGTATGGTCGCCGCTGTGTGTAACATATATTGACAGGATCATGTACGGTGTCGGCTGTATGTAACAGATATTAACAGGATCATGTATGGTCGCCACTGTGTGTAACATATATTGACAGGATCATGTATGGTCTCGGCTCTATGTAACAGATATTGACAGGATCATGTATGGTCGCCACTGTGTGTAACATATATTGACAGGATCATGTATGGTCTCGGCTGTATGTAACATATATTGACAGGATCATGTACGGTCTCGGCTCTATGTTACAGATATTGATAGGATCATGTATGGTCTCGGCTCTATGTAACAGATATTGACAGGATCATGTATGGTCTCGGCTCTATGTAACAGATATTGACAGGATCATGTATGGTCTCCGCTGTATGTAACAGATATTGACAGGATCATGTATGGTCTCGGCTCTATGTAGCAGATATTGACAGGATCATGTATGGTCTTGGCTGTTATTGTCACATAATAGTAAACAGTTAAAGAAAAATGCAGCATTTGAGAAAAAAATCAGCATTTGAGAAGTTCTAACTGCATTTTCCGATTTCCTTGTTTGCCCGCAATCTTTGACCCGAATGCGATGTAAAATGTTGGTTGAGGGGATTTGTTGTATCATGAGTTTTTGCGTGTGCAACACTGACCCAAACGGGTAGACTGACATACTGAGGCTGGCGACCATTGACCTGACAGCCTTGCACATTGGCAGCTGCATTGCAGGATAAACTAACTATATTATTATTATATTTTTTTATTGGACTCCCCACACTCTTTCAAATATCCTGGGTCCTCCATGACTTAATTAAAGTCTCGTGGAATGTTTAATGACTTGATAACCAATTAGATTGTGTGAACATTCAGGCAGGCGTCACATTCAGGCAGGCGTCTCAATCTATGAGAGAGTGATTAATTTTGATGAACCAATATCCCAAGTCTTTTTTTAATTTAAGATAATGTTAACCTCATATAAAACGGCAATAAAATATGAATAAGTCATTGTATTTTCCAGCTATGCCATGTTTGCTGGTTCTATTAGAGAAGAGCACATAAAGAATGTTGATATGAAGCATGTCAATTTTGTAGCGGTGGTTTTGAAAAATTGGAAGTAGTTATACATGTGATTTACAAAGCCTAATCAATGATCCTCTTTTAGGGATGGAAAAACACTGTTTTTGCCTCATTCGATCTCTTGATTTCGATCTTGATGCTGAACGTCCAAAAGTTTGGGACTTTGGAATGGAAAAATTAGGACTTTGGCATGGAAAAATTGGGTCTTTGGAATGGATAAATTGGGACTTCAGAACGGAAATATTGGGACTTAGGAATAAAGTAAATGGGTCTTTCGAAGGAAAAATTGGGACTTGGAAGATTATGATTGGGACTTAGGAATGGAATAATTAGGACTTTGGAATGGGAAAATCGGGACTTCAGAATGGAATAATTGGGACTTAAAGTCCTTGGAATAGAAAAATTGGGACTTCAAGATATGTAGGACTTGGAATGAAAAACTTCGGGAATGGAGTATACAGTATTTGGTTGGAGAGTGGCTCTAAATAAATTCAGTATTTACCCATCTTTTTAACCAATCAGTTGCCTCCGATTTTCAAATATTTTCACCAATTATTCATGAAGATTTTACTACCAGCACTCTTCACGATAAAGAGAGACTTATTTAGAGACTGTCAATAAATATGTTGTAAACACTAAGTTGGATAGAGGCTATGCTCTCTCCCTTTTTGTTTCTTAATGGTTAAGATTTCTCTTGACTGGGTTACTGATTTAAGCTGGCTAGAGAGTTCCATCATGTGAGTGGGAGGTTTGAGTAATGCCAGAGACATGTGATAGAATTGCACTCCAGTTCAGGTTCATGTCCATTATATGTTAACAGTCGGGTAATTTTGTTAGTGCATAATTCACCGCCATTAGGGTCATGAGCAGTATGTCATTTTGTATATTGAGTGAAATGACTGAAATGTAAATGTTTCTGTTCTTACTTATTCGAAGCATCATTAAGCCAGAGTCTTTTATTTTTAGAATTCCAGGATTTTTTTTCAAAATTTAGCAGTAGGAGGAGGGAATAACATATTTTACCTTGCATAGTATGCAGTTTTCTTACATCTTTTACGGTTTCTGAAAGTGGTGTGCTTACATTACAAGGAAACAATATAAAAAACTTTTTTCTTACGTTTTATATGCAGAAAATCGATGTCAGAATGGAGAAAAACACCAATAAAAACACCGGAGATGAACAGACAACAAAAAATAAAGCTTTTAATATTATCAAAACAAGTTAGTTTTATAAAGGGCTTAAGTCAGTTGAGCATCAAGGAAAAACACCGAGTTTACCCCCTACCAGAATGTGGAGGTATTTTATTTTATTGATCATTGATTGGTCAGTATCAGGCATTGCATACTGCCCCAGGGTCAAAGCTCCAAGTGGGATTGATTTGAACCCACAGCGGTGAGAGGCGAAGTTTTAAAATAGTATGATAAACCCGACATTGTTCTCCAGTCACTGCTTAGGCTTTCATAACTTGATGCAATAAGAGTTATTTCCCTTGAGTGTCTAGTAAAAAAGATATCACTTTAGATTTTGCAGTCGGCTGCATGTATCATTCCATAGAACTATACTACAATCACTTAACTAGTATTTTTAAAAGTCTTTTAGCCACAAATGAAACTAATCCTCGAAATAATGGCAAAATTACACTACAAAACCATTTATCAATACTCTAAACTGGCAATGGCTTCAGCATAATCTGACAAGAAACATAATCTGCTTATCAACTGTGCAGTCACGATACTTTTTTGAAAAATGGTCACAGCTCTGACCAAGTTTTGAAGTGAATGAAAACTGTACTCAGTGAACCCTGGGTTCAGATGTTTACCAAGCCAACTAGCCAGGTGTTCAGGTCATATAATAATGTATATGTGATGATTAAAAGTAAAGTTTCATTCACACGTTTTTAAATATTCGTGATTGAATATGCATAAAATGAATTATGAGTTGGTAATGCTTAATTCAGCGCTCCAGTTTTGGGGTTTGACCTGGCTGGTTAAAGCCGTTTATATTGTCTTACAGAGTTTGTATTCCCAAAATGGGTAAACTATTTATATACCTCATTGTCAGTAGGTTTAGAAATGGTGTACTATGTTGTAAAATTTGGTTGTTTATGGTGGGTTAGCTACTTTAATACTGACACTTTAAACAACACAAACTCGTACAGACATTTTCATATGTAGTAACTATTCAGAGCATGAGACCCAATTAAGCACACTTAATTGAAATCCCCTAGTTATAAAAATCCCCTAGTTATAAAATCCCCTAGTTACAAATCCACTAGTTATAAATCCCCTAGTTATAAATCTCCTAGTGATAAATCCCCTGGTTATAAATCCCCTAGTGATAAATCCCCTAGTTATAAATCCCCTAGTGATAAATCCCCTGATTATAAATTCCCTAGTGATAAATCCCCTAGTTATAAATCCCCTAGTTATAAATCCCCTCCAGACCTTATTAGAGTTCAATTGACCTCCATTTACTGAGTTAATTTTCTTGTAAAAACGACAGATGTTTTGATTGTTATTGTATTGCAAATATTTGTTTTAAAAACGTTTCTTTGTTTATTTAGTGGTAATATACACTTCGAGCGATAGTTTATAGATAGTTTATAACAAGAAATCGACCATTCGCTGTTGTTTTTGTAGAGGAATCGTTATTTTTCCGCCTCAATTGAGTTTTCTTGTACAAAGGCCAGAAGTATTGATTCTGGTATAACAATTGTTTGTTCAGCCGAAAGATTCCAGATAATATGTCTTCCAGTTAACATGTAATTTATGTCACTGTATTTAGTGTAACATTAGACATGGGGAATTAGTTGGCATAGCAATGGAATCGGTACCGATTGATGGGTTTCTTAAAATAGATATTTAAATACTTTAAGTGATTTGATGCTGTAAGAGCCTGTATTTCTGAGAATTTTTTTTTTCCCAAACTTTCAAAAACTGTACAATGCTGAATTTATTTAATTTGAATTCCGAATTTTAATGATGTGTGTACTGACGTTGAGCCTGTTTTATATATGTTTATACCGGTGTATATAATGTATATATACAAGTGACATTGGAGTAAATGGTAACAAAATTGTTCACAAGGTATTGAAATTTATTTAGCACAGAACTGTTGTTATATCTACAAGCAATTTAAAATTGACTGAAATGAATGCTACTTTCCTCAGCAGGGTTTGTGTTTGTACCTTGGGATGAACCACTCAAGGGGCACCTAAAACAGTGCCTTCCTTGGGATGAACCACTCAAGTGGCACCTAAAACAGTGGCGTGGGATGAACCACTCAAGTGGCACCTAAAACAGTGCCTTGTGATGAACCACTCAAGTGGCACCTAAAACAGTGCCTTGGGATGAACTACTCAAGTGGCACCTAAAACAGTGCCTTGGGATGAACCACTCAAGTGGCACCTAAAACAGTGCCTTGGGATGAACCACTCAAGTGGCACCTAAAACAGTGCCTTGGGATGAACTACTCAAGTGGCACATAAAACAGTGGCTTGGGATGAACCACTCAAGTGGCACCTAAAACAGTGCCTTGGGATGAACCTAAAGTGGCACCTAAAACAGTGCCTTCCTTGGGATGAACCACTCAAGTGACACCTGAAACAGTGGCTTGGGATGAACCACTCAAGTGGCACCTAAAACAGTGCCTTGGGATGAACTACTCAAGTGGCACCTAAAACAGTGCCTTGGGATGAACCACTCAAGTGGCACCTAAAACAGTGCCTTGGGATGAACCACTCAAGTGGCACCTAAAACAGTGCCTTGGGATGAACCACTCAAGTGGCACCTAAAACAGTGCCTTGGGATGAACCACTCAAGTGGCACCTAAAACAGTGCCTTGGGATGAACCACTCAAGTGGCACCTAAAACTGTGCCTTGGGTTGAACTACTCAAGTGGCACCTAAAACAGTGCCTTGGGATGAACCACTAAAGTGGCACCTAAAACAGTGCCTTGGGATGAACCACTCAAGTGGCACCTAAAACAGTGCCTTGGGATGAACCACTCAAGTGGCACCTAAAACAGTGCCTTCCTTGGGATGAACCACTCAAGTGGCACATAAAACAGTGGCTTGGGATGAACCACTCAAGTGGCACCTAAAACAGTGCCTTGTGATGAACCACTCAAGTGGCACCTAAAACAGTGCCTTGGGATGAACCACTCAAGTGGCACCTAAAACAGTGCCTTGTGATGAACCACTCAAGTGGCACCTAAAACAGTGCCTTGGGATGAACCACTCAAGCGGCATCTAAAACAGTACAGGGATGACGATGAACATCGCAAAAAATTACAAAATGGAACATAAATTTGGTGTGTGGGGGTGGGGGTCGGTGCGGGGGTCATGATTAGTCAAACTTACTGATTTTTAATAGGACGGAAATGATTGTATTGTAACCCAAAAGTATGACAGTAATATAACAATTGTTAATATCAAGTTAAATTATTGTAAATATGAAATTATATGTAGTTCTGACTGAACATATGATATAAATTCTGAAAAAAAGAGTTCTATGAAAAACTTCAAGTATAAAACTCATTCCTATTTTACTTGGTAAGGCTTGTAAAATATAAACATTGTTTCATACGAAATGAACACTCGTGTAAGATCCTCTAGGACTAAAATCTCATTTTGAACAAAAGCATATCAATGTTAATATTGGATTGGCAGTATAGCCTGGAGTAAAGTGTTATATACATCACTGCACCAACTTGCAGACTGATGGCAAATCTCAATACATTGGAAGCTATAATTGAGCAAAAAAGTTGGTCTGCAATTCCCATGGGTGAATCAAAATAGACTCGATATTTAATTACGCAGAACTTTGGACAGAAAACGTGATAAATTGCCTTTCTGGCAGATGTAAATCCACATTTGGGATGTATAGATGCTCAGGAAGTAATAAAATTAGTATGAAAAAGGGAAACGGAGGCTATATAATGTTTGAGAGATTGTTTATTACAAAGCCTGGAAATAGTTATATGGCTTTCAAACTGCTCCAGTGTCAGGACTTGCATATTGCCCCATGGTCAGGCTTGCATACTGCCCCAGTGTCAGGGCTTGCCCACTGCCCCAGTGTCAGACACTACATACTGCACCAGTGCCAGGGCTCGCCCACTGCCCCAGTGTCAGACACTGCATACTGCCCCATTGTCTAGGCTTGCCCACTGCCCCAGTGTCAGACACTACATACTGCACCAGTGCCAGGGCTCGCCCACTGCCCCAGTGTCAGACACTACATACTGCACCAGTGCCAGGGCTCGCCCACTGCCCCAGTGTCAGACACTACATACTGCACCAGTGCCAGGGCTCGCCCACTGCCCCAGTGTCAGACACTACATACTGCACCAGTGCCAGGGCTTGCCCACTGCCCCAGTGTCAGACACTACATACTGCACCAGTGCCAGGGCTCGCCCACTGCCCCAGTGTCAGACACTGCATACTGCCCCATTGTCTAGGCCTGCCCACTGCCCCAGTGTCAGTCATTGCATACTGCCCCGGTGTCAGGTATTGCATACTGCCCCAGTGTCAGACATTGTATACTGCCGCAGTGTCAGGTATTGCATACTGCCCCATTGTCAGACATTGCAGGCATGGCATACTGTTCCAGTATCAGGCATTGCATACTGCCCCAGTGTCAGGCATTGCATACTGTCCCAGTGTCAGGTATTGCATACTGCCCCAGTGTCAGACATTGTAGGCATGCCATACTGTCCCAGTATTAGGCATTGTATACTGCTCCAGTGTCAAACATTGCAGGCATTGCATACTGCCCCAGTATCAGGCATTGCATACTGCCCCATCGTCCCTTAGGTTTTTAAGGCAGATTTGCTTTAACAATATTAACAAGAGCACCACCTAGCGGGGGCATATACACCCGTCAGGTAATTATATTGTCATTCCTTTTGGGAAAGTAAATCTTCACATTAAACTTTTTTTTAAAGATAAATAATTTAAAAAAAAAATGAATCAGAGAGTGATGGGCCTTTATAAGATGCATGCATTAGAGCATGTTGAAGATATGTGCAAAGTTTCATTGTTGTACACCTAATACTTTGAAAGCTATTAGCCACAATCACTTACGACTCCCTACACGACTCCCTACACGGTCAAAAGTAAGGAAAAAAACTTGAGCGTTTTCATCCATCCACCTGTTAAAGGCACATTAGATACTGGAATATTGAGTATGTTTGTATGGTTATGGTGCATTTGATAGTATCATACAAGAACTGTGCTCTGTTATTATTATGTCAAATGTTGGAACCAATGATTCATCCCTGCACATATAATAGAATAAAAACAGACTTTATATTAATCAATAAATAGTTAAATATACTGCCATAAAGACCTGCATTACAATTACTGGTCCTCTGTTATTATATTTTCAAATTGCTGAAGCCAACTTAAGGTTCCTACTCGTATAGCTGGTTCCTACTCATATAGCTCTGCTCATATCTTTTGACAGGATGTTGAAGCAGTTATTTGCCCATGTGTAACCTCATACAAGAATCGATCCCCTGTTATTTAAACATCAGTTCTTGGAGCAAATTATTGATCCCTACTCATGCCTATAAATACCTTGTGCTATTTTGAATTTATTCAACTTGTTGCCCATGATATTGGACACAGCTTAGTCCAGCATTTACTATGCCCTGTAATGAGTGATGGGACATTAGAAAATCAAAATGAATACTTGGTCAATGAGTTCATTTTTAAACATTTGTTTACCCATCTACTACCAGTCAAGAAAAGTCACTTATCCCCTATTATTATATTGTCAATTCTTGGAACCAATTATCGGTTCCATGCTTGTATAATGTAGCTTAGCAAATGGAGTGTATACGCAGTCAATCATGTGACTCTTCTCCTCAAGTAGTGACAGGCCGCTTATTAAGACGATGAGGTTTAAAACAAAATCCAATCAGGGGAAAATTGGAAAAGTGCACAAAAATGAGACTACTGTCAATCCTGTTAAGCTTATTGAGAGAAGATTGTCTTCATAGTTAATTGGACAGTTTAAAGCTGTCATATCTTTGTAGTTAATCATACAGTTTAAAGCTGTCATATCTTAACAGTATAAAGCTGTCATATGTTTGTAGTTAATTTACAGTTTAAAGCTGTCATATGTTTGTAGTTAATTGGACAGGTTAAAGCTGTCAAATATGTGTAGTTAATTGGACAGTTTAAAGCACTACTGTCTTACAGTTAATTGGTTTAAAGCTGTCATATCTGTGTAGTCAGTTGGACAGTTTCAAACTGCACTGTATATATAATAGTTAATCGGACGGTTTAAAGTATACGCTAAATACATGGTTAATCAGACAGTTTGAAGCTGTATTGGCTATCAAATTGACACTTTAAAGCTGTACAATTTTCGTAATTCATTGGATAGTTTAAAGCTGTATTGTCTTTGTAGCAAATTTTGGACAGCTTAAAGCTGTCTTTGTAGTTGAGTGGACAGTTTAAAGCTGTATGTAGTTAATTGGACATATTAAAGCTGAAAGCTCTTCATAAAACAGAACTCATCAACATAGAGTTGTCTTAATTGTGATAAGTGTAGCAAAAGTGATAAAACGAAGTCCTGAGAAATGTGCTCTTTCTAAAGACTGTAGATCTCATGAACACCTGTCCTGTCTCAGCTGTTTGAAGAAAATATGATTATTGTCTATTTTAATTAATTTCTTTGGTGAAAGGCTAGGATTTCTCGTAGAAAGAAAATTTTAATTGTCACACACTTGTGTGTTTGACACTGAAAGTCAATTTTTAGAAGTTGTGAAATGTACTCAGACTTGACATTTGGTTGGAAGTACAGTTTTATCACAAGGAAACGTAATAAAATGGATACAAAATGAATCTTAAAATGTATTGAATTGGATATGGCGACTTTTTTATTGGTGGAGAAAGACCCCAGGTGCCGCTCCAGGCATTTTCGTTCACCATCAGGCACCTGGGTAGAACCACCGACGTTCCGTACGCCTCGTAACCACTCAAGGATGCACCGATGGTTTTGAGGGAGGCTTCACTCGTTCACATCGGCGCACAACTGTCTCCCAAAACGTGAAAGAAATGCTGATAATCAAAAAATTCCTTTAAATAATCTCAATCCTATGTTTGCCTAAATCATCTGTAATAGGAATTGTTTGTATAATCAACTATAAATTGTCAGGGTTGAAGCTATAACAAAACTTTCCTGTAAATCATATTTTATGATAGAAATTGCTAGTAGACTAATGCGAAACTTTTTAAATATTCAAAAAGACAATTTTTTGTAGCACAATTTATCAAACAATTTCAGACAATTTGAAATGAAAACTGAAGCAGCTGTACATCTTCATGGCTGAGTTTCTGTCTGCAGTTGATTCAAGGAAACGTTGTGTATATATACGTCCTATTTAATTTTAATTATATTGTGATCTTGTTTTTTTTGCTGTCTGCTTCTTTCATAGTGTAGATTTACCAAGCAATTTTAAAACAAATTTAAACAATTGGTCTGAAACTGGTGATTTATAATGTTGAAATGCAGATATCAGCTGCTGTATTTAAATAGTATTTAAACGGCAAAGTTAAAGAAAACGCAGTAATATTCTGAATATGCCAAGTGCAGTCTTATCATTTTGCAGGGATATTGCCACTGTTCTGGCAGAGGGATAGACTTTCTCACAGTTATTGTTCATGAAATACGGTCACCATCACAACCCCTGTATGGTTTCAGAGTGTGACACGAGTGGTGGCAAAAAACAGCCATTGTTGCTCTAGCATAAATGGAATGCTGAATGTTGGTTAACGGCTCATCAACACATTACATGTTATTTAGAGTCACCCCAGAGAGAAGGGTCCTTACAAAGGAATCCGGGAACCTGCCCTATTCTTGCTGATAGGTTCCTATGGTTCTTTAAACGTGCTCGGAGGGTAAACTCCAAAACACAGGCCTGTCTAATCTACGCAACAAAACATAATAATAAACTAAATTTATTTTTATTTAATTACAATAAACTAAAACCAAAGAAGTATCAAGTAAACCAGCATGCATAAACCAAGTAATGTAAAACATGCGAGAAAAAATCATTGTGCGAGACAAACTCAGCCAATTATAAAATCGATTAATCAGTCAATTAGAATCATTGATTATGATCAATAATTGCGATTTTTAATCAATCACCCATCACTACATGGGACGAAGTGAAAAAGAAATAACAACTTTTCCATATTAAAAAGATTTGCAAATTCTCGTGCATATTGTGGAATTTATATAACAAAAGGCCGAATTGCCACGTAAAAAACAATTTTGTTTTGTACGAACGTTTTAATTATTTTATCCAACATTTCTAAACCATATCCAAAAACGCAGGCAGTTACAAAATGGCTTCATCACTCAAGTGAGGATTTTTTAATCAAAAATCAATCGGTGGATGTTAGCCTAAGCACAAGAGCAGCTTGGGATGTCAAATAGGAGTATTGATAAATACGACTAATCGGATAGAATACGGCAAAAAGAAGAATCAATCTAAATGTAAGACTACAATAGGTGTCTACATCGAGGTTCTAATAATAAATGACAGAATGATTTATTAGACTACTGGATGTTGGGAGAGATTTCTGTTTGAAGATTTTCCCCAGGACTGGAGGGATCAATAATGTTTATCTGTAAGCTAGTCATCTACTCTGGTACAGCTAGTTGGCACACACTGTATGATATGTATCTCCGCTGATAGGACCGTGTCTTCCGTGTTTCACGTCTTCAGGGTAGTCATCTAGTTTGATTTTAGAAATATTGCAGAATTATTGGACATTACATTGTGTTGTGTTTGCATTTGTAAAGCTTTTAAAACCCGTGTGTATTTGTAAGGCTTTTAAGATCCAATGGTATAAAACGGCATATTGTCAGAAATTTCGTATGTAGCAATGTGCTTGTAATCTACTTGTATAAAGGCTGTGTTAAATTGTATAGTAGCATTGTTACAGAGCTGAAAGAGATGCTGGACTTGTGGACATAATCAATACTCAGTTATTGCCTGATGGTACTGACCATTGAGTTGAGATGATATATACATCACTTGTCACGAATTAGTCACAACTACCATGGGTGTCAAATGACTGGTATAGTATAGTATAAGGGGGTGGGTGTGGTATTGGAGTTGATTCTGCTAAAACTGACAGAGGATTTATGTCAAATAAGGAAACAAACAAGTGCTCTTTCAGGTTGGTGGTTTTATGTTCTCTGTTATATCTCTTCATTAAACTTTCAATATTATTATACACTTCATGAAATTGTCGCTTGATGTTGCAAATATATAAAGGTCAGGGTCACAGTTAAGTTCCAATTCTTTGTTCAAAACTTAATTTTTTTTGGTCTTTTATTAAAAGCTATTTATAATACAGAAGAACGAGCTCAACAACCTTCAAGTATATTTATATTTGTACAATTTGAACAGTAAACCTTAAAAAATTATATTGGGACTCATGGTCAAGGTCACAGACAAGATCATAGTCTTTGTTCAAAGACTTTTAGTCAGAATATCTTAACATTCCCTGAAACTTTTATTTCTTCATATATTTTTTGCATGTATGTACACATTATGACCATAGCTACATCACCACTCCAGTACATAGAGTTCAAGGTCATAGTTCAAGGTCATAGATTCAGTTTAAATGTCTGGATCATCTCAGACAATATCAGGCATTCAGTATCATCTCAAATCAAGGTCTCCAGAGCATCTATCTAGTGCAGTTTAAGTTAACCCTTAACCCGCTACATATATGTAATGGACTGTTCTTTCTTTTAGTTAATTTCATTGATTTGACAAAGGGGTGTTTTGGGGAAAATGACTGAGGACACAAAGGCTATTATAGTCGTGCTTAGCGGATTAAGGGCCTAATAATTCAAACTCAAATAAAAAAAAATATATATATATCGCATTGTCATTATTTACTAACACGTGATCATTGTTCATATAACACATGATCATTGTTCATATAACATGTGATCATTGTTCATATAACACATGATCATTGTTCATATAACATGTGATCATTGTTCATATAACACATGATCATTGCTCATATAACATGTGATCATTGTTCATATAACACATGATCATTGTTCATATAACACATGATCATTGTTCATATAACACATGATCATTGTTCATATAACATGTGATCATTGTTCATATAACATGTGATCATTGTTTATATAACATGTGATCATTGTTCATATAACACATGATCATTGTTCATATAACACATGATCATTGTTCATATAACATGTGATCATTGTTCATATAACATGTGATCATTGTTCACGTGTTCATACGTAGATAAAGGACAAGGTATGATAAGGGGGTATTTTGGCCCCCAGTATATTCAAAATGCAAACAAATAATATTTACATATAATCTGTGGTGCATATTGAATTAAATTGATCATATTCTATCTTCAAACTATATTTTTATTTATTTAATTTATCTAGAAGATTTAATAGGGTCTCAAAAAACGGTATTTTTGGTAATTTTGTTATATTTTGTAGATTTTGGACCTTTCTGGGCAAGATTTTGATCCTAAAAATATAGAGCGCACCTCCAAGCACACCCAGTTTTTTGGCTGATGATGCATCCCTATCAAGTACCTGTTTCAACAAAAAATCAGCTGTGCTTGAGGGTGCGCTCTGTATTTCCAAGATCAAAATGCTGAAATTGAACAAAAATGTCATTTTTAGCTCTACTGATCAGAGATCAGCAGAGCTTATGCCGTGGTGCGGCGTCCGTCGTCCGTCTGTCTGTCCGTCTGTCCGTCTGTCCGTCCGTCTGTCTGTCCGTAAACTTTTTTTTGTAGCGACTACTCCTCTGAAACTACTGAATGGAGTTTCATGAAACTTTACAGAAATGTTGCCCATGAAGTCTAGTTGATCCTAGCAAAAATTCATGTAGATGTGAAATCCAAGATGGCCGCCAAATCTAAAAATAGGTTTTTAAAAAACAAGTTTGTAGCGACTACTTCTTGAAAACTCTAAGGGATATTGCTATGGGACTTTTTCTAAAATGATCAGCATGACATGATGTTGGTCCTTGTCGAAAATCATTTTGATTCGACGTTAAACATGGCTGCCAGCGGCCATCTTTGTTTACATAGAGTTATATAATGAAAACTTGTAGCGACTACTCCTCTGAAACTACTTGACGGATTTTCATGAAACTTCACAGGAATGTTGCTCTTGATGTCTAATTGATCCTAGCAAAATTTCAGGTCGGCCGGAAATTCAAGATGGCCGCCACGGCTAAAAATAGATTTTTAAAAAATAAGTTTGTAGCGACTACTTCTTGAAAACTATAAGAGATATTGATATGGGACTTTTTCTAAAATGATCAGCATGACATGATGTTGGTCCTTGTCGAAAATCGTTTTGATTCGACGTTAAACATGGCTGCCAGCGGCCATCTTTGTTTACATAGAGTTATATAATGAAAACTTGTAGCGACTACTCCTCTGAAACTACTCGACAGATTTTCATGAAACTTCACAGGAATGTTGCTCTTGATGTCTAATTGATCCTAGCAAAATTTTAGGTCAGCCGGAAATTCAAGATGGCCGCCACAGCTAAAAATAGATTTTTAAAAAATAAGTTTGTAGCGACTACTTCTTGAAAACTATAAGAGATATTGATATGGGACTTTTTCTAAAATGATCAGCATGACATGATGTTGGTCCTTGTCGAAAATCGTTTTGATTCGATGTTAAACATGGCTGCAAGCAGCCATCTTTGTTTACATAGAGTTATATAATGAAAACTTGTAGCGACTACTCCTCTGAAACTACTTGACGGATTTTCATGAAACTTCACAGGAATGTTGCTCTTGATGTCTTATTGATCCTAGCAAAATTTCAGGTCGGCCGGAAATTCAAGATGCCGCCACGGCTAAAAATAGATTTTAAAAAAATAAGTTTGTAGCGACTACTTCTTGAAAACTATAAGAGATATTGATATGGGACTTTTTCTAAATTATCAGCATGACATGATGGTTATCCGAGTCGAACATTATTTTGATTCGACGTTAAACATGGCTGCCAGTGGCCATCTTTGTTTACATAGAGTTATATAATGATAACTTGTAGCGACTACTCCTCTGAAAATACTTGACGGATTTTCATGAAACTTCACACGAATGTTGCTCTTGATGTCTAATTGATCCTTGCAAAATTTCGGGTCGGCCGGAAATTCAAGATGGCCGCCATGGCTAAAAATAGATTTTCAAAATACAAGTTTGTAGCGACTACTTCTTGAAAACTATAAGTGATATTGATATGGGACTTTTTCTAAAATGATCAGCATGATGTGATGGTTATTCAAGTCGAACATTATTTTGATTCGACGTTAAACATGGCTGCCAGTGGCCATGTTTGTTTACATAGAGTTATATAATGATAACTTGTAGCGACTACTCCTCTGAAACTACTTGACGGATTTTCATGAAACTTCACACGAATGTTGCTCTTGATGTCTAATTGATCTAAGCAAAATTTCAGGTCGGCCGGAAATTCAAGATGGCCGCCATGGCTAAAAATAGATTTTTAAAAAATAAGTTTGTAGCGACTACTTCTTGAAAACTATAAGAGATATTGATATGGGACTTTTTCTAAAATGATCAGCATGACATGATGGTTATCCGAGTCGAACATTATTTTGATTTTATGTTAAACATGGCTGTCAGTGGCCATCTTTGTTTACATAGAGTTATATAATGAAAACTTGTAGCGACTACCCCTCTGAAACTACGTGACGGATTTTTATGAAACTTCACAGGAATGTTGCTCTTGATGTCTAATTGATCCTAGCAAAATTTCAGGTCGGCCGGAAATTCAAGATGGCCACCACAGCTAAAAATAGATTTTCAAAAAAACAGTTTGTAGCGACTACTTCCTGAAATCAAAATCAATCAGTAGAGCTTCAAGGTCATTGACCTCTTGTTTGAAAGAAAAGGCCTTGTTTGTGAGGCTCTTAAACTCATTTAGAGCCTTCAAACGTACTTGTAATGAGTTTTAATATTGATTCAGTTCATTTGTAGATAAAATTAGATATTCAAAACTTGTGCATTAAAACGTTCAATATTGGGGGCCAATTTTGTCCCTTATCATACCTAGTCCTTTGTATAAGCAATAATCACAATTCTTGGCTATTGTGCAACGATGGACCTTATAGAGAAAACAAAAATGTCCCAATCTAATGATATTGGGAAGAATTTTGAATTGGGCAATGTTTTTGACAAAACTTTTAAACAAAAGATTTAACTTAATTATTGGAATTGAAATAAATTGTAGGTTATTGGATTGTAAACTTTACCAAATTGTGCACAAATTTAACATAAAATGTTTGCATGATTCACCAAAATGAATTTCGATAAATATGGATTGTGTATTCATCTCAATGACGTCGTGTATTGTGTAATCATCTCAATGACGTCGTGTATTGTGTATTCATCTCAATGACGTCGTGTATTGTGTATTCATCTCAATGACGTCGTGTATTGTGTAATCATCTCAATGACGTCGTGTATTGTGTATTCATCTCAATGATGTCGTGTATTGTGTATTCATCTCAATGACGTCGTGTATTGTGTATTCATCTCAATGATGTCGTGTATTGTGTAATCATCTCAATGATGTCGTGTATTGTGTATTCATCTCAATGACGTCGTGTATTGTGTATTCATCTCAATGATGTCGTGTATTGTGTAATCATCTCAATGATGTCGTGTATTGTGTATTCATCTCAATGACGTCGTGTATTGTGTATTCATCTCAATGATGTCGTGTATTGTGTATTCATCTCAATGATGTCGTGTATTGTGTATTCATCTCAATGATGTCGTGTATTGTGTATTCATCTCAATGACGTCGTGTATTGTGTAATCATCTCAATGACGTCGTGTATTGTGTATTCATCTCAATGATGTCGTGTATTGTGTAATCATCTCAATGATGTCGTGTATTGTGTATTCATCTCAATGACGTCGTGTATTGTGTATTCATCTCAATGATGTCGTGTATTGTGTATTCATCTCAATGATGTCGTATATTGTGTATTCATCTCAATGATGTCGTGTATTGTGTAATCATCTCAATGACGTCGTGTATTGTGTAATCATCTCAATGACGTCGTGTATTGTGTAATCATCTCAATGACGTCGTGTATTGTGTAATCATCTCAATGACGTCGTGTATTGTGTATTCATCTCAATGACGTCGTGTATTGTGTATTCATCTCAATGATGTCGTGTATTGTGTATTCATCTCAATGACGTCGTATATTGTGTAATCATCTCAATGACGTCGTGTATTGTGTAATCATCTCAATGCGATGTCCAACATATATACCTATACCCCACATCCTCCACTATGAGAATCATGCATTTACCCACCCACATCCTCCACTATGAGAATCGTGTATTTACCCCACCCACGTCTTCCACAATGAGAATTGTGTTACCCCCACCCATATCCACCATTTATCATTATGCCACAGCCATATTATCTACCATAAAATACACACAAGGGAATTGATCGTAACATATGGTGTGATAATGCCAGCATGATTCAGGCCCATTGTTGATGTTCCACAGTATGTGTTACCTGATCATTATAACCAGGGATTAATTGATTATCATTCACAGCTGTAGGTATGTAAATGCTTGGCCAGAAATTGATACGATTTTTGTTTATTTTTTAGTCATGGGCCAACAAAAATCTAGTAAAATTGGTGGTAGAGATGATATTATCCAAATACTGGTCAAGTAATAGCCAAGAAGTCATAAAGTATTTAATAAATGTCTATGCCTTACTTACATTTCGTTCAAAAAGGGTATTGATGAGAGAACCAGCCTGGTAAACTATATACATACCAATGACACTGCATCCTTAGAATCAAGACTTTCTCTGCTGTACATGCATTTTACTAATTTTCTCAAAATGTCTCTCTTTTCATGAAAAATCAACATGTTTTGACAATTCAATGTTGAGTAGACTATATAGATACATTACATATCTTGAATAGTTACATTGAATAGACTGCATAGTTACATTGAGTAGACTGCATAGTTACATTGAGCATACTGCATAGTTACATTGAATAGACTGCATACTTACATTGAGAAGACTGCATAGTTACATTGAGTAGACTGCATAGTTACATTGAGTTACATTGGGCAGCTGTTGCATTGTTACATTGGGGAGACTGCATAGTTACATTAAGTAGACTTCATGTTGCATAGTTACATTGAGTAGACTTCATGGTTACATTGGGCAGCTGTTACATTGGGCAGACTGCATAGTTGAATTAAACATATTAAGCAGACTGCATTTACATTGGGCATACTGCATAGTTACATTGAGCATACTGCATAGTTACATTGGACATACTGTATAGTTACATTGGGCATACTACATAGTTACATTGGGCATACAGCATAGTTACATTTGGCATACAACATAGTTACATTGGACAGACTGCACAGTTACATTGGGCATACTACATAGTTACATTGGGCATACAGCATAGTTACATTGGACAGACTGCATAGTTACATTGGACACACTGCATAGTTACATTGGGCAGACTGCATAGTTACATTGGGCAGACTGCATAGTTACATTGGACAGACTGCATAGTTACATTGGGCAGACTGCATAGGTACATCGGGCAGACTGCATAGGTACATCGGGCAGACTGCATGGTTACATCGGGCAGACTGCATGGTTACATTGGGCATACTGCATAGTTACATTGGGCAGACTGCATAGTTACATCAGGCAGACTGCATAGTTACATTGGGCATACTGCATAGTTACATTCGACAGACTGCATAGTTACATCAGGCAGATTGTATAGTTAATCCGGCAGACTGCATAGTTACATTGGACAGACTGCATAGTTACATCAGGCAGACTGCATAGTTACATCAGGCAGACTGTACATCAGGAAGACTGCATAGTTACATTGGGCATACTGCATAGTTACATCAGGCAGACTGCATAGTTACATCAGGCAGACTGTACATCAGGCAGACTGCATAGTTACATTGGACAGACTGCATAGTTAAATCAGGCAGATTGTATAGTTAATCAGGCAGACTGCATAGTTACATCAGGCAGACTGCATAGTTACATTGGACAGACTGCATAGTTACATCAGGCAGACTGCATAGTTACATCAGGCAAACTGCATAGTTACATTGGACAGACTGCATAGTTACATCAGGCAGACTGCATAGTTACATCAGGCAGACTGTACATCAGGAAGACTGCATAGTTACATTGGACAGGCTGCATAGTTAAATCAGGCAGACTGTATAGTTACATCAGGCAGACTGCATAGTTACATCAGGCAGACTGTACATCAGGCAGACTGCATAGTTACATTGGACAGACTGCATAGTTAAATCAGGCAGACTGTATAGTTACATCAGGCAGACTGTATAGTTACATCAGGCAGACTGTATAGTTACATCAGGCAGACTGCATAGTTACATCAGGCAGACTGTATAGTTACATCAGGCAGACTGCATAGTTACATTCTCCTCCACCTCCTCCTCCTCCTCCAGAAATCCTTAACAGCATGTCGAGTACCCTGGGTAATGGTAAAGCCAATACAAACTTAGAATTGACATGTAGGCAATTATCACAAAGGTAATATAATAGAATCATTTTTGTAATAGATAAGGCCTTCCTTAAAAGGCAGGTGCAAGCTGATATTCTTCGATTATAAACTTGATACCTTAAACAGCAGCTGTGCATGTGTATGCAACGTTACAATATTATTTGAAGGATTATAAGATTCTATTTTCAGACTTCTAATTCCATTGTATAAAACTAGGGTGACACACGATATGTGTATAAAATGGGGTTCCAGCCAGTATTGCGCCCACTACATTGTAATTATATAATTTTGGGACCTGTATTGTTTATATACTTAACAAAATTTCTAAGTACCCAGTTGCAAAATTGTTATAATTTATATCTAAGAAAACGCATTGACTTGAAAGCTTTAACATTTGTTCTTGCGATCATAGCAGACGGTTTAGACTCATTTTGTGATACTTTCTTTATTCACCAAAAATAAACAGTTTATCAAGAAATACACAAAGCAATGAAAAAATTATTGACATATTCTAAGGTGGGTACTTACGAAATTTGAGCATATTTATGAAGTCCTGTTCTGTATATAATAAAATATTTACCTTCTTACTGATATTTTTGATGTCTGCTTTCAGTTAAGTCAAGTGTCGTTGGACCTGTCGTTGAAGATACTCAAGTCTATATCGGCGGGAGTGGAGAGGGTCTACAGCGATGGTCTCACACCTACTGGTGGCCTCATTCCATTGGCCGTTCAGTCAACATCGAGTATCATCCAGGCCACGTTGGTCATGGCGACCAACCCGGACAAAACGATTGAAGACACGTATAAAAAGATGATCACTGGATCAGTGGAGGCCGTCAGGAAACTGATCTTGGTAAATGTCAAAGATTTATTTGTTTATATATGCAAGATATATACATAAGGTCTGATAACAGATTTTCTTTTTAAAAACAAAACACACACATCCAATGCGTTTCTGTTATATGGCATTAGGCAAGGCAGTTTTCTTATCCTGGTCCATCAGATGGGGATGTAAACAGGCATTTTTTCATTATTTTTCTTTTCAATTCATTTTTATAAGCCCGTCCGTCCGACAAATACCAAATCATTAGAACGTCCATCCGTCTGTCCGTTAAGTTTTGTGATGTCCGCTCTCTAACTCAAACAAATATTATTCAATCATTATGTAACTTGGAAAACCAGACCAATCGTCCCGGTAGCAATGGAGGAATGACCATTTAATTATTGAAAATTGGCCCGGTAACAATGGAGTTATGGCCCTTTAATATATTATTGAAAATTGACATTTTTAACGATGTCTGCTCAATAACTTCAGTATTTGTTGTTCGATCTTTATGAAACTTTGGAATAATGTTTATGGGCATAATATCTATGTCAAGTTCGTAAACCAGCCACATCGTCCCGGTAACAACAGAGTTGTGGCCCTTTAATTATTAAAAATTGATAATTTTGATGATGTCCGCTCAATAACTTGTTACATGCCCAAAAAATGGGGGTCGTGGGTTGGTTCTTTTTTTTTTTTTTTTTTTTTTGTAAGACCTCAATACCAGTGTTTCAAATTATATATAACACCAGAATTAAAGTCTTTAAGTTGACTAGCATAAAACAAGTCTATTGTTTGTGTTGTGTTTCTTTGGTACACATAGAGAGCTGCAGATAGAGGTACTCTGTCATCATAAAATATTGAGGATTCCGGGGGAAGTAAATTCCTATCCCAAATCATCTTTGTGTAACTGTCGAGTGCATTGCGGTCTACAGTAGCTTTATCCCAAATCATCTTGGTGTAACTGTCGAGTGCATCGCGGTCTACAGTAGCTTTATCCCAAATCATCTTGGTGTATCTGTCGAGTGCATCGCGGTCTACAGTAGCTTTATCCCAAATCTTCTTGGTGTAACTGTCGAGTGCATCGCGGTCTACAGTAGCTTTATCCCAAATCATCTTGGTGTATCTGTCGAGTGCATCGCGGTCTACAGTAGCTTTATCCCAAATCATCTTGGTGTAACTGTCGAGTGCATCGCGGTCTACAGTAGCTTTATCCCAAATCATCTTGGTGTATCTGTCGAGTGCATCGCGGTCTACAGTAGCTTTATCCCAAATCATCTTGGTGTATCTGTCGAGTGCATCGCGGTCTACAGTAGCTTTATCCCAAATCATCTTGGTGTAACTGTCGAGTGCATCGCGGTCTACAGTAGCTTTATCCCAAATCATCTTGGTGTAACTGTCGAGTGCATCGCGGTCTACAGTAGCTTTATCCCAAATCATCTTGGTGTAACTGTCGAGTGCATTGCGGTCTACAGTAGCTTTATCCCAAATCATCTTGGTGTAACTGTCGAGTGCATCGCGGTCTACAGTAGCTTTATCCCAAATCATCTTGGTGTAACTGTCGAGTGCATCGCGGTCTACAGTAGCTTTATCCCAAATCTTCTTGGTGTAACTGTCGAGTGCATTGCGGTCTACAGTAGCTTGTGTAAACAACATGCGATATTCGCAATAGGTCGATCTGCTTCTCGCAAGTGCGCTCAATTTTGATGGAAGTTTAAAAATAGAGGTATCACGTGATATGTATTCCGGGGAAACCCCTTCCAAAAACCATATTTTCATCCATTGAAATCTTCCGAATCTTAGAACATCCATCATCTATCTTAGTTTTAAAATAATATTTAACCTTCGAAATTTCAGACAAACATAATATTTGTAAGAATCAAGCTTATGGTTAGGCGAAATATGCTGTGGGAAAAAAACATGATGATAATATTGAATGCAAATGGCAAAAAGTAAATTAAAACATTTATCTGAAGATTTTTATGTACGTTTTTGACTTTGTATGCTTGATTCTGATGAGAAAAGCAAACTTCAAATCGACAACTTTCAATGCCAAAGAGACTATTGCGTTGAATAACGGAAACGGTCATTGTTATTTGCTTCATCATCGTCCCGATTTTTTACCGCTATAAAAAAAATGAAATTACCATCATAAAAAAATACGGTCGGGGGTTAAAAATCACGGTCAGTCGGGTAACTGGAAACAAACCTTCTTTTTTTTAGGCCTAAGGGAAAAACAGCTGATATCCTGCCGGGTGAGTGGAAATGTAATGGGTTAATATGGCATCATCTCTGCACCAGTCATTACCCAGTTATGTCTCTGATAATTTACCAATCATCGTTTTATAATCACATCCTGAAAAAGTAAACCACTTGCAAAAACCCAATTCATTTAGTATCAAGTTGCTGGAAGAAAAAGCAATCATTTACAGAGTTGTATCATGGGAAAAAAAGCAATTTTCCAAATTCTAGGGTTAAAAATTTTCCTCGTCTTTTCATCAGCTAGCTTCCTTCAGGATGCTTAATTTGCATTTTTATAAAGCAAAACTACCCTTAATTGTTCCTTTACACCGCCTCCGCGGTTGAGGGGTTAACAACGTTGCGTTGTAAACCTCGTCTCTTATCGCTGCAGGTTTGAGTCCCATTGGGAACTCAACTTGTAAGTGAGAAAGTGTCGATTCTTACAGATGGCGGGAGGTATACAGTACTGGGCCCAGTTTTATGAAACAACTTACGACAATTTTGATTGTAAGTTAATTTCTTAAAATTCTTTACTTTGATTTACAATTCACAAATGGATGTGATTTCATTTCATTTTCTTATACATGTGATATTTCTACACATAATGCACACATAATTGTCTACATTGAATGCTGAGGTGCAAAAATGTGAACAGTTTTAAAATTTGAGACTTATCGTCATAAAACAGGGCCCTTTTTCTAACCAGGAATAAGTGGGTGGTCTGCCTCTAAAAAAAAAAGACCGTCATATATGGCCTAACATGTGCTAAAATGTCGTAAAACACCATTCAAACAAACAAACAAATACTGTAATGTTGAATACTTGATTGTTTTATCTAAGCAAACCCTTCGACATTTCTTATGACAAAGATATTAACTCTGTGCTTTCTTTAACTCTTATATACAAAATTCAAGTTTAAAGGGGCACATGGCAATCTTGAGTTTTATTAAACATTAAAATTTGCTCCTCGATTTACTTATTCTGCGTCATTTTTACTTTAAAACTGCTTGCATATAATTAAATAAATAATTGAGATTTCAATTTTCTTCATTATTTTACCATTTTTTTAAACTAGATTGTTGGTGCAATATTATAAAAAGTTAGTAATATTTAAAAACAATTTGCTTTGAACTATTCTAACAATTAATATTAATGATTGAACAAATGCAAGTTAAGAGAAAAACTAACGGGACGCCGTGAGTTTTTAAAAATTCAAGATTGCCGTGTGTCCCTTTAAAGGGACACATGGCAATCTGGATTTATTTAAAACTCACTGCATCCCATTAGTTTTTCTACATAACTTGCATTTTTGCAATCATAAATATTAATATTCAAATAGTTCAAAGCAAATTGTTAACTGCAGACTATACTGCACAGACTATACTTCACAAGTAATATGCAGACTATACTGCACAAGTAATATGCAGACTATACTGCAATATGCAGACTGTACTGCACAAGTAATATGCAGACTATACTGCACAAGTAATATGCAGACTATACTGCACAAGTAATATGCAGACTATAATGCACAAGTAATTTGTTTAAACCTGTTGAAGAATAACCAAGAAAATGGAATTAAAGTCAGAATGATACTGGAATGAAGATGCTAATGTTCATGTTTAAGAAATACTTCAAGATTGCCATGAGTCCCTTTAAGGCTTAAAAGAAAAAAGTGACCCTATTATTTAGCCGCCGACCCTAACATTTTTTATTGCAAAAAAAACAACAGTTTAAAAATAAATAAATAATAATAATTTAAAAAAAATTAAAATAATAATAATTATAAAATGTTGAACCCATGAACCAAATTTTCTTATGGAGAAAATATATATATATATGCCTCCAGTGAGATTTGAATGTACAACCCCTGGGGTTTCCAGTGTACATTACCAAATATTGAAAAAGGGCCATAACTATGTATTAATACCTTCCTCAGTATTTTTTATCATATTAAAAGTGTTCTTTCATTAACAAAAATAAGGTCGTTAATAATAAAAAAATAAAAATAGAAAAAGTTTTGCCTACCTACCTACCTACCCTATTTTTCTTGAAGTTGACAAAATAATAAAGAATCTGTTGTTTGTTAACTGTTGTGATACATAACTTACTCAAAACCAGAGATTCTGTTTTAGTGATCTGCTATATCACATGCAACTCATAAACTATAGCTTTTTTCTTGTCAACTGATTGCACCTTGCGTGATGGCTTTTTGTTTTGTGTTGATTTAAGCATTCCTTTAATTAGTGCTCGAGCACAAGTCTTTGATGTTTTAATATCAGTCTCTAGTTTATAGATCCTTGAATTATATAAAAAATCAAGGAAAAGGAAATTGCCTATTGATTGGAATATACGTTCTGAAGCAAGATTTCTGAGTGCATGTATAACTAGATGTGAGAATAATGGCTCTTATGGTAGTATGTACCATAGAGCCATGATTCCCCTGCCTTGGATGGTAGGCTGGACCACGTACCGACTCAAGTATACAATTTTCCGGCAAGGTTTCTGAAGACATCCGGCAATGCCTGCATAAACAATGACCATATTTGTATAGAACAAGCCTTAAATACCACACGAGCATGCATGCATGCAACTCGCCAAAGAGAAGAATGACAGTCGGTTTTTGAAAGCCACTGTTAATTTCAGACGGTTTCGTTTTTTACGTTCGAAATAAAACTAGTTGTCGTGTGATGTCTCGTTTTGTATTTAGAAACTTAGCCCCTACTCACGCACCTGACAATTTACGGTTAACCTTGTTGTTTTTTTGTCACTAAAACATGGAACATACAAAGAGTGCCTACATCAATGGGATATTCTTCTCTTTGGTGAATTTAATGCATGCACGCGTGGTATTTAAGGTTGAATATATTGAAATACGACGGTCGTTTATGGAGTCATCGCTTGATGGTGTCAATCTAGATAAAGGGTCGCATCGTAGCTCTGTGGTAGCAGGGCAAGAAAATTTGTTTCTGAGTTACTCGTCCTACGCAATATCTGAATGGCCAAATTGATAAATTGTTAAAGAAGTTATCTGAATTTCTACTCGTCCTGCATCAATGAGCACTCGTCATAGAGAGGGGACGAGTGGAATTTTCATGCCCTGGGTAGGTACCCACCATAAGAGTTATGATACTCACAGCTACTGTATAACTAACCTTGATAGGTAAAGGTATACCAATTGCATATAAACTCTGAGGTGTTCTTGTAACCATGAGAAAACAGTCTGATCTAAAGTTTGTGCACATTTGAAGAAAAATTAAAATCCACTCTGTAACTCCTATGTAACCATAAAGGAAACAGTGTCACCTAAACAGTCAGAGGGACTGAATATGTGAACTACACATGCACACTCACTCAAGCACGCGCGCCGCACACTTTTTGTGAAAAGGTCAAGTTTCAGGGTAAATCTAACGGCTATTGTTACTTTCATATTTTGAAAATCAGATTTTTTTATGGATTTTCGACCAATATTGAATGCAGTTCTTTAGTTCAGTTGTGCTGATATTTTATAGATGCCTACACAGTTCACAGTTGCTGATAGTACTTTTAAGCACTTATTTCAAAATATTTTCTTTAGTATTTATTCTACAAGCAAAATTAAGAAAGTTACTTGTGAGTTTTAGAGCCTAAATTTTAAGTAAAATGTTTGACTTTTCCAGAACGAGTTAAAATTCCACGTTGTCTCTGAAGAACCAATCAGTTCTTCAACTGACTATTTCTCCGTGTTGGCATGGCGACACTCTGCGGACAAGAACCAGTCTGTACAGATCCAGGAGACCACTTTCAAGCTTCCACGGAACTTCGATCAGATTTTGCAGAAGAAACATTTACACAACCATTCTAGTGATTCCACCAATGCAAACTGCTTCCAGAGTCACATGACCTCGTTCAAAAGGAACCCATACTCATTTGAAGCCAATAAGGTAAATATTTTACAAGCTTTAAATTGTCGGGCATTCTTAAACTAGACAAAAATGGGTGCTACCTATTTGACAAGGTTCGAATTGTATGTTTGTATCTAGAATTTTCTCGGGAGAGTGATGAAGGTTAAATTGTATTGAGGGACTTTCTCATGTCAATGTTGTTACCAATTATCGTAAAATCTTTTTTTGTTGGTTTTTTAGGAAGGAAACTGGTTACTATAAGTTTTCATGGTGGCCATGTCTACTTTGCCTCGTGCATGTTAGGGTAGGTGAGAAAACGGGTTACTGTCAGTTGTCATGTCGCCATTTTTATTCGCCCGTCTTAAGACGGGACATATTATGTTGTGGCGTTGTCCAGGAGTCAGTCAGTCCGTCTGTCTGTGTTGAGTTTTGCGATGTCTGCTCTCTAACTCAAACAAATATTACCCAATCATTATTAAACTTGGAAAATTTGTTTAATATCTCAGTCAAGTTCGAAAACCTGCCCAATCGGCCCGGTAACAACGGAGTTATAGCCATTTAATTTTTGAAAATAGATAATTTTGCGATGTCCGCTCTCTAAAACTAACAAATATTGTCCAATCCTTATGAAACTTCGAAATAATGGTTATGGGCATAATATATCAGTCAATTTCGAAAACCAGCCCAATCACCCCAGTAACAACGGAGTTATGGGCCTTTAAATATTGAAAATCGCCCCGGTAACAAAGGAGTTATGGCCTTTAATTTTTGAAAATTGACAATTTTAACAATGTCCGCTCAATTACTTGAGTATTTGTTGTTCAATCTTTATGAAAATTTGGAATAATGTTTATGGGCATTATGTGGCGCTTTAATTATTGAAAATTGACAATTTTGATGATATCCATGATATCCGCTCAATAACTTGAATATTTGTTTCCAATCTTGATGAAACTCGGTCAAGTTCGAAAACCAGTCCTATCGCCTTGGTAACAACGGAGTTTGTATTATGGTGCGGCATTGTCCGTCCATCCATCTGTCTGTCCGTGCATTAAATTTTGCGATGTCTGCGATGAGAAGAATTTTGTTCACACTTTTGCCACTAGTGTGTTGGGGAAGGTGAGAAAACTGGTCACTGTCATTTGTCATGAAGTCGTCATTTCAGACTTTTTTCGCTGGTGCATCACTTTTATATTGATACTTTGAGTAACAACGTGCCTGCATCATACGACAAACTAAAATGAATGACATGGTGGTGTGGCTAAAAGTGTACAGTTTCTACAGTAAGTTGTCAGTGATCAATATTTGATGACTGGTCTGGGAGCTTGTCTGCGTTTGTGACCACCAGGTATTCTGTTTAAGTCGTCGAGGATGAATAACTAATGACTGGTCCCGGTATTTGTCTGTGTTTATGGTCACTAGGGTTTAATAAAGTTTCCTTCCATTTTATATGCAGAGAACAATGTTCTCAGGAGATGATGTATCACGCAGATTGGTTTAAGATATGCTCTTTATGTCTCGAATTATGTCAGGATGACATTTTCTATATGGTTTCACAATGGTTTATGTTTACTCAGTAGTACAGGAGACATCAGGATGACATTTTCTGTATGGTTTCACTATGGTTTATGTTTACTCAGTAGTACAGGAGACATCAGGATGACATTTTCTGTATGGTTTCACAATGGTTTATGTTTACTCAGAAGTACAGGAGACATCAGGATGACATTTTCTGTATGGTTTCACTATGGTTTTTACAGGAGATGTTTTCACTATGGTTTTTACAGGAGATGTAATATGGCATTTTCAGTATGGATTCTTTATGTTTTCTGAGTCAAAAATACGGAAGGTGCAAGATGAAATGTTCTGTATGGTTTAATCGCCTATCATTTCTGCTATTTATATGTGTGTTAACTCCTCAAGTTGCATGTCATGTAGCATTCTACTTTGTTGCTCAAATCTTATAATGATTATTTATTGATAAATATTGTGGCGTGAGGAAATTTTTGTTGAGGTTTGTGAAATTCTTTTACTGCCTCTTATTTGAAACTAATGAGCAAAACAAACAATCAATATGTTTTAGAAGACCTAAAAAATAAATGTCTTGGTTTTCTGATTATTTTCACAGTTAAGGTTTGTAGTAGACTGTGCTGGCATGACTTAGTTCAGGTCTTACCAGTATCATATTGCGAGGCCATGTTTGCTAAGGCCTAAGTAAAAATGTTTGCATTGGGGTATCTAGACCCTACCTCTGATTTTAAAGCCGACCTCAATTGTAAGTAGATATTTTGATATATACATGACATTTATCATATTTTTTTATTTATTTTTTTAAAGATGGGGTGGTGGGGTGGTGGGTGCACTCTTATTAGGGGTGTGGGGGAGGTGGGTGCGCTCTTATTAGGGGAAATATGGTAACAGGCGATATAGCAAGTTGTGTCGCGGGATGATGCATGCAATATGTTAAGTAGTACTTTGGCTGTAGGCATTATCGCAAGTTGTGTTCCAGTATTATGCGTGCGATTTATCAAGTAGGACCTCACCAGTATGCAAGTTATGTCACAGTTCATTAACAGAAAATCACACTTGGATATTCCCCGTGGGTATGACTGTATTATACAAACCACTGAATCCTCCTCAAAAATGTTGGGATGACGTGCAGACTGCCTGCAAAATTGTTTTATTGTTTACCAAAATAATGATTTATATTTAATTCTAAGCCATGGGGTATAAAATGTGTAGGGATTTCTGTAGATTTCTTTTCGGGGTTTTTATCGACTGTTGTTATTGATTAAGAAATGCAGTATTTTATCATTTACCGAAAAAGTAACATATCTTTTCTGCATGATGGAGGTGGGAACAGTAATTTCAATTTTGTCGGAAAGCCTTATAGGTTTTAAATTTAAAATTTCAGCTCAGTTTTCAAGACCTTATTTACCTTCTGTTCTTAGCCATAGACTCCACAAACTCCTGTCACATTTTGTGTTTTTAGCTCGACTGATCAGTGTCTGTCTGTCCGTCCGTAATTTTTTTTTTGTAGCGACTACTCCTCTGAAACTACTGAATGGATTTTCATGAAACTTTACAGAAATGTTACCCATGAAGTCTAGTTGATCCTAGCAAAAATTCATGTTGATGTGAAATCCAAGATGGCCGCCAAATCTAAAAATAGGTTTTTAAAAAACAAGTTTGTAGCGACTACTTCTTGAAAACTCGTGACAAGTTAAGTGATATTGATATGGGACTTTTTCTAAAATGATCAGCATGACATGATATTGGTCCTTGTCGAAAATCGTTTTGATTCGACGTTAAACATGGCTGCCAGCGGCCATCTTTGTTTACATAGAGTTATATAGTAAAAACTTGTAGCAAATACTCCTCTGAAACTACTTGGCGGATTTTCATGAAACTTTACAGGAATGTTGCTCTTAATGTCTTATTGATCCTAGCAAAATTTTAGATTGGCCAGAAATTCAAGATGGCCGCCACAACTTGTAGCGACTACTCCTCTGAAACTACTTGACGGATTTTCATGAAACTTCACAGGAATGTTGCTCTTGATATCTAATTGATCCTAGCGAAATTTCAGGTCGGCCGGAAATTCAAGATGGCCGCCACGGCTAAAAATAATTTTTCAAAATACAAGTTTGTAGCGACTACTTCTTGAAAACTATAAGTGATATTGATATGGGACTTTTTCTAAAATGATCGGCATGACATGATGTTGGTCCTTGTTTTGATTCGACGTTAAACATGGCTGCGGTCATCTTTGTTTACATAGAGTTATATAGTAAAAACTTGTAGCAACTACTCCTCTGAAACTCTTTGGAGGATTTTTATGAAAATTTACAGGAATGTTGCTCTTAATGTCTTATTGATCCTAGCAAAATTTTAGATTGGCCAGAAATTCAAGATGGCGCCACAACTTGTAGCGACTACTCCTCTGAAACTACTTGACGGATTTTCATGAAACTTCACAGGAGTTATTGCCCTTGATGATGTCAAAATATGAAACTTTAGTTTTTGCAGTAACATTATATTACACTGGATCTTCATCAAATTGGCCCCGTTTGGTCACGGGGCAAAGAATACGGCCACTGCAGATCCCTTTGGAGGGGTAGGCAGAGGGGTAGAATCCCCCAAATTCATGTTCATTTTATCATTTTTTGTTCATGTTCATTAAAGGTCTTCATCATGATCCCTGCATTGTTTCAGGTGCTATCTCGCTCGCATTAAAAGAGCAGTGGCAGAAAAACAATAACGTGGCTACAGCGTAAATGGAGTTTCTGTGATAGAATTTGCAGCAACTCTGCAGTTCAGGGTGAGAAGGTTCTAGGCCCATTTTCCATATTTTATCTCGATGTACATGGAAGATGAGCCTGGCATGTTCATGCCTTTTAGGCGCCATATAACCTTTTCATGTGTTGGTGCGCCTTAAAACCCCAATTCAATTCATCAACTTGGATTTTGATAAAATGGAATTTATATGTTTAATCGGTAGAGCGTCCTATCTAAATAGGCTCCTTTTGGACCTCTTGTTGTAGATGTTACAATTTATATTGAATGTCGCATCTCCAACTCCTATTAAGGAACGCATGAAAAACTTTTTATAGATTTTACAATTTGTATTCAATATTCAGAATTGATTAAGAAATGCAATAGCATTATTGCAAGTAGCTGCTACATTAATTTCCTGATCATTGGGAACGCGCGGTTTTATTACAAAACATACATCCTGTGTATTGCTGTAATGGTATGATCAAATATCAGATTGTTAAATATCAAAACGTAGTCTCATTAAAGAATAGACATTAATACGGCATTTGATGTGAATAATACTCATCAGCTGGTTATGGAATAATCAATTTACATTTCTGTATGTTGTTGGATTATTTCTTTTTATAATCAATGTACATTTGCGTGAGAGTTTTGTGGACTATTTGGAAAATCGATGTACATTTTGTGTCGGGTTTTATGTTTAGGGTATGATTTCACATGACATGAAGTGGATCAAGTTTCCCTTGGTTCATCCACAGACATGACGACCCTTAGAGCAAGTTTCCCTGTGGTTCATCCATAGACATGATAACCCTTAGAGCAAGTTTCCCTATGATTCATCCATAGACATGACGACCCTTAGAGCAAGTTTCCCTGTGGTTCATCCATAGACATGACGACCCTTAGAGCAAGTTTCCCTATGATTCATCCATAGACATGACGACCCTTAGAATAAGTTTCCCTGTGGTTCATCCATAGACATGACGATCCTTAGAGCAAGTTTCCCTGTGGTTCATCCATAGACATGACTACCATTAGAGCAAGTTTCCCTATGATTCATCCATAGACATGACTGCCCTTAGAGCAAGTTTACAAGAAATACCAGAATTGCACAACCCCTGTATCAAGTATACCTGTTTTGTGTTGATGATATTATTTAGAAAATATGTCACATTTAATTGTCTTCTGTTAAATTTATGGCGACATTGAACTATCAATTTTGGTCTGGTATTACAAGACATTATCATTGCCTGTGGAAAATTACACAATTTATTGGGAGTTGGAAATTCACCATGGAATCTACTGGTGTGTATGGCTATAAACTGCCTTGTTTTGTCAGCAAATAATCTCGTCATCTGCAGGTTATGTCAGAGGGGATGATGATGCATCAGATTTGATTATGTGACTGCCTCCTACGCACAGGAAAGAAATCAATTACACAATGGTTCCTGTCACTATCAGTATTTGGTTAATTTTGGTCAGTCTGGGAAAGTATCAACTAATACCTGGGGTGTTCAGATAGTGGTGATCATGTGACCGCCTCTGACATACTAGTGGAAAATAATGATTCTGTCAATACTATATATTGCATTGTGGCCTTCCAGTATATGATAAAGTGACACCTGGGATATGGGCATTGATCCTGCTGCATGGCTAGCTGCCCGACACACATTGTCAAGGAGAATAAATTGATAAAAACTTCTAGTCTTGTTCAGTAAGACAGTAGATAAGTTGGCGTGGAATAGTGGGGCGATTTGTGATCTGTACGAAGGGGAGGGAACTGGAGGGTCAGCTATGTGGGACATTAAATGGGAGTGAGAACAAGGGGTGGGGGTCAGTGTGGAAGCACAAGAAGAACAAGGCGTGGGGGTCAGTGTGGAAGCACAAGAAGAACAAGGCGTGGGGGTCAGTGTGGAAGCACAAGAAGAACAAGGCGTGGGGGTCAGTGTGGAAGCACAAGAAGAACAAGGCGTGGGGGTCAGTGTGGAAGCACAAGAAGAACAAGGCATGGGGGTCAGTGTGGAAGCACAAGAAGAACAAGGCGTGGGGGTCAGTGTGGAAGCACAAGAAGAACAAGGCGTGGGGGTCAGTGTGGAAGCACAATAAGAACAAGGCGTGGGGGTCAGTGTGGAAGCACAAGAAGAACAAGGCGTGGGGGTCAGTGTGGAAGCACAAGAAGAACAAGGCGTGGGGGTCAGTGTGGAAGCACAAGAAGAACAAGGCGTGGGGGTCAGTGTGGAAGCACAAGATCTGCAGATTTATATAGAGATTATTTGACTGCTGGGATCGATTATGGTGAAATCCTTCACAAGATGGTAGACGTGTGTTTCTTTTCACGAACGAGCGTAAGCAAGTGAGTGAAAAAAACAACGTGTCTACCACCGAGTGAAGGATTTCCACATAATCGATCCCAACAGTTAAAATAATCTATTTATTACATCTTTAATCAGATTATGTATGATTTTAACCAGAATTATTCACTTTATTAAGCGTTGTCGGTGGATGACGTTTACGTCACCAACACTTTATTGACGTCATAACTCAACGTCGCTTTATTTATTTTTGTGTTCGGAGTTAGTTATTAATATTTAGCGGTTATGAATATTCTTTCACTGAGAAATCCCAATCTTTCACCCATAGAAATGTAATAAAAACTATTCTGCAACTTAATTACAACTCCCATCTTTACAGGCGCCTCATGGAATAAATAAATCAAGAATTATATCAATTAGAGTGAATAATAGTGTATGCCTTTGTAGAATTGGAGATGTATGTATATCAAAATGTACTTTGTAATACAGTGAAACCTTTGCCTCTAGCTCAGCTTGACTAATTTAATTTAATTTCCTTTTTGAATTTCTTGAATACACACTTACATGTACTTAAAATAACTACCTCTTAAATCAATTTAAATTGTTAAAGACCCGGTTTGTCAATAAACAAAAATCTTGTTTTTTCTTCTGTTTTGTTTACTGTTTCTTTGCTTAAATAAAGTAGAATTTGATGTAAATTCAATTGTGTTAAATGTCAGAAATTTGTGAATAATTCATAGTGCGCATAATTTGTATGCATTGGAGAACTATGTCAAACTCGGTAACTCAGGCAGAATAATGTTGTTTGCACCAACCTGTCGTGAACTGGTAACCGAGTTGGATAAGTGCTGTTTGCACTAGCCTGTGATACTGCCAAACTAGTTAACTTTGGCAGATTAATATTGTTTAAACCAGCATGTGATGTCAGACTAGGTAATTGAGACAATTAAGTGTTGTTTGCACCAACTGTGTCGTGAACTGTCAAACTAGGTAATGTAGACATAAATGTGTTGCTTGCACCAGCCTGTCATGAACTGTCTCATGGGACATGCATACAACATTAATCTGTTCCAGTTACCTTGGAGTGCTGATATCATTCAAACATCACCTAAGCTGGGAAAATGTGCACCTTTGTTGGTGTAATTACTGGCCTTTGATGGTAATGAAAGATAAATAATGAGGTAACTCAAATCCAAAGCAGCATGCTATGTTTTATATTAAAGCAAAATTTGCAGTGAAGTCGACTCCGGATATCTAGAGCATGAGTCAGAGGAAAATATCTACCCTTTCTGGCAGGACAGACATATTTTTGAAACCTTGTTAATGTTTTATTTTTATTTTTTTTGTGTACTGATTTATGTGTTTTTTTTGGATTGGGAAAGAAAGACAGTAATGGGGGAAAAAATGATATTCAGTTATGTTCTTGATACATCTGTTAAGTAAAATATTGACAAATTGGGTTTTGGGAATATTTGGAGCATCCGTGGCCGAGTGGCTTCAGTCACTTGGCTCCCATCGCTGTGGGTTTGAGCACTAAAATGATTCTATATGTGAGGTAGCTGTCCAGCTGGCTTTCGGAATGTGGGTGGTTCTACCCAGGTGCCTGCCCATGCCCGAAAATTGTCAAAAGGGGCATCTGTGGTTTTCATCCACCAATGGAAGCTGGAAATTCGCAATACCTTAGCTGTTGGTGTGACTAAAAATACAATTCAGTTGAGAATATTTTGCGTGTTTTTACTTTTATGAACCTGTTTTTGCGGGGAATAAATGTAAACGTGATTGGGTATGTTTATAAATTAGATTTGTGCTGCATGTAATTATATGTGATTATACACATAGCGCCTTGTACATGGAGTGTCTATATTAAGGTATGTATTGATTGGAAGGAATTTTGATTTAATGAATTGTCGATTTCACTTTGTTGTAGTAACTCTTGTGTGTGTTTTGTTTTATGTCGGGGGCTTTTTTTGCATTTTAAAAAGACCATGTGATAACCAAGCATTGTTCCCAAGTTACTTACTATGTAGCAAATTTGAGTCATAAATTGGTCTTTTGATCTTCTAACAGTAGTGAAAAAAAATATATCAAAAAGACAACTACATTGTATTATTAATTTAGTGAAACATATATCAGTTATATAATCAGTACTCACCTCCAGTTTTGTCAGTATAACTATGTTTGCCACCCAGCAGGTATACATGATATATCATCAGTGGATTGTGTGGGCGATTAAACTTTAAGGTGCATTATCATTAATGTAATAGATATTGGTATGAGAGAAATGGCAGAAATGGCAATGTTTTATCTATCACATTTGCCTAATGTTTCCATTACACTTGACAAATTGAATGGCCTTTGTTTCAACTTGTCTCGTTAACAGAATTAATTATTATTTAGAAATTCAACCCATACAGAGTTAGGTCAAACATAAAATTTGTCTGTGTCCCTACCTGAGAGGATCCAAAATAAATTGCACAAAATCGGCAATACTTGAAGAATTCAGAATTTGTTTAATTATACCCCCGCTTTCACAAAGTGAAGGGGGCGCTTTGTGAAGGGGGCGCTGTATAGGAACCACGCTATCTGTAGCGTCGCATCCTGTAACACTTTTTATTACTTGCATTTCGCAAACAATTTTGAATGGTTTGTTCACATAAAACTGATGTCCTTATGTCCCGTTACATCACACATTCTTGATTGCCTAATATGTTACAGAATTATTGCCCTTTCCTTGATCAAGAATTTTCCGCTGTAATATTGTATAATGTCCCTTAACACATTTTTATGCCCCCACTTTCACAAAGTGAAATGGAGGTAATATAGGAATCACAACACTATTATCTCCCTTGAATACTCATGCCCTACAGATGAAGGAGGTAGATAAAAAAAAAAAAAGTTTGATTTTCTACATTTTACAGGATACATTGATTTATCTTTACCAGGTTCTAAATCTACAACATTTTAGGAAGAGATCACAGAACAAATCATGTTGATATAAGATTTCTAGCTAATTCTGCCCCATTTTACACATCATGGGCCTAATCACCAGGGGGTTGTATGTCACGCAAACATGAAATTAAAAAAAGTTTAGTCTGATAAATATTTGTTAATTGTGCTTTAAATTGCAGATATTGGCTCATTGAAGAATTTAACTATAAATACATGTTGTAAATTTTGTTTATCTCTATGCCACGAACAAGAAACATTACAATGGGACCCTATGGAAAATTAATTGTGGTGTGAGAGGTATAGGAATCACGCAGTCCGTAACGTTCCATTTTGCATTGCACTGGCAGTTTGAATGGATTGTTTCCAAACTGATGAACTTATGTCCCTCTAATTCACACATTGTTGATTGCCACATTTATTAAAGAATTATGGCCCTTAGTTTGACTTAAAATTGTCCACTGTAATATTGTATAATGAATTTCATGTGCCTTCATGTGCCTTTCACTTCAAAAGTTTTCAAAGCGGGGGTATTCAGCGATAGTTCTAGCTTTTATCTGTTTGTCAAAGGTAACTTTCAGTTTATTAAATAAATATTAAAACATGAAAAAAAATTAACTACCCAACTATTTTAGGGTTTGAGGAAATAAAGTATTATTTTACCATGGCCTTTGTTTAGAAGGTTTTGTTTCTGTATCTGTGTTCTGGTTAACGCCTGATTTGTTGCAAACTGAAACAAAACCATTATACACCCTATTAAGCTAGATAATTAATTCTGGCATGCGAATGTCACATTAGGGTCTTGCAGCTTGATTATTCAGTGACGGGGTGGTCACATTTGCAATTACAGGTTTATAATAGTGAAATTTTGTTTGCCTGATTTTTCTGTCTATTTTCCACCTAGATGGATTTTGTTCAATATTTCCTGCACAGTGAAAGTGATTAGTTGAGACGGGGCACACACTGCCTGTTAATGGATGTCTGCTCTGGTGTGGCTGCTCAAATAAGACTTAAATGTCCTTGTTCTATTAGGAATTACACCGCTTGTTGTGTTAGAAGATTTCAGAATGTTCGGAAAGCATGGGCATAATTAACTATTATTCCATCGTTTTGTGAATTGTTAGTGTTCTATTATGGGTGTCATTTGTGACTAAATTGTCCGTGTTCTAGAATAAGACTAGTGTCGTTTGTGAGTAAATTGTCAGTGTTCTAGTCTATGTGTCGTGTGTGATTAAATTGTCTGCGTTACATTAAAACGGTCGTTATGACTTGTTCATCATACAAGGCATTTGTGAATTATTTGTTGATGTTTTTTAACCAGTCGTTTTGTGACTAAATTGACCTATCTGTGTTCTATAGCAATTGATCTGTCGAAATTTATGTAATATTCGGACCCATAAGGGATGGTTAACGGAACACCAGAGATAATGTTTATACACTAATACCACAACAATCACTGACTCAATCCTACAGACTAGTCTCTGTGTTCTATAGCAATTGACCTGTCAGTCAGTGTTCTAAAACATTTGACCTGTCAGTGTTCTATAGCAGTTGACCTGTATGTGTGTGTTCTAAAACATTTGACCTGTCAGTGTTCTTTAGCAATTGACCTGTCAGTGTTTTAAAACATTTGACCTGTCAGTGTTCCATAGAAATTGACCTGTCAGTGTTCTAAAACATTTGACCTGTCAGTGTTCTGTCAGTGTTCTATAACAATTGACCTGTCTGTGCTCTATAGCAATTGACCTGTCAGTGTTCTAAAACATAGGACCTGTCAGTGTTCTATAACAATTGACCTGTCAGTGCTCTATAACAATTGACCTATCAGTGTTCTATAACAATTGAACAGTCAGTGTTCTAAAACCTTCGACCTGTCAGTGTTGTAAAACATATGACCTGTCAGAGTTCTGTCGGTGCTCTATATTAATTGACCTGTCAGTGCTCCATAACAATTGACCTATCAGTGTTCTATAGCAATTGACCTGTCGGTGTTCTATAACAATTGACCTGTCAGTGTTCTATAACATTTGACCTGTCATTGTTCTATAACAATTGACCTGTCAGTATTCTATAATAATTGACCTGTCTGCGGTCCATAACAATTGACCTCTCTCAGTGTTCCATTTGACCTGTCAGTGTTCTATAACATTTGACCTGTCAGTGTTCTATAACAATTGACCTGTCTGTGTTTCATAACAATTGACCTCTCTCAGTGTTCCGTTTGACCTGTCAGTGTTCTATAACAACTGACCCGTTTATGTTGCATAACAATTGAAACGTCATAGTTATAGTTATTAGGCTTTATTTCTGTTGTTCTCTCTGATGGTCTCAGACAGGCCATATTTGACTGGTAATTGCAGACTTGCTGTTGTTCTCTCTGATGGTCTCAGACAGGCCATATTTGACTGGTAATTGCAGACTTGCTGTTGTTCTCTCTGATGGTCTCAGACAGGCCATGTTTGGCTGGTAATTGCAGACTTGCTGTTGTTCTCTCTGATGGTCTCAGACAGGCCAATTGCAGACTTGCTGTTGTTCTCTCTGATGGTCTCAGACAGGCCATGTTTGGGTGGTAATTGCAGACTTGCTGTTGTTATCTCTGATGGTCTCAGAAAGGCCATGTTTGGCAGGCAGTTGCAGACTTACTTTTTTTTTTCCAATTTTTTTTTATTTGATCTAGACATATAGACATGGAATTGTCATTTTGAGGAGGAATTCTTGGGTTTTAACACCAATCAGACTGTAAATAGACCTGTTTCCAACTCCCAATATGTTCATTAGGGGAGAATGATTTGATCTAAAAAAAAATAAGAAACTTCAAGAAATCAGAGCTTCCATTGGAACACTTGTCCACTTCCAATTAGATATGAGAACACTCGTCTTCTTGTCAGTTTGGTCAGTTAGTTAGCAGACCACTTGTCTGCCAGCGGTAAAACAGAAAGGTACAAGTTGGTCTCCTTGGACGAATGGTTAACGACATTGTGTTGTAAACCTTTGCCTCTCATCGCTGCGGGTTCGAATCCCACTGGGAGCTCGGGATGGCGGGAGGTGTACACCTTCGCCTCTCACCGCTGCGGGTTCGAATCCCAATGGGAGCTCGGGATGGCGAGAGGTGTACAGTACTGGTTCTGTCCGGGAAAAGTGGGTGGTCTGCCTCCACCACAAAAAATTGACCGTCATATATAACCATACATGTGTTGAAAATAATGTAAAGCACCCTACAAACAAACAAACAAACAAACAAATTAGTATTACGCCATATATCATAGAAATTCTGCTAATGCCTTGAAGTATTCCATGATACAAGCTTGTTTATAACACCCTGACCTTTTGAAATTATTATTTATGTTTTTAGACAAAAATATATCAACCTTTCATATCCGTCTTAGCACTGATCATGGTGGCCTGTCTTTATATTGGTTTTCATATGCCAAAGGGTATGATAACAATACATTCTAGCTAATGTTTCTCAAAATAGGATACATTTTCTCTGACAACTTCTTCTCCGTGTGTGCACAATTTGAATTGAACAGAAAAATGTCACATTTTTGAAACCCCATTGTCCTAACCAGGCTGATGGTACGCTACATATTGTTCATTTGTTGATTTCTCCTCGACATTTATAATATTTGTAAATGACTTCAAAGTTAGGGGATTTGAACTGAATTACAAGAACGTGCTGGTTAAATGGAACCAATCCTAGACATTTTAGAAGATCAATCCTTATTTGTTTGCTGGTGTAGAAGAACAAAAAGAATCTATAATCCAATATTTGGTTAGACAGTTTCATCTATGAACCAATAAGGATGTAACATGGTAAAAGTTGCCGATGTGGGGTCGAAAGGGTTAAATTAATTGTTTGCCTTTCACTTTATATTCAGTAATGAAGAGGAATTAAAAAGGAACCTTTTAAAAACGAAAAAAAGAAACAGCTAATGTAGCAAGAGTTAATATGATATTATTGTTTCTACGCATAGGAAATTTGATATTATTGTTTCTACGCATAGGAAATTTGATATTGTTTCTACGTATAGGAAATTTGATATTATTGTTTCTACGCATAGGAGAAAAGATCCTTTATTTTATCTGCATGTTACACTTTTATGCTTTTAAACTCATGTGTAATGTAAAATAGAAAAAAGAAGAAAAAAATGAGTTAAAAAAGCAACAACAAAAATCCTGGCCTTTAATTGATTCTTGAAGAACCAGCAGATAAAAATTCGGAAAAGCAAAGTCAAACTATTAAAATGAATATATTGACCTTCCTTCCTAGGATTATTAGTCCCTTACCGGTGTGTCACCGGGGGGGACTATAGATTTACCTCCCGTATGTCTGTGAGTCTGGAAAACTAGATTAAAAGTTATTTTCTTGATTTGTTTACATATGGAAGAGGGGCATAAGGAGATTGTGCACATTATTTAATTTTGTTGATATGGCCAAAATTGTGGTTGCTGTGGCAACAAAATAGTAAAAAAAATTGCATACAAAATAGGATCATGTATTACTTGAAGACTATAAAAGATATTGTCATAACACTTGGTACATAGGTAGAGGAGCATATGGAGATTTTGCACACAATTTTATTTGGTGATATGGCCAAAATTGTGGTTGTTATGGTAACAAAATTCAGTTGTTATATTTTTTTTTGACATCTTAATACATATTTTCTGATATATACAAACAAACATATATGTCAAGGTTAACAATTTGTAGAATGAGTTTCGGTATGTTTTTTGTATATATTATAAATATGTACCAAATTAAAATTAAAAAAAATATAATAATATACATGTATGCATGGGGAACAGAAGACTTGCTAAGTTTTCTGAAGTAGAATATGTTCTCTTAGATGGGCAATTTTTTATTCATTTAGTCCATTTTAGAAATGTTCAACTGTCAGCATCTTGGTCTTTCAGTCAAGTGTTTGTTGTTTTTTGCGTTTTAAGGATTTAAACTATTATTTTCATGTATTTTTGCCACATTTTTGTAAATAAGTTTATTTTATTGTTTTTGGTAGCGATACATTTAAGAGATTTATACTGGTATCTTAGTCTGCTTTGTAAAGCGATGATTGACAAGGATTTATTTAAGTGCTTTGATGAATATACGTAGTATTTAATTTCTAGCATAATTTGTAAATCGGCTGGAGAATAGGCATTTCCAATGTTAAAAATAAATAGCTCTTCTGTAAATAGTAATGTAATGTTATGGGCAGATAACCATAATTTAACTTGATTTAGAAAAATCTGAGTTGCTTGACATGTCCATAACATATGGATTAAAGTTTTTTCTTGTTGGCAGTATGTACATAGAGGATTGTCTATAATTTTAATTGTATACAAATAATTTTTAGTTGAAAGAATTCTATGATTAATTTTTATTTGGAACCATTGTAAGGATGTACTGTAGTTATTTTTAAATGGTGCATTGTAAATATCTTCCCATGTTTCACTATCAATATTGTATACTTGTTCCCATTTTGCCTTTGAAGAAGGTGTCTCATCATTTTGATTAAAAATAGTATACATATCTTTACATCCTGTTGTTGATTTCAATAAAGTGCATATATGATATGGCAGTACAGGATTTTGACATTTTCTTTCAATTAGAGTAATATTATATTTCATTAAGTATGTTTTTATAGCATTTACCACACCATTGTATCGAATAAAATTTGTATTGATTCCAAATCTTTGTTCACATTCCAACTGAGAGAGAAATTTGCCATCGTCTTTTAATAGATCATTAATATTAATAATTCCTTTATTATACCATTCAGTTGTTAGTTATACAGCTGGAATAAGGGAGCTTAATGTGTCTATCTTTATAATATCCCCCGCGCTTGCAATCAGGACTCCATTATCATACTCTTTTATACTCATAAATATTGTAAACTTACTGGATTAAAAAAAAAGAAAAAAGGGAGGTATATCTTTTTAGAAATTTGTATGGAAGATTATGTACTCAAACTTTGTTATTTGTCTAAATCATAGCCTCTTATTTGGTCTGGTCCAACAAAAAACATTTACTGTCAAACATCTGATCGGTAGCGACATCGAGTATTGGCATGCAATACTGGAGTATCTAGTTGAATAAAGGTAATGCAATAATTATTTCGATCTTATTGTGTCTTGCAATATACTGGAGTAAGTCTAAATTTACTAATGATTTACACCTATACTTACTACAGATATCGTTTAAAGTCAGAATATGCTTACTGTTAACCTTAACAGAGATGATAGAGACTTGGTGTCAAGTATTAGTGTATAATATTACCATCAAATTTGCATCGAAGGCATGCTGACTTTTTTACTCTTGCGTTTACATAAACATTACCTATGCTATAAATAAACCATTTGGATCTGCACACTTCCTGTGTTGTGCTTAGCGTCGGCGCAGCGTGTAGGGAATACAGCGTAATTAGTTAACAAATATTTATTCGGCATAGTGTGTACAGTTGAATTTTATTCAGTTTATTTGTTAGCGTAATTCTCTTAAGTTGTAACGCTTCCGAGTGCTTTGTCAACTGTTTCAGTTTATGTGTTAATAAGTATATTCTGCCTTTAATCATGCTTTCGGTAATTGAATTTCGTCTATCTGTTAGTAACCCAAGTACACGCCAACACTAATGCACCGTCTCATAATGGCCAATAATGGATGCACTTGTATTCTCTTGCAGTTTTGTACTTTTATTTTTGCAATTATCAAATGCATTATAACGCACGTGCAGCGACAGAAGCCCTGAGGCGAGAATAGAGTAAGACAAGCAGATAGTTTGTTAGGGACATTGATTTAATTTCTGTTGCTAAGAGATTTTAAAATGAAGCATTCAGAGGCAAGTGGAGACAAATCAAATTAAGTGAATGGCAGACTGAAAAGTTATGAAAACCAATGATCAGTTTATTGTCGCTGTGATTGTGTCATGCATGTCACTGCACGTGCATGTCACTGGAATTACCATGTTTTCAGAACTGTCGGAATATTTTTTCTGGATTTTCAGAAATGCAGAGAGCCTGAGATGTTTATGGTTTTTTGTCAGCATTTTGGCGCAAATACTAAAAGAGGTTGCTCCCTAAGCATATTATGGATATTGCATGTTTCGAAAACTGCTAATAAATATCATTGTGTTGCATGATGGGATAGAAAGAATTGATGGATAACTTATTTATTGATGATGCAAGTTATTCACAAACTGCAGGAAGTTGAAAGTGGAGAAAATGAGGAAGTTAATTATATATACAAGTATGTGTGAGTGTAACTCAGTCACAGATTGTTGTTTGAAGTGTTTTTGGTGAAAGGAAACTAATGAGAGGTTTATTTATAATAACATTAGTTAACCATTGATGGATTAGTTGCAGAAAAAATATTGTTTTATATTTAGAGAGTGGTCTGCCTCTATCTACCACAAAAAATTGACGTCATACATACATGACCTAGAATGTGCTAAAAATGACATAAAACACCTTCAAATCTTATTTTCATTATTTCCTCACACATGTAGTAACATGCTGGAGAACTCCATTCATTTATATACTAAATAGAAAACTATTTAATCAGTAAATGAGTAAACCTTAATGAACCTGGGTTTCTCGTTTATTTAATGAGCCGTGATTTCTTGTTTATTCAAACTTAGATATCCCTCCACCACTCCACCTTAATTAAATTTGCCTTAATCAATACAAAATTGTCTCTAAACATTGATTGGGGGAATTAATTTGCTATCAATAATTTGTGCATAATGCTGGCGATGAGGATGGGTTGATGACTGAAAAGCTGGCTTTTATAGAACTGTATATAGTCGGGAGCTCCATACTGGTTATATTGGAAGGACAGTGGGTGGACTGTGTCAGATTTTACATGGATGTTGTTGTATGGTGAATGTGATTCTGGAAGATAATTGAGTACCAGTCAGATGCAGTCAGGTGAGATTTGATTTTTATTGCTCCGTATGCTTACTGCAAAGAACTTATTTGGGAATACTGTTCTTAATGTTCTTATTGTCTGAAAAAAGAATGGCATTATCAGCAGAGAAAAATAAATTAAAATGTTTAAAACGGTACTATGCAAGACCCCATCTGATCAGTATAAATGTACTTTTTAGCTAGAAAATTTAATGTTTCGGCTCATTTCAAAAGTGTTAATGTTTTGAAGAGTATAAAATGTGATGTTTTTATTTTCATTATTATAATGTTATAATAAAGTCACTCAAGATGGATATGTTGAGTAACTTGTTGAAGTGGGAGAAAAAATGGAGAACTTGTGTGAAATCCTGATGAGAGGAAGGAAGTCTAAGCACCATGATCTGTGAAAATCGATGTTGTATGTTATTCTGTGTTCAGTTTACACCTGTGTAAATCTGTGTTCTATGTTATTCTGTGTTCAGTTTACACCTGTGTAAATCTGTGTTCAGTTTACACCTGTGTAAATCTGTGTTCTATGTTATTCTGTGTTCAGTTTACACCTGTGTAAATCAGTGTTCTATGTTATTTTGTGTTTAGTTTACACCTGTGTAAATCTGTGTTCTATGTTATTCTGTGTTCAGTTTACACCTGTGTAAATCTGTGTTCTATGTTATTCTGTGTTCAGTTTACACCTGTGTAAATCTGTGTTCTATGTTATTCTGTGTTCAGTTTGTAATGTAAATCTGTGTTCTATGTTATTCTGTGTTCAGTTTACACCTGTGTAAATCTGTGTTCTATGTTATTCTGTGTTCAGTTTGTAATGTAAATCTGTGTTCTATGTTATTCTTTCTGTATTCAGTTGGTATCTATGTAAATCTGTGTTCTATGTTATTCTTTCTGTATTCAGTTGGTATCTATGTAAATCTGTGTTCTATGTTATTCTTTCTGTATTCAGTTGGTATCTATGTAAATCTGTGTTCTATGTTATTCTTTCTGTATTCAGTTGGTATCTATGTAAATCTGTGTTCTATGTTATTCTTTCTGTATTCAGTTGGTATCTATGTAAATCTGTGTTCTATGTTATTCTTTCTGTATTCAGTTGGTATCTATGTAAATCTGTGTTCTATGTTATTCTTTCTGTATTCAGTTGGTATCTATGTAAATCTGTGTTCTATGTTATTCTATATTCAGTTTCATTTGTGTTCTATGTTATTCTGTGTTCAGTTTACAATTGTGTAAATCTGTGTTCTATATTATTCTATGTTCAGTTTCATTTGTGTTCTTTGTTATTCTGTTAACATGTGTAAATATTTGTTCTATGTTATTCTGTGTTCAGTTTGTATCTGTGTAAATTAGTGTTCTATGTTATTCTGTGTTCAGTTTACACCTGTGTAAATCAGTGTTCTGTGTTATTTTGTGTTCAGTTTACACCTGTGTAAATCAGTGTTCTATGTTATTTTGTGTTTAGTTTACACCTGTGTAAATCAGTATTCTATGTTATTTTGTGTTTAGTTTACACCTGTGTAAATCAGTGTTCTATGTTATTTTGTGTTTAGTTTACACCTGTGTAAATCAGTGTTCTATGTTATTTTGTGTTTAGTTTACACCTGTGTAAATCAGTGTTCTATGTTATTTTGTGTTTAGTTTACACCTGTGTAAATCAGTGTTCTATGTTATTTTGTGTTTAGTTTACACCTGTGTAAATCAGTGTTCTATGTTATTTTGTGTTCAGTTTACACCTGTGTAAATCAGTGTTCTATGTTATTTTGTGTTTAGTTTACACCTGTGTAAATCAGTGTTCTATGTTATTTTGTGTTCAGTTTACATCATTTTTAAATCTGTCCATCTTCATTTCATCTGTATCACACTAAATGTGATTAACATATCAGCCCTGTTACTTCCAATAAAAGCTAGATGACTGAATAGATGCATCTAAACTGAAGGCTAAAGCATAGTGCAATATGGTGACAGGGGCCTAGACAGGGCCCATGACTTTGGCACTTTTATTTTGCCTCAATAATATTCTGTTTGGGAAAGAGAGCTATGGTCAGGGTTTTCCTTGCAAGACTTGAATATTGAATATTCCTGCCCCTTTACCAGTTTCATTGCGTGTGAAATCTTTTTATTGCCAACATGTTATCAGTGCAAAATCTGCGCTCATTTACAAAATCAATCATTGGAAATGTTAGTGAAGCGAATTAATGAAAAGTTCAAGCCGACTTATACTGATTTAGATAATGAGCCATCTTTATTTCATTATGCAAATTAACCCCCCTGGAAACACGGATTTATGCAAATGAAGTTGTGAATGTCTCATTTTCTTCTCGCTGTATAACAATATGATCGAGATTGATTTTGGTCTCGTTAAAAATATATTCTCGGAATAAATCCCGATTTTGAGCGATGTTGATCGAGTACGTAGCATGCTGATAGCCAGCTTTCTGTGTATTACTAGTTATAGTGAGAATGGGTTGGAAATTTGTTTCTATAAAATTTTGTGTTTTTTTTGCAGACATTTTGTTTTCTGAATAACCTTGTGTGTTTCAGTCCCATTTGGAAATTAAATTGCTCAGTTAAAAAAAGATAGTTTGTTCAATTGCTAGCGTCTTTGAGTTCTCACACTTTATATTCGTAAGTTAAATTACTGTTAAATGATTGGTTCATACTTTAAGACATTGATCAGTAGAATTCTGGATTGGAAATTTGCTTCGTGTGTTTTTGCAGACTGTTTATTCTTCTGAATTGAATTGGGGTTTTAAGGCACACCAACACATGAAAGGTTATATGACGCCTAGCAGGAATGAACATGCCAGGCTCATCCTCCATGTACATCGAGATAAAATATGGAGAACGGGCCTAGAACCTTCTCACCCTGAACTGCAGATTTGCTGCACATTTTATTGTAGACACCCCATTTACGCTGGAGCCACGTTTATTGTTTTTCTGCCACTGCTGTAGTGATATGAGCGAGATGGCACCTGAAACTATGCAGGGGTCATGATGAAGACCTTTAATGAGCATGAACAAAAAATGATAAAATGAACATGAACTTGAGTGGGGTTCTACCCCTCTGCCTTCCCCTCCAACGGGATCTGCAGTGGCCCTATTATTTGCCGCGTAACCAAACGGGGCCCCCGGAACCACACGCTTTTTATACTCATGAGTTACGACAACTGTTAAATGATTGGTTTTAGACATTAACTAATCAGTAGAATTCTGGAACTGCTCTTTCTATAAAAAGTGATTACTAAGTAATCATGTTAGAATTTACATACTTCACCGAAAAAAAAGTACTTGTCTAAATGCACATTTATATAGATTTTAAGATATTATCATTTTGAATTGTTTTAAAGGGAATGTAGCATTGTGCTGGAAAAAGCTTTATTATTGAGAGTTCAGAGAAACATTGAAAATGTCGAATGAATTATCAAAATTATATAATTATAATTACCAAAGAAGATATGACTATTTTTAGTTTGTTCAAGGAAACGCCATTATTGAGAACTATGACATCACACAATATCACATAATGATGAAATCCCAGTTCTAAATGACCATATCTGGAATATATGAATTAATGCCGTAATTTACTCATTTATAGGAAAGAAGATCGCAACAGCTGTTTACTAATGTGTAATAATATTTAAGGATTCTTCATTCATTCGCGGAGAATTCCTTTTCTTTTAATGATACTTATCAATAAGATGTCATAGTTCTCAAAATGGCGGCTTCTATTAACTTCAAATGATCATATCTTGTTTGTTTATCATATGATTTTGATCATTCTTTCACTGTTTCGCAAGTTTTTCACAACTCAGTTCTCAAAATGACGGCTTCTATTAACTTCAAATGATCATATCTTGTTTGTTTATCATATGATTTTGATCATTCTTTCACTGTTTCCCAAGTTTTTCACAACTCTTTAATAAAGTTTGCAGTACATTGCTACATTCCCTTAAATTAATTCTGAGTCGGTTTCCGAGATTTTTATTCTCTTAAAGTTGGATGATTTTATTCATATCTCTCGTAAAAAAGATATCGATTGCTGGAGATATTGTGAAAGTGATCACCTGTAATTATATTGTGACTTTATCGTAAGCTTGATGATTGGCTAATATTGATTAGACTGGTTACGGACATGATTAAAGGGAAATTATATTGACTGGTTGTGGGTTGAAAACTTAATTAAAATGTTATTCCATCAGTCTTGCACAGTATAGTTAATATCGATCATTTTATTTTATTCAAGTCTTGTTTTCGCGATGCCTCGGTTTAACATCGACTTCAGTTGCTGCTATGTCCTTTGAACAGAAATTTAAAGTGGTGATTTTATGGCAGCTTACATCGTATTTAAAAAATTTCAAATACGTCTATTTTTGTAGTCTATTTTTGTAGTTTTCGTTACTTGTAAATTGATTATCATTATCAGCCTTAAATCCTCGATTTTCTGTGAAGCCTTTAAATTAAGTGCTTTAAAATAAATGACGTACGTGATGAGTGAATGGTGTTAGTTTTCAGTCTGATTATTGGTGATTATAAGGTTGGTTACCATTGATTCAAGCCAATTAAGTCGCGTAAAATGTTCAATTAACTGTTCCATTGAATTAATACCTGGGAATTATAGATTTGAGAAGAATAGGATCATGGGACGAGTTTTAGGACAGTCGTAGGGTGTCCGTATTCATCAAGTTCTGCTGCGTGAGTTTCAAATATATTCACGATGGTGTTAATTTCCTGAGAACTGTGTCGTTTAAATCAGATAAATGGACTTGACTTGTTCAACTGCGCTGGAATTGTGTTTCTTAAAAGCAGAGGGACTATAACCCTTAGTACTACACGCACGCAACGTACCGCCATGCTGAAGTGGTGGGTTTGATCGATGCTTGTAGGCAAGTGTGCACGAATATTTTGAAAGGTGAACATCATTGATTTGAAGTGGTTGATACAATACAGCTGGGATCCTGGGCAACCAATAGTTGTGGACTTAATGCATGGGAAACCAATAGTTGTGGACTTAATGCATGGGCAACCAATAGTTGTGGACTTAATGAAGGGAAACCAATAGTTGTGGACTTAATGCATGGGCAACGAATAGTTGTGGACTTAAACCCCCAACATTTACTGCCGCGGTAGTAAATATTTGTAGGAGGGGCCTATCAAATTACCACTGCTGCACACAGCCTGTCTGTCAACTAAAATAGCTGATGTAAACATTGTCCTACACACGTATGCTGAAGCAGCCGACACTATATTTAAATTGAATCACAATAATATTTCACAAATGAACATTGAAACCTTTCCTATACAGTTATAACCACACAAAATCAAGATTTGGTGCCTTTTTGAAGGTCTGTTGGCAATCCGCTTTAAATTGTGATGCTTTACATTGTCTGGTCTTGATGATAATACAGAGTAGAAGCCTAGTGCAGCACACTTGTTGATAAACAAAGGCACGTGGGAAATGTTTACATTCTGTATTAGCGAGGATCATAACATCATAGGCTCCTTCCGGCAAATTCAAATTGTTTGACAGTTGGTTTAAATTATTTTTGAAACTATACTTTGCAAATGATTGTTTAAAAAAATAATTACACTCATTGATTTAACATTTTTAAATGTGTATTTGTGCAACTTTTCATAATTTATTTTACATTAGTTTATTAAAAATTTTGAAAAAGGGACCTCTGATGTGAAACCTGCATAATTTACATAAAAACCTGCCCCAGCGCCATCTTTTGACTTTTATATGGCAGTTGGGGCTTTAATGCACACTCAGTAAAATGATGTGCTAAATAGGCAACAATTTCTAATAACGCTGTTACTACATGGACGTCATCGATAATGGGCACCAGTTTCTAATCAATACGTGAACGTTCTTGATTATATTATACTGGACTGTGATGACAGCAATCTAATCGAACATCACATTCAGTCATTGTTACGATGTGCTAATATTTATTGATAATAGTATTATGATGTTACAAGATGGACATGTTTGATTACAGGTCAACACAATAGTGAGTGGTCTGAGCCTGTACGACTGTGATGGGGTGCCCCTGGTTGTCGATGGTCTACTGGAGGAGGAGAGGGTCCATGTACAGCTGCCAAATATTCCACCTCAGGTATGTTTCCATGTACAGTACTCCACCTCAGATATGTGTTCATGTACAGTATTCCACCTCTGGTATGTGTTCATGTACAGTATTCCACCTAAGGTATGTTTCCATGTACAATATTCCACCTCAGATATGTGTTCATGTACAGTATTCCATCTCAGGTATGTCTCCATGTACAGTATTCCATCTCAGGTATGTCTCCATGTACAGTATTCCACCTCAGGTATGTTTCCATGTACAGTATTCCACCTAAGATTTGTGTTCATGTACAGTATTCCACCTCTGGTATGTCTCCATATACAGTATTCCATCTCAGGTATATGTCCATGTACATTATTACATCTCAGGTATGTGTTCATGTACAGTATTCCACCTCTGGTATGTCTCAATGTACAGTATTCCACCTCAGGTATGTATCCGGGTACAGTACTCCACCTCGGGTATGTGTCCATGTACAGTATTGCATCTCAGGTATATGTCCATGTACAGTATTCCATCTCAGGTATGTGTCGATGTACAGTATTCCATCTCAGGTATGTGTCCATGTACAGTATTCCACCTCAGCTATGTGTCCATGTACAGTACTCCACCTCAGATATGTATCCGTGTACAGTACTCCACCTCGGGTATGTATCTGTGTACAGTACTCCACCTCGGGTATGTATCCGTGTACAGTACTCCACCTTAGATATGTATCTGTGTACAGTACTCCACCTCAGATATGTATCTGTGTACAGTACTCTACCTCGGATATGTATGTACTCCACCTCAGATATGTACCATGTACAGTACCCCACCTTGGGTATGTATCCTTACAGTACTCCACCTCGGGTATATATCCGTGTACAGTACTGTACATCAGATATGTATCCATGTACAGTACTGCACCTCAGATATGTATCCATGTACAGTATCCCACCTCGGGTATGTATCAGTGTACAGTACTCCACCTCGGGTATGTATCCATGTACAGTACTGCACCTCAGATATGTATCCATGTACAGTACTCCACCTCAGATATGTATCCATGTACAGTACTCCACCTCAGATATGTATCCATGTACAGTATCCCACCTCGGGTATGTATCAGTGTACAGTACTCCACCTCGGGTATGTATCCATGTACAGTACTGCACCTCAGATATGTATCCATGTACAGTACTGCACCTCAGATATGTATCCATGTACAGTACTCCACCTCAGATATGTATCCATGTACAGTACTCCACCTCAGATATGTATCCATGTACAGTATGCCACCTCGGGTACTCTCTACAGTGGGAATTACCTAAACTCTAACTTCACTCAAATTAGAGTTATTGCTCTTTGTAATGATGCTGTTGAATCTTCAACTTCTGAATCTCAGCTTCGTAATGGGATATCGCTCAAACTACACCTGGTGGGATATCGATCAAACCACCTGGTGGGATATCGCCCAAACTACACTTGGTGGGATATCGATCAAACCACCTGGTGGGATATCTATCAAACTGCACCTGGTGGGATATCGATCAAACTGCACCTGGTGGGATATCGATCAAACTGCACCTGGTGGGATATCGATCAAACTGCACCTGGTGGGATATCGATCAAACCACCTGGAGGGATGTCGATCAAACTGCACCTGGTGGGATATCGATCAAACTGCACCTGGTGGGATATCGATCAAACTGCACCTGGTTGGATATCGATCAAACTTCACCTGGTGGGATTGCGATCAAGCTGCACCTGGTGGGATATCGATCAAACCACCTGGTGGGATATCGATCAAACTGCACCTGGTGGGATATCGATTAAACTGCACCTGGTGGGATATCGATCAAGCTGCACCTGGTGGGATATCGATCAAACCACCTGGTGGGATATCGATCAAACTGCACCTGGTGGGATATCGATCAAACCACCTGGTGGGATATCGATCAAACTGCACCTGGTGGGATATCGATCAAACCACCTGGTGGGATATCGATCAAACTGCACCTTGTGGGATATCGATCAAACATCACCAGAAATTGTCGTCAAAAATAAGTTAAAATTGCCGCTGCTGTAAATTATAAAACCAATATTTATTAAATAATACCTGTAATATAAAATAAATCCATCCGTATTTTCATGATAATGATAGCAGGCTTAGTTGAGGATATTACATCGACTCACAGTGCAGACCATTCTCCATTTATAACCTAGTTTTACAGGATTTTGTTACACGCAATCATCATTTTACATCGATTGTAAAACAAGTCTTACATTAAATTGAATTCCGTATTTTCAGACGACGTTTTGGGATTGGATAAAGGATGAAGAACAAATCCATTTACTACTGTTCACCATGACTAACCAAACATAGACACAATGTTCACCATGACTAACCAAACATAGACACAATGTTCACCATGACTAACCAAACATAGACACAATGTTCACCATGACTAACCAAACATAGACACAATGTTCACCATGACTAACCAAACATAGACACAATGTTCACCATGACTAACCAAACATAGACACAATGTTCACCATGACTAACCAAACATAGACACAATGTTCACCATGACTAACCAAACATAGACACAATGTTCACCATGACTAACCAAACATAGACACAATGTTCACCATGACTAACCAAACATAGACACAATGTTCACCATGACTAACCAAACATAGACACAATGTTCACCATGACTAACCAAACATAGACACAATGTTCACCATGACTAACCAAACATAGACACAATGTTCACCATGTCTAACCAAACATAGACACAATGTTCACCATGACTAAACATAGACACAATCCAATGTTCACCATGACTAACCAAACATAGACACAATGTTCACCATGACTAACCAAACATAGACACAATGTTCACCATGACTAACCAAACATAGACACAATGTTCACCATGACTAACCAAACATAGACACAATGTTCACCATGACTAAACATAGACACAATCCAATGTTCACCATGACTAACCAAATATGGACACAATGTTCACCATGCCTAACCAAACATAGACACAATGTTCACCATGTATAACCAAACATAGACACAATGTTCACCATGACTAACCAAACATAGACACAATGTTCACCATGACTAACCAAACACAGACACAATGTTCACCATGCCTAACCAAACATAGACACAATGTTCACCATGTCTAACCAAACACAGACACAATGTTCACCATGACTAACCAAACATAGACACAATGTTCACCATGACTAACCAAACATAGACACAATGTTCACCATGACTAACCAAACATAGACACAATGTTCACCATGACTAACAAAATATAGACACAATGTTCACCATGACTAACCAAACATAGACACAATGTTCACCATGTCTAACCAAACATAGACACAATGTTCACCATGTCTAACCAAACATAGACACAATGTTCACCATGACTAACCAAACATAGACACAATGTTCACCATGACTAACCAAACACAGACACAATGTTCACCATGACTAACAAAATATAGACACAATGTTAACTATGACTAACCAAACATAGACACAATGTTCACCATGTCTAACCAAACATAGACACAATGTTCACCATGACTAAACATAGACACAATCCAATGTTCACCATGACTAACCAAACATAGACACAATGTTCACCATGACTAACCAAACATAGACACAATGTTCACCATGACTAACCAAACATAGACACAATGTTCACCATGACTAACCAAACATAGACACAATGTTCACCATGACTAAACATAGACACAATCCAATGTTCACCATGACTAACCAAATATGGACACAATGTTCACCATGCCTAACCAAACATAGACACAATGTTCACCATGTCTAACCAAACATAGACACAATGTTCACCATGACTAACCAAACATAGACACAATGTTCACCATGACTAACCAAACACAGACACAATGTTCACCATGCCTAACCAAACATAGACACAATGTTCACCATGTCTAACCAAACACAGACACAATGTTCACCATGACTAACCAAACATAGACACAATGTTCACCATGACTAACAAAATATAGACACAATGTTCACCATGACTAACCAAACATAGACACAATGTTCACCATGTCTAACCAAACATAGACACAATGTTCACCATGTCTAACCAAACATAGACACAATGTTCACCATGACTAACCAAACATAGACACAATGTTCACCATGACTAACCAAACACAGACACAATGTTCACCATGACTAACCAAACACAGACACAATGTTCACCATGACTAACAAAATATAGACACAATGTTAACTATGACTAACCAAACATAGACACAATGTTCACCACGACTAACCAAATATGGACACAATGTTCACCATGCCTAACCAAATATAGATACAAAGGACACATGCTTTTTGGGGTGCTATATTTAGCATTAAAAAGGGGAAGGGTATTTTTTATACATTTGCATCCAAACAAATAAACACAGATCACCAGTAGAGGATTTTCTTTGCATTTTAACATAGCTCAAAATAGGGAAAGGTATATGAAGCTATCTGTGCAGTCAAGCAGTCAATACTAACTCAAGCTGAAGGATCCAATCAGTTGCAAGAATCCATCAAATTACAGCATTAATCCGATTTTCATAGAGGCTTGTATTTTATATCTCCTGGATCTGGCAACAAAACCATTCTTATAAGGGCATAATCCAGTTTTATTGTCCGCTCTGTTTCTAATGGCTGGCTTTTATCACTTGTTCCCTCTCCTCCAAACGCGTCTGCGTAAACTTTTGTAAAAGAGTTTATTACACTCCTTGCTTTTTTATGTCTGTAATTCGATAGCGATGTCTGATTATCTTATTTCTAGGATTTCAATATTGTGGCCCAAACAAGCATTTAATGTCAGTTTATATGACACAGTTATATATAATGGGCAGTCCTGTTCTCTAGGAATCATTTAACCATGATTTATGATCCATGGTTGACCACAGTGGTCGCTCGGAATCTTGCAATCCAACACTTATGTATATGGTGCTCAGTGGTTGGTGGTCTCTGGGAATCTGGTGGGTGTTAGTTACTATCACATAATTATGTATATGGTGCTCAGTGGTTGGTGGTCTCTGTGAATCTGGTGGGTGTTAGTTACAATCACATAATTATGTATATGGTGCTCAGTGGTTGGTGGTCTCTGTGAATCTGGTGGGTGTTAGTTACAATCACACAATTATGTATATGGTACTCAGTGGTTGGTGGTCTCTGGGAATCTGGTGGGTGTTAGTTACAATCACACAATTATGTATATGGTACTCAGTGGTTGGTGGTCTCTGGGAATCTGGTGGGTGTTAGTTACAATCACATAATTATGTATATGGTGAACAGTGGTGGTCTCAAGGAACTGGTGTGAAACAATGAACTTGTGGTTGAATATATACATCATAAAACAATGAAGTTGTGGTTCCATATACATCATTCAACAATGATGGTGTGTTTCCATATACATCATAATATAATGAAGTTGTGGTTCCATATACATCATACAACAATGAAGTTGTGGTTCCATTTACATCATGAACTATGAAGTTGTGGTTCCATATACATCTTAAAACCAAGAAAATGTGGTTTCATTTCATAAAACGATTATGTTGTTTTTCCATATACATCAAAAAATAAATAAAGTTGTGGTTCCATGTACTTCATACAGCAATGAAGTTGTGGTTCCGTATATAAACATCATGAAGTCTTGATTCTGGAAACATGGTGAAGCAGTTAACTTCTCCCAATTAATTAGTGAGTTCCTTGGCACAATGGACTGGTTATAATTGACTGTTATGATGCGAGTCCTGCGGGATAAAACCAATATCATTACCGTTTTTATCAATACCAAAATAAAACCATGAATATGGTTTCATGTATTTATTAATGCATTATTGAGAAAACTTAGATTTGTGATCGTTAAAGATTTTTCTAACATTTTGCAATTAAGATCATTTGTGAAAAACAAGGATCTATTTTGAGAACAATTAAGATAAGATCAATCATGGGAAGAGGTCATTCGTGAAAGGTGGTGTCTATTTTGAGTACAATTAAAACTAAATCACTTGTGAAAGGAGAGGTCTATTTTGAGAACAAGGAATCGTAGACACCATATTAAGGCAAATGTCAGCCTTTCGAGCAGAAATTTCCAGCATTACACATTGCACACATGAGTTAATACCCAAAATTGTTTTTTTGGCACACATTAAGTTGATTCCAGAACCAATCGTTGATCATGTGGAAAAAACACATTGCACACATAAATTGATATCCGAAATAGTTTGCAAACCAATTGTTGGTTGTAAAAATTGCACACTGTACACTTAAGTTGATAACAGAAATAGTTTAAAAACCAGTTGTTGGTCCTGTAGAAATTACACATTGTACACATAAGTTGATAACAGAAATAGTTCACAAACCAGTTGATGGTCCTGTAGAAATAACACACTGTACACATAAGTTGATAACAGAAATAGTTTACAAACCAGTTGTTGGTCCTGTAGAAATTACACACTGTACACATAAGTTGATAACAGAAATAGTTTACAAACCAGTTGTTGGTCCGGTAGAAATTACACACTGTACACATAAGTTGATAACAGAAATAGTTCACAAACCAGTTGTTGGTCCTGTAGAAATGACACACTGTACACATAAGTTGATAACAGAAATAGTTTACAAGCCATTTGTTGGTCCTGTAGAAATGACACACTGTACACATAAGTTGATAACAGAAATAGTTTACAAATCAGTTGTTGGTCCTGTAGAAATTACACACTGTACACATAAGTTGATAACAGAAATAGTTTACAAATCAGTTGTTGGTCCTGTAAAAATTACACACTGCACACATAAAAGAAGATATAAAAGTCGAACAGGAAATGTAGCATTCAAGGACCACAGTCAACTACAAACACGCATAGAAGCAAACAACAATTACTAAGATGAATAAAAGACAAGGTTTGTGACATCACAAACATAAGGTGATCCCCCGAGATGTTTTATAAATCAGTCATAATTAATCCTATTATGATCAGTCAACTTCTGATGCCTGTATGCCTCACTAAAAATGAAAGACGTCTGTAAGTTAATGTAACCGGGTACATTTAAATGGTGAATTATCGATTCCTAACCCTTTCTCCTCGATAGCTCAGTTGGTAGAGCGCTGGTACGGTTAACCAGAGACCCTGAGTTCGAGTCCCGGTTGAGGAACGATTTTTCACCATTTACCTGTATCCGGTTACATTAATAAAAAGTTTTATTTCATTACAGCATGGTTTCACCATTTTTTATCAACATAAAGCAACATAATCAAGCCAATCAAGGAAACCGTATGTTTGGGTCAGTCAGGCGATCATCCCTAAATAGGTAAATTTATCAGAAATATCTAAGGCGGCTATCCTCAATATGGGCAAAGCAGTCGCATCTTGTCCTATCAGATTTGCGTATATAATGATTAATTCTTCCCCCAATCTGTGATGTCTGTATGTCCATATAGTATACAAATGAGTTAGTGTAAGGGTACACACGGGACCAATACCAATATTAATTTTGGCCGCCACCTCCGACATCTGTCATTATAACAAATGATGGCGCTGTTCTTATGAAGCACGAGATACTGGCAGGGCCGGACGCGATGGCATATTGGATCAGATGGAAGTTGATAAAAATCAGAACAATGGCTTAAGATCATAAGCATTTATTCATCTCGGAAAATCAGGACCAAAAATAGATTTATTGCCAGATTATTGATGGACACCATTGATTTCGTGCAGCGTCATTTCAAGATAAACGAGAAAATGGTTGTTTGGTTGCCAGATTTATTGCCGGGCAGCATTTTATTTATGAAGGATGTAAATTCCGTGGAATAGACAGTTGTATATTCCAGGATAGTTGCTCAGTGGACACAGCCTATTCATAGCATGTTTCCTTGGAAACCAGATTATGTGTGTCGCCATTTACAGATGTGAGTCAGCTGCAATGTACACTCTTATATCATCTTTGCAGATTTCTAGATTAAATTCGCAATAGTTAAATATCAAGAGGTTCCTTATAATGTTTTATTTCTGGGAGATACCGCTATTAAGGAATAAATGAATAAATCATGTCAATATTCATGTACGACGGGGTTACTATGGATGTTGACGTCTTAAAAGAGACACGGCTCTGCTCCGTATTGCAGATCTTTATTGATCTCGCGTGTTTGTTATGGCAGAAGTTGATTGAACGGAACACAGACTTACTTCAAATTGCTGGTCTGATGGTCTGGCTGCGATAAATGCAGGATTCAAATTCGTATAGACATGAGTGATTGCATATGAAGCAGAAAGGATTCTAATTTTGGATATTTGCGGTAAAATTATAAATCTTTACTCACAGGCAGAGAGGACTGGTTCAATCATACCGTATTTTACCTTGTATAGTACGCAGTTTTTTTTACTTCTTTTAAGGTTTCCGAAAGTGGGGTGCGTACAATACAAGGAAACAATACAATAAGCTTTTTTCTTGCATTTTATATGCAGAAAATCGATGTCAGACTGGAGTAAATCGCCGATAAAAACATCGGAGACGAAAGACAGACATTTGTGATGCTGATAATACTTTATTTTTCGTGACTTACTGGCTTCATACAAGTGATTTATTGACTTAATTCGACTTAGAAATGAATAAAGTTTATTATAAAGCTTGTTTTTATAATGTTTGCATATTTGTTGTAGAATTTCAATAAATGAGAACGAAATTCAGCCCTTGTTTTGTTATTTATATCAGCTGACTTGATATCACATGATTTCCATGAATTAGACTGGTCCACGTAGTATTGTACAATTCTATTCTCATATGTTAAATGCACCAGACGACAGTAAAAGCGATGATGGCGACATGAAGAAAGTGTACATCTATTATAAAAAATACTTGCATATTTGTTGCAGAATGTCAAAAAAGGATGATCATGTTTTCCCTTTGTTTTGCTGTTATCTGCTAAATTGTTTATAATTTCACACGTTTTGCAACGTTTTCACAAATAGCTACAGTACGGACACACTTTAAACACGGGTAGAGTGGGTTATTCTATTTCTATAATCCTTTGAAGTTGACGCAAGTAGCGACACCCTCTGTTGATGTTTTTGAGGATGGGTTAGTCTTTTGATTTAAACGACAAATACGCAGTAAAATGTGTAGGTCTCTGACAGATAATGGAATGAACCACTCTCATTCAGTAGCGACGAACTGTAACACCTAAATTAAGAATGGTTTCGCCCGGTTAAAACATTGCCTCAGCTGGCGTGTATTCATGACCGATGATTACACAGTTTATTTATATCTTGGTGTAATTCCTAGGTTTTCAGCAGGGTTTGGAATTAACGGGAGATTGATAGACAATTGTTTTCAGATAGTTGTTGTACTGTATTATTCTGCTTTAATTATCGTGATGCAACTAGAGATTTTTTTTTTTTTTTTTTTTAACCTTTTATTTTCGTCGCATGGTTCATTTAGGAAAACTAATATTTTTTTGATGCATGTTATACACGGAAACAACTTTTTTACCCCAGTTTTGACCTCTGAGAAGGGGGTGCGTACTATACACGGGTGCATACTATAAAAGGTAAAATACGGTATATACTTGTCACGACAACATCAACCTGGCCATACTAAAATATTAAGGTCAAAGTCACACTGAAGGTCATTATAAGGGTTAAATACTCATTCTTCAGTTTGTCAAGGTCATTTATCTGGGTCCAAAAAACCTTGTTATACTGACAAAGCGCTGACAGGTGACACACGTGTTCCGCGGAACACCCATCTAGTTAAATAACAACCGCCTGAAATGATCACTAACAATCACATGGAAATTAGGACTACCCTCAAAAATTGGGAGATTTGGTAATTATGTAAAGATGCAAATATTTAGACGTATAAAAGACACAATACGCCTTTGTCATCAGTGCCTTAAAAGTGATCAGCATCGAAACAAGCCATTACTACTATAACAGGAGCCGACATTCGTCTACTTCACAATTCAAAATTGGACATTTTAATCACAATTGAGGCTGATTTTTTTCACTATTTTTAAAAAAAAATAATCTCATTTCCCCCTCTTACTCTCTCAATATTGTTTTTGATAGAATTTTATAGAAAGTTCATTTAAAATCTTTAACAATTTAATGTATGTATTGAGTTTACTATTGCTTTTAACAATTAATCCTTAAATACTTTTTTTCACAAATTAGTTATCCCACTTTTTTCCCCCCCGAAAAATGAACAGGCTAAGGTGTATTCACAGCTTTTAGTAGTATTCACAGCTTTTAGTAGTATACGTCGGTGCATAGCAGTAACCGTTTTTGTCTCACCTTTGGAAAAAATGCGAGACATAGGCGCCGCTAATGTTGTATTATAACTTTTTTGTCCTTGGGAGTAGAATGTTCAAATTTATCGGTTCAAGTTACTCGAACATTAAAGGGACATCTGCTGGTGTCCCTCAAGGGTCAGTCTTAGGTCCATTATTGTTTCTTATATATATCAACGACATTGCTGACAATCTTCTTAGTATAAGTCGTATTTTTGCAGATGATACATCTCTTGCAAGTACTTCGTCTAATATTGCAGAATCTTAAATCACGATCTTAATATTATATCTGCTTGGTCTAAACAGTGGCTTGTTGATTTTAATCCAACTAAAACTGAAGCTATTATTTTTACCCTCAGAAGACATATACAACAACCCTCATTGATTTTTAATAATATGCCAGTTAATTTTGTTGAACACCATAAACACTTGGGTTTAACGTTTAGTCATGACGGTAAATGGCACGAACATATTACCAAGATTACTACGTCAGCCTCTAAAATATTAGGAATGATGCAGAAAATAAAGTTTTTAATCAATCATAAAGCTTTAAACCAAATATATTTATGGTTCCAATACTTGAATATGCTTCTGTTATTTGGGACGGCTGCACACAATACGAAAAAAGACACTTTAGAAAAAAATCGACATGAAGCAGCTTGCATCGTCACTGGATTAACACGATCAACGTCTATTCGTAATTTATATACCAAAATTGGGTGGTTACCATTAGAAGATAGAAGAAAATACCAAAAATTAATAATTGCTTATAATGTTAAAGCTGGTTATCTGCCCGATTTTTTTCCAAATTTATTCCCTGACATAGTTAGCAGAGTTGCCCCTTACAACTTAAGAAATTCAAATGATTACGTATCTATTCATACGAGAACGCAGCTATTTAGTAATTCATTTATTCGCTCGTGTATATCGTTATGGAATACAATACCTGAACACATACGAAATGCAGACTCTCTTTCTGCTTTTAAAACTCTTATTACAAATCAATACTTTAATCCGCCCAAAATACCTATTTTCTATTTTCTGGAATTCGTAGATTGTCTGTATTTCATGCACAGATAAGAAACAAATGCAGTAACCTGAAATATGATTTGTTTATAAACAAAATCAAAGAAAACGCAACCTATGAGAAGTGTTGGCATGGAAAGGAGGATGTCGAACATTATTTTATGCATGTCTGTTTTATTTAAATGAAAAACTTCGTCTTTTTCATGCTACCCGTCCATTTCACCCGCTCAGCGTTCGTGTATTTTTATTTGGAAAAGATAGTTATACAGATAAAGATAATAGCACTATTTTTAATCATGTTCAAATATACATTAAGGATACTAAACGATTTGATAACGACTAGACATTATATACACTATTATGACAACCGCTTGGGGCAGGATCCTACAACCACAGCATCATCACTCATTCCTTCTTGTTTAGTCTTTCCTAGAACTTTATTCTACTTACTCCTCTCCTTTTTTCTTCTTCTTTTGTTCATCGAAAAATGTGAATATTTTATGTTAATTTTATTGCCATCTTGTTAACTGTTAATTACAATATTGTTGGGACGGGCCTTTATTAATGTTGGAAGAACTTGTGGCCCAACCCTTTTGCTTGTATATAGAATAAAATATGTTTAAAGTAAGTATCAGCCTCCAACTGATGTCAAAGGTCACTTTGGGGGCATTTGTCACTGACAGTGACATTTCTTGTTTGTTCTTTGGAGTAGAGTGTTCAAATTCCATATATAATCTCCTTGTCATTGTCCTTCTTAATACCAATAACTTCAAGCTCACCAACTGACCATGTCGAGGTCACTTAAATACATGTACCGTCACCAAAAGAAATGTGTTCAAGTGCATTAACCACATTGTCATTGTCCTTCTTAATGCCAATAACTTCCAGCTTTCCAACTGACCATGGGTTGGAGTCCATGGGTTCAGCCTCAAACTGACCCAGTGTCAAGGTCATTTTTGTCTTAATACATGTACTGTCTCATCTCCAAATTTTATAGTAGCAGTGAACATTACATTAATTATAATATGCACTGACATTTTCTGATATGCTTAGATTAAAAAGCAATGAAAGCTGACAAGCTGGTAATTGAAGCAATATACAGAACCTAGACACTTTTCACTTGACAGTCACTGATAAGCTGTGCAGATTAAAATGTAAACACCTGGACTTTTCATTGCTATATATCCAGGGTTCAGTGCAGAGCTATTGTATCTCCTTCTTTATTCATATGTAGTTACAATAGTTTTGCACTGACCCCTCGATATCCAAAATGGGTTCCTGGATTCCTATGTATCCTTCCCCGCTCTCTGGGGTGGCAGTAAACAACCTATAATGTGTTGATGAGCCGGTAAAGAACATCTACAAAAATGTTTTGTATAGAAAGTAAATACATAATACAATTGTAATGTTATACTGAAACCTGGCCTTTTATTGCATCACAAGCAGATACCAGCATTAATTTGTGATGACCATTCATGGTCGTGCCTTAATTCCATTCAGCGATGTTAAAGCTTATACTAGCAGGATTTTATAACGCATATTTTGACAATAAAACACTTCTAAAAACATTTTTTACTGAAAAAAAAATGCAATAACCTGTTTAAAATTAACTATTAAATGTTTTAATTTTACAGTATGAAAACTTTGTAGCCTATATTAAGGTTTTATTTCATACCCCAGCCAACCCCGTTTTTGCTTCTTGGCAAGGGGTTGGATGGGTATGAAAGTTAATACTCAACCACATAACGCATGTTCATGATAAAATATGACATATGCTTAGATTAAAATATCAATTTGTGAGAGCAAAAAACAACATCCTCTGTTTAACATGATACTTCCCAATTATAATAGTGGATATTTTTGCAGGCTAAACATGTTCAATATGAAATCAACTTTTTAAAGGGACACTATAAGTAAAGCCTATATTTAGCATAATGAAGTAACAAGCTGTTATGGACGTCCATTTTTTTTTTGACCGAATCTGGTCTGTGGAATGGTAATGTCTGTCCATTCATCAATATTTGCATTTAGCTCCTTTTATGGAAAACTATGAATGCAGACAAAGGTACCCTTTTGAATGCAGACAAAGGTTCTTATAAACCCTCGATTTTATCAAGATGAACCTCATTTGAAACATGTTTGGTGGACACGTCACATTAGGCGAGACGCCGTGTTACGCGCAACTCTTGTATAATCCATATACTTCCTCTGTTGCAGGTTACCAATCTGTCTGGTTTAGTGCTGAGAAAATGGGCAATGAACGTTCATCAGTTCAACATCACGGCCGACAATCTGCATCATGCGCTCCACCTGGTGGTAGAACTTGTTCCTGTCAACAAGGGGAGATTATTTCCAATTACAATACTACTAAGGTATGTTGAACTTATTTATTAAATACAAAATAAATGGTCTAGAAAACCGACAAATGGGATCAAAATACAATCACATGACAGTAATGGAGTTGAACCACAAAGTTGGACTCACCCAACCATTATGAAATTTACCACCATGTACTGGAATTCACTTGTAGTGGATTTCAACCACATAATTATAATGGAATGCAACCACTAATTGGAGAATCAACCACAATGACATTTAATAAGAAAAAGTGGAAGTGAACACAAGTACTCTATTCAGCTTAATTGAAAGAAATTCATCAAGATATAGTATATCATCACCTGTATTGCACCACATTTATTCCCAACTTCACGTTAATTGAGAAAGTGTCGTCGGATGGCGGGAGGTATACAGTACTGGTTGGATGGCGGGAGGTATACAGTACTGGTTGGATGGCGGGAGGTATACAGTACTGGTTGGATGGCGGGACGAATACAGTACTGGTTGGATGGCGGGAGGTATACAGTACTGGTTGGATGGCGGGAGGTATACAAAACTGGTTGGATGGCGGGAGGTATACAGTACTGGTTGGATAGCGGGAGGTATACAGTACTGGTTGGATGGTGGGAGGTATACAGTACTGGTTGGATGGCGGGAGGTATACAGTACTGGTTGGATGGTGGGAGGTATACAGTACTGGTTGAATGGCGGGAGGTATACAGTACTGGTTCTACTCGGGAAATATGTGGGAGGTCTGCCTTTTATACCACTGTAAAACGGATCAAATATATTTAACCTAAAATTTGTTGAAAAATTATGTCAAAACACCAAACAAAAAAACAACAGCTAAGGTCATATGGCGACTATCCAGCTTCCATTCGTGGAGGTAGACACCAGTTGCCCCTTCGGGAAATTTTCGTGGGCGGGCAGGCATCTTGGTAGAACCACCGACGTTCCACAAGCCAGCTGGATAGCTTCCTCACAAAAAGATACCTGGTCCCATGAGGGATCAGACCCACAGCGGTGAGGGGCAAGTGATTTCAAGTCAGAGACTATAACCACTTGGCCACAGACACCCCTCACAAGTAATGGAATGTATTCACTCGTATTCCATGGTTCACAAGTAATGGAATGTATGCACTCGTATTCCATGGTTCACAAGTAATGGAATGTATTCACTCGTATTCCATGGTTCACAAGTAATGGAATGTATGCACTCGTATTCCATGATTCACAAGTAATGGAATGTATGCACTCGTATTCCATGGTTAACAAGTAATGGAATGTATTTACTCGTATTCCATGGTTCACAAGTAATGGAATGCATGCACATGTATTCCGTGGTTCACAAGTAATGGAATGTATACACATGTATTCCATGGTTCACAAGTAATGGAATGTATACACATGTATTCCATGGTTCACAAGTAATGGAATGTATTCACGCGTATTCCATGGTTCACAAGTAATGGAATGTATACACTTGTATTCCATGGTTCACAAGTAATGGAATGTATGCACATGTATTCCATGGTTCACAAGTAATGGAATGTATGCACATGTATTCCATGGTTCACAAGTAATGGAATGTATGCACATGTATTCCATGGTTCACAAGTAATGGAATGTATACGCTCGTATTCCATGGTTCACAACACAAGTAATGGATGTGTTCACTCGTATTCCATGGTTAACAAGTAATGGCATGTATACACTCTTATTCCATGGTTCACAAGTAATGGCATGTATTCAATCTTATTCCATGGTTCACAAGTAATGGCATGTATTCACTCGTATTCCATGGTTCACAAGTAAGGGAATGTATACACTCTTATTCCATGGTTCACAAGTAAGGGAATGGAGTAACCAGTAATGGAATGAATGCATAAGACTGTGGCGTGCCTGTTATTTTGTCTCAAACCTGTACATAGATAAGGTGAGCAAAGTTTCAGGTGTCACATTCTTAGTGTACTGCAGCTGACACAGTTCTGGGGATGGTGTTGGAGTGTACTGCTGCTGTGCTGTCGACACAGTTCTGGGGATGGTGTTGGAGTGTACTGCTGCTGTGCTGTCGACACAGTTCTGGGGATGGTGTTGGAGTGTACTGCAGCTGACACAGTTCTGGGGATGATGTTGGAGTGTACTGCTGCTGTGCTATCGACACAGTTCTGGGGATGGTGTTGGAGTGTACTGCTGCTGTGCTGTCGACACAGTTCTGGGGATGGTGTTGGAGTGTACTGCTGCTGACTATGCTGTCGACACAGTTCTGGGGATGGTGTTGGAGTGTACTTCCGGGGATAATGAAGTCATCTTTAAGGTGTTCATTTAACTGAGCAAGGAACAGTGGATAGTATTACTTAAAACTGAGCCTCAGATTTTGACTCAAACCTAATCAATTAAGGTGAGCAAAGTTTCAGGTGTCGGTTTGGTGTAATCTTGCAGCTTTGATCATCACAGAAAACATTGTTGCAGTATTGAATGAATGGTGAAAAAAACTGATTCAGCTTTAAGAGGCTGAAAGGAATAAACATCGATTCAGCAAAAAGGTTTGCGAGCATGCGAGCATGCAGCTTTTAGTTCTGGATTACTAATTAATGTATGTCGGAATTTTGATTAAGAATTGAGTAAGAGGAGAGGTGTTTGTGGGAAATTTGATGCGGATTGGAGTTAAGAGGAATCGTGGCCACAAGGAATGGTGACCGCGCTTGAATCATTGTCTCAGACCTATGATATATAAGGTGAGCAAAGTTTCAAGTGTGTCTACCTTCTATCAAGCTACAATGACAAAGAACTGCGGACGATGGAGGAGAAATGATCGGGTTGGACGGTTTGAGCTTAAAGCATTATGACGCCTTTTTTAAACAGAGCCAATATCAGTATAGTATCGATACACATGCTTCAAATGATTACCAATACAGATTTTTAAGATGTTGATATAAAGTTGTTGTTTTTTGTGTTGCCTGCATAGCATGGCAGACACTTAGGGATCATTTTGTCCATCTAAACATGTTATCGCATTTTTCCAGTAAAACGTATTTTTAAACGTGTTTTATTGTCGAAATATCCATTATAAAATACTGCTAATATAAACGTTGCCATCGCTTAATGGATTTAAGGTGGGACCAGGTAATGATCGGCAATATTGTCCCTTCATTATATCAATACAGAAGCTTCTATTTGTGACAGCTCTAATGGAGCATCAATAAAATAGTAGCGATTTTAGTCATAAATTGTTTTACACAAAAGTTCTCTTAAGTGCTGGTAATGCTCAAATATGTTGTAGATTTGTCAAGTGGGTTGTATAATTCATTAAAGTAATGTCATTGTGTCAAGCAGTAAGATGTCTATCATTAATGCAATTAGACAGTTTGAACACAAGAAGATAACATTTAATTATTTGCAAATTTCCTTCCATCATAAAGTCAGTTTTTTTGTGTGTGTTTTCGATTCTCGGAAAATCCGATATGATCTTCTCAAAAGAAAGAAGGAAAAGAGAGGTTATAAAATCACCATAATCCATTTATTGGTCCCGTTTTTAAAAAATCAATGATCGTGATATTTGAGCGCTTGGCACTCGTCACAGGAGTCTTGACATGTGTTTTCTATTCTGCAGTCATTTGAGGGCCCCATCACCCGAGTCCTACCAGTACAAGTTCGATTTTGCGGTCAGTGAGAACACCCTGGACGTATTCCTGCCTGCTGGATCATTGAATGGTAGGATGAAGTCAGAAAACAAAATTATTATGGGGTTAACGGTATTGAATTTTTTTTTACTTTTGCGACGATATATGTTTTTCAATGGCGACACTTTGAACACGATTTACCACCATTAAACGGCTGATACACTGTTGCAGAGGTAAAATTTACACATAAATATTGATTAACCCTTTTGCATGCATTTCATCGTCTTTGACACTTTCTATCGAACGCGTGGAAAAACAAGTAAATGACGTCAGGTTTTTGAACATCATTTGGCTGATTTATGACTTGTTGTGTACTTATTTTATTGTCGCAAATTTGTAAACTTCGATCAGTCGCATTGCAGGATTTTTATCAAGTAAGAGTGTTATTTTATGCAAGGGCTTTGTTACCTTTTACATAATTACTAAATGGGTTTTGTTGATGCTAAATGTTGTTGATGCTAAATCTACATAGTCATATGGTGCACCAAAAATAGGAACATTAGCTAGCAAAAATGACAACATCAAAAACACTTAAATCTCCTTTCCGAAATGCTATATAAACTATCCAATATAGTTTGCCAGCTGCAGAATTTGTCAAATGAATCATTTAGTATTATTACTTTGAGATCAGGTTGGACTTGAATCAAAAAGATATCAAAGCTGTGGTATGCAACCACATGTTGCTGAATTTATTATCATTTTACGAATTTATATCAACATTCATTCAGGTATTAGTGGGAGGATTTTTCTTCCTTTCAAGTTTTCGCCCGAATCAGTTTTTCACTATCTTTATTGATATATTTTGTATGTTTTTGTATCCTATCACACAAACAGAAACTTTTTTTGCTCAGTGAGTAAATAATGTCTCAGTGAGACACATCGCCTTAAAAATCCAACTTTAATATCCTCCTTTTAAACCATCCCGCTATGCCTTGCTTCAGACATATGTTGATAATCATTCAATAAGCGGTCTGCATGACCTGAATCACTGACAAGCGCTGTATTTATGCGGGAGTTAAGAAAAATTTAAAAGAAAAGGCAAGTTAGACACTTAATGTTAACCAATTTCGATATTTGTTCCAAACAGTAAAAAAATAAGTTAACTGAGACAAATAAGACATATATGTACAAAAAATCCGTTTTAAGCATTTATATGATCTTGTGCTTCAAAATCCTTTCTTCTACCTTAACCTTGGTCTTTGTTTAATTTTTTCAGTCGATGTTCAAGGACATGTGTACAGTATTGGTTCTACCCGGCAAAATTGGGTGGTCTGCCTCCACTACAAAAAATCAACCGTCATATATATATAACCTTCACATGTGTTGAAAATGACGTAAATCACCATACAAACAAACAAACCATTATGACATTTTACTCTTTCCTCTTTGCTAGCGAGTGGTAGATACTTCATTGGACTGGTTGACGCCACCTACAATGCCGGGAGACTCCGTCCGGGGGAGGTCACTCAGCGTTCCTACACCCTGAAAATCTGGTGGGGAGAGTGTCTATTCTGGAACACCAGTCGACAGGCTTGGCTCCCAGACGGCTGCTGGATATCCCAGGATTCCACATTCCAGGTCACCAAGTGTGAATGTAGTCACCTGACTGCGTTTGGTGCCCGATTTGAACTGATACCGAATGACATTACGTTGGTGGATGTGGAACATTTCTTCAGGTAAAAAATTATTTTTGATCTTTTGATCAAACTAACGGGCATGCCTCTGATATAGGTGCATTTTTATTGATTAGCAATGTTCTTGGTGTAGTCACTTGGCATTATAATTGTTAATTTGTCCTATATCGAATAAAGAGACATTTATTGTTACCCATAGACAACATATTGAAACAGAGCTGAGTTTGTTGCTCCACTGGTATCGATTAAATGCACGTTATCTAGCTGTCATTTTCATTGTTTCTGCCCCCAGGAGCGCAGCATTTTGCAAGATGGTTGTGTGTTTCTGCCCCCAGGAGCGCAGCATTTTGCAAGGTGGTTGCGTGGATTTACAGAGGCGGATTTCAATTATTTTTTTTATAGATTTTGTTATTTTATTAAGTATTAGGATGGGATGGGGGTGTGTGAAGTAAGAATTAAATATGGAATATTAGAAGTGTTCTGAGATAATACGTTGACGTGTATCTACTGTACATTGTGCTTGCATTAGATTCTTGTTACCAGAGTTTACGGCACAGAAAAACTTCAAAGAGAAATGCCACATTCACACGATATTGTTTTATATTGAATAGATTGATATCCCAAGGCGGCTTATGATTAGTAACGATAACATAGGAAATAATTACATCTTTTATCCACTATCCACCATCTGCTGTTAGCAGTATTGATGATGCAGCAGTTTCGACTAGAACAAAATATTCTCTGTCATGACTCAGCATTTTACACTAGTAAGAAAATGTTCTCTATCATGACTCGGCAGTTTACACTAGAAGTAAAATATTCTCTGTCATGACACAGCAGTTTACACAAGAAGTAAAATATTCTCTGCCATGACACGGCAGTTTACACTAGAAAGAAAATATTCTCAATCATGACACGGCAGTTTACACTAGAAGTAAAATATTCTCTGCCATGACACAGCAGTTTACACTAGAAAGAAAATAATTATTCTCTATCATGACATGGCAGTTTACACTAGAAGTAAAATATTCTCTGCCATGACACAGCAGTTTACACTAGAAGCAAAATATTCTCTGCCATGACACAGCAGTTTACACTAGAAAGAAAATAATTATTCTCTATCATGACATGGCAGTTTACACTAGAAGTAAAATATTCTCTGCCATGACACAGCAGTTTACACTAGAAGCAAAATATTCACTGTCATGACACAGCAGTTAACACTAGAAACACAAATATTCTCAGTCATGACTCAGCAGTTTACACTAGAAACACAAATATTCTCTGTCATGACACAGCAGTTTACACTAGAAACAAAATATTCTCTGTCATGACTCTGCAGTTTACACTAGAAACAAAATAGTCTCTATCGTGACTCAACAGTTGACACTACAAACAATATATTCTCTATCTCATGACACAGCAGTTTACACTTTAAACACAAATATTCTCAGTCATGACTCAGCAGTTTACACTAGAAACACAAATATTCTCAGTCATGACTCAGCAGTTTACACTAGAAACACAAATATTCTCAGTCATGACTCAGCAGTTTACACTAGAAACACAAATATTCTCTGTCATGACACAGCAGTTTACACTAGAAACAAAATATTCTCTGTCATGACTCTGCAGTTTACACTAGAAACAAAATAGTCTCTATCGTGACTCAACAGTTGACACTACAAACAATATATTCTCTATCTCATGACACAGCAGTTTACACTTTAAACACAAATATTCTCAGACATGACTCAGCAGTTTACACTAGAAACACAAATATTCTCAGTCATGACTCAGCTGTTTACACTAGAAACAAAATATTCTTTGTCATAACACTGCAGTTTACACTAGAAACACAAATATTCTCAGTCATGATTCAGCGATTAACACTAGAAACACAAATATTCTCTGTCATGACACAGCAGTTTACACTAGAAACACAAAGTATTCTCAGTCATGACTCAGCAGTTTACACTAGAAACACAAATATTCTCAGTCATGACACAGCAGTTTACACTAGAAACACAAGTATTTTTTGTCATGACTTAGCAGTTTACACTAGAAACACAAATATTCTCAGTCATGACTCAGCTATTAACACTAGAAACACAAATATTCTCTGTCATGACACAGCAGTTTACACTAGAAACACAAAGTATTCTCAGTCATGACTCAGCAGTTTACACTAGAAACACAAATATCCTCAGTCATGACTCCGCAGTTTACACTAGAAACACAAATAAATATTCTATTTTCAATAGCAGTTGAAAATTCCAATACAATGTAGGGGTAAATCTCTGGCAGTAGGATGCCCTTGTGTTACCACTTCTGCAATACCGCAGATGCATATACTGAGATTATTAACAGCTGGGTTTAATTATCTGGATATATTTCATGAACTGAGAGGTGTGTTGATCTTTAAAAAATAAAACACACCTCCCATCAGGAAAACATATTCCTGATATCTATTTGAATCCACTTCGTGATGTTTACATATAATTAATTGACACTAGCAAATTTACTATCATTTCTAATTTGTGTGAATTTCATGAATTATTTAAATAGAAAGTAATTTAATTACTTTATGTTAATTAAAAAATGTTTGATTGGGACAGTTCTATTACAAAAAATCCTAACTTTACAAATGTTGCCATGTGTGTGTGTTTGTGTTATTCAAAGGTTTATAGTTCTTATGACTATACATTTAATTACATTTAACAATTATGGTATTAGTATTAGTGCATTATTAAAAATAGTTGCATAAATCTGCTCTGCTTTACGTGAATTTTATTACTTTTCAGTCCCCATAGAAACCCCGTCACAACAACACTGATTAGCGTGATTTTCATCCTCTATTTTGTGCTGTTTCTATGGTGTCGCCATGCCGACCAGCATGATGCCAAGAAGGGAGGTATTGTTTATCTCCTCGACAACACACCCATGGACCAGCAGAAGTATGAGATCACCGTGGAAACAGGCATCAGAAAGGATGCTGGAACTACTGCCAAGGTTTGTGAATATATGAATATAGGTCATAATTTTGTTACTCCTATACGCTATGGTTTTCCTTATTTGCTGGAAATGCCCGAAGATATCCAACACGTTTATTAGTAAGAGCCTTAGTATCACCCCTCTACCGAAATTAATATTTTGGGCGTGTGCTTAAGAGAGGCGGTTTTTTGTTGATGTTTGTATCCAAGGCCTGCAGGTTTAAATCTGTTGGTGTTTAGTACAAAAATGTCTCCACGCGTACAAATATATATATATATATATATATATATTATTCTAGAATGTACAAGCACCTCCGACAATCCTTGTCAGCAATGGATTGTCAGCAGTCAAACTTGAAACATTTGTATGAGTATTTGTAAGTTCAGAAACAACTTTTCGCTAGCATATTATCACCAGTGTGTTATCACCATTGTGTTTTCACCAGCATATTATCACTAGCATATTATCACCTGTGTTATCACCAGCACGTTATCACTGGCATATCATCACCAGTGTGTTATCACTAGCATATTATCACCAGTGTGTTATCACCAGTTTGTGTGTTATCACTGGCATATTATCACCAGTGTGTTGTCACCAGCCTTTTATCACCAGCATATTAAAACCAGTGTCTTATCACTTGCATATTATCATGTGTGTTATCACCTGGAAGCCTGTTATCACCAGTGTGTTTTCACTAGCATATTATCACCAGTGTGTTTTCACTAGCATATTATCACCAGCGTGTTATCACCTTAGTGTTTTCTCTAGCATATTATCACCAGCGTGTTATCACCAGTGTTTTCACCAGCATATTATCACCAGTGTGTTATCACCATCATGTTTTCACTAGCATATTATCACCAGCGTGTTATCACCAGTGTTTTCACCAGCATATTATCACCAGTGTGTTTTCAACATCGTGTTTTCACCAGCATATTATCACCAGTGTGTTTTCACCATCGTTCACCAGCATATTATCACCAGTGTGTTATCACCAGCTTGTGTTATCACCAGTTTGTTATCACCAGCATGTTATCACTGGCATATTATCACCATTGTGTTATCACCAATGTGTTATCACCAGCATTTTATCGCTAGCATATTACACCAGTGAGTTATCACCAGTTTTTGTGTTATCACTGGCATATTATCACCAGTGTGTTATCACTAGCATATTATCACCAGTTTATTATCATCAGTTTGTGTGTTATCACCAGTGTGTTACCACCAATGTGTTATCACTAGCATATTATCACCAATGTGTTATCACTAGCATATTATCACCAGTGTGTTATAACCAGTTTGTGTGTTATCACCAGTGTGTTACCACCAATGTGTTATCACTAGCATATTACACCAGTGTGTTATCACCAGTTTTTGTGTTATCACTGGCATATTATCACCATTGTGTTATCACCAATGTGTTATCACCAGCATTTTATCACTAGCATATTACACCAGTGTGTTATCACCAGTTTTCGTGTTATCACTGGCATATTATCACCAGTATGTTATCACCAGTTTGTGTGTTGTCACTGGCATATTATCACCAACGTGTTATCACTAGCAGATTATCACCAGTTTGTGTGTTATCACCAGTGTGTTACCACCAATGTGTTATCACTAGCATATTATCACCAGTTTGTGTGTTATCACCAGTGTGTTACCACCAATGTTACTAGCATATTATCACCAGTTTGTGTGTTATCACCAGTGTGTTACCACCAATGTTACTAGCATATTATCACCAGTGTGTTGTCTCCATCGTGTTTTCACCAGCATATTATCAATCGTAGGTACATTGTGTGAAATAAGACAAATTTGGCAGAAATTATATACTCAAATCTGGGTGATCTCTGCTATAGGTCAAAACTCGACCCTTAATAAGCTGTCTAGTATACCGGTCATTCTACAGAAAAGTGAAAATTTGTGTCCCTGAAAGTTAACAAATGTATGTGTCTTTTGTGTATAACTTTCTTATGTTTGATCTTATAATTATGTTTTATAATTTTATCACCATTAGAATGGTACAGTGATTTAAAATTCAATTTATGTTTTTAAGTTATTTTTTCTTCATTCTTATAGCCTACCCCCTCTAAAACTGCATGTTCCCAGTCCAATTAATGAAATATAATTTAGATTTAAGTAACTTTATATCAATTAATTGCGTAACTTTGTATATTTTATGTAAATAGTACATGGATAAATATAAAAACAACTATAAACATGAAAGAAGAAAAAAAGAACATATTCAAATTTAATAAAAAAATGCTGTCCCTCATTTTCACGCCACCCCTGTTACTACACATGAAATAATAGTTTATTAGAGTTATCCCCCTTGACAACACACTGTTTTTGAAGTAGATGTCGCCAGTGGTGCTTCCTTTTTCTGAAAACTTGGAGGTTGAAGCTCCAAGTTTTTTTGGAGGGAAAATTTTAAAGGATAAATAGCAGTAAGTGCTTGGGAAGACAACTGTTTTGTCATTACTGTTTTGCCATTTATTTTTATAAACTGACCGCAATAATGATCTTTTTTAAGTGTGTTGTAATAATGTAATGTTTCTCTTTTAAAATGTGGTTTAAATTTTCAAGTGGCAGATCAAGGTAACATTTGAACATATATTTAATACTGAATTGCTCATTTCTGTTACTGTCATTCCCATTACCCCAAAAGAGTAACAGATATGACTCATGCAGGTAACAGATTTGACAATTTATTTCATATTATTTGAAGAAAATGTAATAGTGAGAAAATAAGAAGATGTCATCTTTTGATTTGTGCACAAAGCTGCTTTAAAGACATGCTTCATGTATGTTGATACTAAAAAAATATGTCCAAATGTTTGCAGATGTCAATAAATAGAATTAAATGAAATTGAAACAGGAATGACCTAAAAATATCAGGAATTATGCTGCTAAAGTAACAGTAGGGTAAATCCGGACAAGCGGTATAATACGGACACTTATAAAATCAATAAAATATTCTATCCCGCACAAGTGGCGACATATTTGTTCAAGAGTTGAACACCGAAGAGAACACCTAAGATTTGAACACCAGTACCTTTGATCTTAGCACTACCACTCCTGCAGACGATGGCCAAGAACCTCAATCGGTCATAGACCAGGAAGTTAGGTCCCTGTTCATGCCTCCCATACTGTCGGAACGACCATCAACTTGTAAAAAACAATTGCGGAAATCAACATCCCATCAATTGTTAACGAGCACTGATGTTGTTCATGAAAAACGACTTATGGAACTAAAGAAAAGAGAAAAAGAAAATAAAAAAGTTGCAAAGAACCGTAAATCAAAAAAGATTACGACAGAATAATAAAAACATTATGTTGTTCAATGCAATAGGGGTTGCAAATGGTGTTCAAGACTACTAGTAAATGTGTTCAATTGATAATAAGCTAAACACTGAGTTTTACTGTTTAAATTTAATCTAAAAGGATTATTAAAATTGTTCAGATTACTTTAAATGTTTTATTATGTGCCCTATTTTTTTAAAAAACAATTTTTTGTCTGTATTTTCCCTATTTGATAAATTATGTCCGTATTTTCCCTTCAACTGTCCGTGTTTTCCCATCAAGTGTCCGTATTTTGCCAATTTTGTCTCGAGTGATTTATTGCAAAATCGCAATATTTCCATTAATTTTAATGCATGAACGATTAATAGGACGACATCTGCGGATATATTCGGATACTACCGTTAAGAGTATGCTAAAGTCAGTCATGTGACTACAGCAGGATACGAGGAAATGTTTGGGTCAAAAGAAGAGTGTCCGTATTTACCCGGATTTCCCCTAGTGATAATTGCTTAAACATACCATTACATTAATGGCATTACATACTCCTGCAAATTATTACCATTCTCATCAAATAGTAAATGTGAATGTAAAGAAAATGGTCTATTGAAAATAAAATGTAATGATTTGTTGATAGAGAAAGAATGTCATTATCATTTCTGGTAACATGAATGACTAAAAGGTAACAGGAATTACACTACCATAGTTACAGGAATGATGTTCACATTGAAAAAATGTTATATTCTTTTTATTTATTTAGAATAGAAAAATGTGTGTTTTTTTTGCTTATTAACCTTATGTCATAATTATGTTGGTAACAGGAATGAAATAAAGATAACAGGAATGATATCTTCTTTAAAATACAATGACATTAATGGCATTACATACTCTTGAGAATTGTTTACCATCCTCATCAAATAATAAATGTGAATGTAAAGAAAATGATATATTGAAAATATAAAGTACTATGACTTGTTCATGGAGAAATAATCTCTTTATCATTCCTGGTAACAGAAATGACTAAAAGGTAACAGGAATTACACTTACATAGTTACAGGAATGATGTTCACATTGAAAAACCTTCACATTTTTTCATTATTTTCTCCTTCAAAATTTTGTCAGCGGCATTAAATAATTATCATCAACGTAAATGAAATAAAATATTGAGACAGATAGTAAAATGTGTTGTTTTTTTACTTATTAATCATAATGTCATAATCATTTTGGTAACAGGAATGAAACAAAAATAACAGGAATTACACTTTGACAGTTACAGTAATGATATTTACTTTAAAATACAACTGCATAATTTCCTTTATTGTAGTCTACTTTTTTTTTAAAAAACTGTCCTAATACAAATATCACAAATGTCAAGAACATAAAACATTGAAAATAATATATGTTGACTTTTCATCAGAATTATAGTACAGATGGGATGAACCAAATGATAGTTCAGGTAAAGCTGGTATACGGGTTGGGCTGAATGACAGTATGGTATAGCAGGTATACAGGATGGATCAAATGATAGTACATGTATAGCAGGTATAGGGGATGGGCCGAATGATAGTACAGGTAAAGATGGTATATGGGATGGGCCGAATGATAGTACAGGTAAAGATGGTATAATGATAGTACAGGTATAACAGGTATACAGGATGGAACAAATGATAGTACAGGTATAGAAGGTATAGGGGATGGGGTGAATGGTAGTATTGGTATAGCAGGTATACAGGATGGACCAAATGGTAGTACAGGTATAGCCGGTATAGGGGATGGGGCGAATGATAGTACAGGTATAGGCGATGGAGCGAATGATGGTACTTGTATAGGGGATGGGGCAAATGATAGTACAGGTATAGCAGGTATAGGTGATGGGGCGAATGATAGTACTTGTATAGGGGATGGGGTCAAATGATAGTACAGGTATAGCAGGTGCAGGGGATGGGGTGAATGATAGTGCAGGTATAGGTGTTGGGCATAATGATAGTACAGGTATAGGGGATGGGGCAAATGATAGTACAGGTATAGCAGGTGTAGGGGATGGGGCGAATGATAGTACAGGTATAGGGGATGGGAAGAATGATAGTACAGGTATAACAGGTATAGGGGATGGACAAAATGGTATAGCAGGTATAGGAGATGGGGTGAATGATGATACAGGTATAGCAGGTATATGGGATAGGGAGAATGATAGTACAGATATAGCAGGTATAGTGGTTGGGGCGATTGATAGTACAGGTATAGCAGGTATAGGGGATGGGCAGAATGATAGTACAGGTGTAGCAGGTATAGGGGATGGGCAGAATGATAGTACAGGTATAGCAGGTATAGGGGATGGGCAGAATGATAGTACAGGTATAGCAGGTATAGGGGATGGGCAGAATGAAAGTACAGGTGTAGCAGGTATAGGGGATGGGCAGAATGATAGTACAGATATAGCAGGTATAGTGGTTGGGGCGTTTGATAGTACAGGTATAGCAGGTATAGGGGATGGGCAGAATGATAGTACAGGTGTAGCAGGTATAGGGGATGGGCAGAATGATAGTACAGATATAGCAGGTATAGTGGTTGGGGCGTTTGATAGTACAGGTATAGCAGGTATAGGGGATGGGCAGAATGATAGTACAGGTGTAGCAGGTATAGGGGATGGGCAGAATGATAGTACAGGTATAGCAGGTATAGGGGATGGGCAGAATGATAGTACAGGTGTAGCAGGTATAGGGGATGGGCAGAATGATAGTACAGGTATAGCAGGTATAGGGGATGGGCAGAATGATAGGACATGTATAGGGGATGGGCTGAATGATATTACAGGTATAGATGATATTGGGGATGGACCGAATGATAGTACAGGTATAGCAGGTATAGGGGATAGCCGGAATAATGGGACGCGTATAGGCGATGGGCTGAATGATAGTACAGGTATAGGGGATGGGTATAGCTGGTATAGGCGATGGGCTGAATGATAGTACAGGTATAGGGGATGGCCAAAATGATAGTACCAGTATAGGCGAGGGACTGAATGATAGTATGGGTATAGCAGGTATAGGGGATGGGCAGAATGATAGTACAGGTATGGGGGATGGGCAGAATGATAGTACAGGTATAGGGGATGGGCTGAATGATTTTACCAGTATAGACAATGGGCTGAATGATAGCATGGGTATAGCCGGTATAGGTGATGGGCAGAATGATAGTACAGGTACAGGGAATGGGCCGAATGATAGTATGGGTATAGCAGGTATAGGTGAAGTGCTGAATGATAGTATGGGTATAGCAGGTATTAAGGGGATGGGCCGAATAATAGTACAAGAATAGGCACTGGGCCAAGTGGTTACAGTCTGGATATAGCAGGTATAGGGTATGGGCCGAATGATGGTACAGGTACAGCATATGGAAAGAGGAACGCAAATTTGACTGGAAAATATGTTTTTGTAAAGTACAATGACATTCTATATCCATGTATTGTATTAGATATAAACAGCAGTTGATGCAAAAATAAAGTGTTTACACCCTGTTAAAGGTACTATCGCTAAATATTTCTGGCCTCGATGGACTGAATGATAGCATGGGTATAGCAGGTATAGTGGATGGGCAGAATGATAGTACAGGTACAGTGAATGGGCCGAATGATAGTATGGGTATAGCAGGTATAGGTGAAGTGCTGAATGATAGTATGGGTATAGCAGGTATTAAGGGGATGGGCCGAATAATAGTACAAGTACAGGCACTGGGCCAAGTGGTTACAGTCTGGATATAGCAGGTATAGGGTATGGGCCGAATGATGGTACAGGTACAGCATATGGAAAGAGGAACGCAAATTTGACTGGAAAATATGTTTTTGTAAAGTACAATGACATTCTATATCCATGTATTGTATTAGATATAAACAGCAGTTGATGCAAAAATTAAGTGTTTACACCCTGTTAAAGGTACTAGCCCTAAATATTTCTGGCCTCGAAAACATGATGTGTGTTGGTACCTTTGCTCAAATATGGAAGCCATTATTACAAATTTGGAAAAGGTAGGAAAAGCGATCGTAATATTACGCCTCTTCATGTGGTGCAGACAAGATGTGATTCAGGTGCTATGGAAGTACATTATTTTCATGGTGTACAAAATACACAAAATTAAGTCTTACTCAAATTAAGTCTTACTCAGTAGAAAAACAACCTAGGCTTTAAAAAGTCTTTGCAGTATACAACAAATTCATTGTTTGGATTGTTGACAGGGGGTCTTACGGCTGGGGTAAATACAATTTCAGGCAGGGAATATGAGCCAATATTGTCCCCTGTCAATAATCCAAATAATGTATAAATGTCTCTAAGTAAAGTTACCTTTTAAATTAGAAATGTTATTTAACTTGGTTTAATAATGTCATGAAGATCATTAACCAAACTAAACTTTCTGAAATATATTTGCCAATCAATTTGACAATTATAATAATGTATGTATTGGTATTGTGAATTTTGCTCATTCCTGTTACCAATGCTTTCAAATCACTGTTTTTCATGTATATGATTATGTACTTTGATTAGATGAATGAATAGAATTGTTATTATACAATTGTATATACACTTCTCAAAACTGCTAACTACACCGCTACGTTTTGGGTTATATATATCGATGGGTTGAATGTTTTTCAATAAAATAAAAAGGAAATACCAATTCAATCATTTTTACATCATTTCATTTTATTTTTTTCATGGGCAATGCTAGAACTAAACCACAATAAGCAATTACAAACGACCCATGTAAACACTAAAGTCACACTTTTCATTTCTTGTTCATAAAAGTGTGACTTTAGTGTTTACATGGGTCGTTTGTAATTGCTTATTGTGGTTTAGTTCTAGCATTGCCCATGAAAAAAATAAAATGAAATGATGTAAAAATGATTGAATTGGTATTTCCTTTTTATTTTATTGAAAAACATTCAACCCATCGATATATATAACCCAAAACGTAGCGGTGTAGTTAGCAGTTTTGAGAAGTGTATAGTTGTATGTGTAAAATAAGACATTGCAACTATAAATGAGTAATTAGAGCATCATAGTTGTTCCTGTTACCATTCCTTATTGTCATTCCTGTAAACAGTCATTCCTGTTGTTTGTCATTCCTGTTGAAGACATATTTTTCTTTAAATGTCAGAAGTCGTGAACTGAATAACATTTAGTAATTTTACTCCAGTATACAATACCATTCACTGCTTAGTATCATGAACTTATTTTGGTAATTTTTTTACCTGAAAGTCAAAATGTATATGTTTTTTGCATAAAGTGCATGTATTTCATTTTCCACCAAAAAAAAACTTGATTCCGAAAGATATGATTTTATAACATTCATTTATTTAAGAAATATAACAAATCTGTACACATATAAGGTTTTTATTACTTGCTAAAAAATGGTAACGGGGATGATATTTTAATGTGGGTAATGCTAAAAAACGCAATAATTTTCAACTTTTACTAAAATTTGGTTGTCTAGGCAACTTTTTTTATGTTGGTTATTGTTTCCTGTTTATGTTCAGATACAAAGTTTTACATTTTGTACTACTTTAATTCTTAATTTTATTCCATTGAAAATTTCACATTTGTGTAGAATGACCGATACAGTGTTGCGTGAAAGTGAACCATTTGATCAACAACAATTTTCAAATATCTGTAACAGGGCTTCTAAAATCGCCGGTTTATCGGTTCACAGACCGAAATCTGTGTCTCCAGACCGTTTTTCTTTTCAAAATCTCTGTTTAAATCGGTCCCAGATATTGTATCTATCGGTCGTTAAAAAATCTACAATTGCCCTTCACACCTAAAATATGCCTTGCGGCAATATTCTTTGATCCATAACACGATTGTTTGTCACTCGCTGTGCGAAAGTAGGTCAATTTGGTCAATTTGGACTAAACCATTACCGATAGTAGGGAGTTTTCCGGAAGAGTCTATAGCCATGTATCACGCCTTTGATGTGTGATCAGTGAAAGTATATCACGCGTTCTGTCGGTTCACTGAAGCGAGTGTTACCATCTGTAATTTCTTTGATATATCGTTAGTCGTAAGGTGTTAGCCTGTTTGCTTGTGTCGGTTTTTTTTTTTAAGTGGGCAAAGCTTGGACTGAAATTTTTTTGCGTCATTAAAATACCGAGATGTGTTAATTGTTTGTTTGATTTTTTTTTTACAATAACTTTAAGTATAATATTAATGACATTAATTAAGGAAAGTGATCAAACCTGACACAGTTTTTTTTTTAAGTCGGACCGAAATTGTTTGCGTTAGTCGTAACATTTGGTATTAATTAAGCTAATTGATGAAAAACGATATTACTCAAATTTATGTAAAATCGTATATAATCCGCTAGTCCGCGCGTGTTAGTCCGCGTTTTATACCTACCCGGTTTATTAGACACTTCCGGTTCAATTCCTCAGATGATCAACAATTTTAATATTGAGTGAAAATTACTCATTCAGTAAAGCGAAGACATGATGTCAGTCATTAAAATTTACAAATTTTGATAAAGTAAGTTATAAATAATACAAATATAATACAAACATACATTTTAAATAGTTCTCTATATCAATGACTGAACGGAAAAAATGCATGGTGACATGGTGGGTGGGGTACGGCGATTTTAGTGATTTTTTCAAAATAAGTGCGATTCTTACGGCAGTTAAAAACCTGGACCGATTTGCATTTTAAAATTTTAGAAGCCCTGGTCTGTAATAAAGATGTCTGCAGTCTCCAAAAACAAAATCCTCATGTGACATTCACCACAAACAATAGGAACTGTAGTGTCAGAAATACTGGATATCCACCCACTGTTAACTTGACATTATGGATGTGAGATGTGGGGTAAAATAGTGTTGGGGTGATTATATGGTTAGCTGTATTGATGAAATTATCTTTCTTTTAGTTTATATATATGCTTCTGTTACAGATCAGTGTGATACTTCATGGGGAGGAGGGAATGTCCGAGACCCGGGAGCTCATCAGCGAAGATGAAAGACCCATGTTTGAAAGGAACTCCAGGGATAAGTTCATCCTTACGTATGTATATTCCTGACTCCTGCGTATTTATTATGCTCCCCGAAGAGCGAGCATATAGTTGCCGCTTGTCCGTCCGTGGGTCCATGTGTCCGTCACACTTTCTTGTCCGGAGCATATTTTAAAAACTCTGTCAATATTCAGAGTTATTGCCCTTTGTAATTTTTTACTTAGAATTTTTGTCTGGAGCATATTTTCAAAACTACTGGTGGGACTGCAGTGAAACTTAACACATTGATAGAGGGCAATGAGAAGAAGTGCAGAGTGCAAGAACCATAACTCTGTTTCATTCAAATTAGAGTTATTGCCCTTTGCAATGTTATACTTAGAATTTTTGTCCAGAGCTTATCTTCGAAACTACTGTTGGGACTGCAATGAAACTTCACACAATGATAGAGGGCAATGGGAGGAAGTGCAGAGTGCAAGAACCTTAACTCTGTCATCATTCAAATTAAGAATTATTGCCCTTTGTAATTTTATATTTAGATTTGTTATCTGGAGCATAAACTACTAATGGAACTGCAAATTGAAAAGTGCTGGGTGATACAAGGCCATATGATAAGTTGAGGATACATTTCGGGGTGATCCATCGGTTCTATCGATTTTCTTGTTTGTTTGTCTGCTATGTGAACAGTCAAGGAAAATTAAACCTTCAAACTGTAATGATGCCAGACAGTGATTTAATATGGAGGACATTGTTTCTGAGTGCAAATTCTCAATTTGATAACAATATGGAGTAAAAAGTGTTCTGTGAGTTTGTGTCTTCATGTACGTGCATTTAGTGCAACGAAAGTGTGACTGCAATGTTGCTTTGCACACGTTCCTGATAACTTTTGTAAATAAATTTATAGGCAATATGCCAGCCTTTCATAATTGTGTATGGTTGATTTTCTTTGAAACCTTAATATTCTGTATTGCATGTTATGTGGTTCTGCTATCTGTTCATCCAGTTGTCCTTGGCTTATTCTTGTCTGTGATTAACCCATTGGAAGGATAGGCTCAGGCATACACAGTAGATATATGTTGGCAGATCCCATTTGTACTGTTCTTTTGATATCCAATCCGATACATTGAAAAATTAACAGAGGAGGAAATCATGAGTACTATTACATGAAAATTAATTAGCCTAGGATGATAAATTAAATATCGCAGACTTGCTTGTTCGTTAATTTGTATAGCTGTCTGATTCGACTTCAGATAGACGTATCTGCTTGGTCCAATCACTATCCTTCCAGGGTTTATGTCAGGGAATCTGATTTATTCTTGTCGGTGAGAATGGAACTTTGAAAATGATTTTTGTTTCTTTACAGGGTACCAGATAGTATCGGTCGTATATGGAAGGTGCAGATCTGGCACAACAACTTTGGAGAGTCACCCAGCTGGTACCTGAGCCGAGTCATTGTCAGGGATCTAAATACAGGTAATGCCGTGTTTGGCTAGAATTTGACGTTGGGAAGTCACCTCAGCTAAATCCTTGGTGGAGTCTTTAGCGCATGTTACACAAATTTCCTGATCTTATTACAGGTAGTGAGGTAATGTCTGGTTTGGAGAGGGTATTTTGAACTTTACCTTGAGGAGTGACTTAGCTTACCTCAGCCAAGACCTTCCTGGGCACCAAAATGCAGATTATATATAGGTTATTACGTGTCAAAGTTGTTACTTTTTCTCGAAAATGGGATATCCGCCCAGAAATGATCACATCAGTATAGGTCATACGACTTTAATGAAGTAATATCATCCAAAAATAATCGCTCTTCCCTGCGCTGCAGGTCTCATTTGGTCATAAAATTCCTTGAGATGAAAACAGAACACCCCTGTGTATTCATGTCAGTCAGGCACAAGACAGAACCTGAACGAAAACCAGCCTTCTTCTAAATGTATGCTCTTGCAATTAAAAAAACACAGACTACTTCAGATATTGGGATTTTTATCGTGACATATTTTGCGTTTGTCTTGGACATTATTTATTTAATATTTCTGATACAGGCAATAGTGTCCTTACATGTACTGAATGCGTTTAGTGATAAAATACAAGACTGTGAAATACATTAAATTCTATCCTCCCTTGTGGGTTGTCAGGTAGGGACTTCCATTAACTTTGCTCCTGCACTTTACTTTTATTTTAAGTCCATGTTCTGATCAGGGAAACTCCATTCTTCTGTACAAACAGAATGAATCCACCTGAAACGTTATCTTTATCACCTTAATGGGCGTGTTGTAAGGAAATGTGATACAAAGGCTTCTCTACAAAAGGTTGAATGAGAAACATCTAAACCGCTTTGTCGTTAAGGAAAACGCCATTAAGTTTTAAGTACTGCATGTGTATATATATAGAGAGATCATCTTTATTAATGGTTGTTGAAATTAAAAAACGTAATTTTAGCTGATATTGGCAGAAGATCACCTTAAAGAAGAATGAATGATTGACATTTAGTTAGATGGACTACTAAAACATCTTAATGCAGAATGGTAACCTTCTAATAGGAGTAAATACTCACGTAGTCGTTTTAATAAAAGATTTCCCAGGGTAAGTGAATGCTGTATTGGTGTCGTCTCCCATTTTATAGGAATTCTACTCCCCAGACCCATGCAGTCAGTGCTTGCCAAGAGATCAAACATAAGACTGCTAAGATACTCTCCCAAAACCCATGTGAGCATTGCTTGCCAAGAGATTACACAAAAGACTGCTAAGATATTCTCCCCAGACACATGTGGGCATTGCATGCCAACACATTCAGGATGGATATACTCAAAGGCTTTGCTAAATACTGCTTCGAAAATGCTTGCCAACATATTAAGAATAGATATAGCAAAAGACTTTGCTAAATACTATTTCCAAAACCCATGTGGGAAGTGCTTGCGAAGAGATTTAAAACCAATTCTATGGTATGCAACGACTTTGCATATTGACATAGTGGACATAGTGGACAGTCTCCATGGCAGGGATGGTAAAGACACATCGTTTGAAATCTTCTCGCCTCTCACCGCTGTCGGTTCAAATTCCACTGTGAGCTCGACATGTAAGTGTTGATTCTTACAGAGGGCGGGAGATATACAGTACTGGTTCTACCCAGGAAAATGTGGATGGTCCGTCTCCACCACGAAAAAATTGACCATCATATATAGCCTAAAATGGCAAAAATGACTTATAACACCATTCAACCAACAAACTCTCATGGCAAATCATATTGAATTGTGTCTTTTATTCCACTCTAGAGGCCCTATGTCCTGAATATGATTTACTGAAATCTGCAAGTTAACTTATGAAATCTGCATGTTATATTGTTTACTGAATTCTGACTGCAATATTAATTCTCTCATAATTTTGTCTGTATCACGATTTACTCATTTCTGCCTGTTATAAAGCTACTGTTTGGGGTGCTTGTTTAAGATAAAATTAATCTACTACCTAAATAAATTGTATATCATTGAAACAGACATTTTTAGTGGTAAATAAAAATAACTTACTTGTCAAAATCGGTTGAGAAATAAAAATTCCATGTGCGAAAGTTGTTTTTGATGGGTCATTTTCAATGAAAAATTCTGCTGCATGAACAATTTGAAGAAAAAAAATGTGTTTTTTTTTAGAATTTTTATCCAAAAATGGTTTTAAATTGTTGGATATTAGTAAATTAAGACACCCTGAAAGTTTTATAGCAAAATATGAAGTATTACTGAAGTTATTTGACATTTCCTAATTTTCTGCTGTCCCATCAACAAGGAATTTACATAGAAAAAGCCCCATCAAAAATCATTTTGGCTGTAAAATATTTATTTCTCAACCGTTTTTCAAAAGTAAGGTAGTTTTATTTACCACTAAAAATGCCAGTTCTAATGATATATAACTGATGTACGTATTATTTAAATTGCTCGAGTTACTGCAGAAAAACCTTTGGCTAAAACAAGCGCCCCAAACAATAACTACGTTCTGCCTAATTCAGTGTTTTGTATTATTTCAGGATACCAGTACTTCTTTCTCTGTGAGAAATGGTTGGCCGTGGAGGAGCGAGATGGGAAGGTAGAGCGGGAGTTCATGTCTCTAGATGGATCCTTAGACTTCGGCAAGGTATGTGATGTGTTTCACTTTGGCTAGGGCTGTTTGTTTTGAGAGCATGGAGTTTGGGACCTGGAAAGGATTGGGGGCGCGATAAAAAGGCAGAGCCCATATGGGTCCTTAGCCTTTGTCAAGATGAGTAGTTGTGACAATGGTGAGAAGGGGCTGTTTGTGAACAATGGGTATTGGGATCTGGAAACAATTTGTCTGAGATAGGATGAAAAGGTAGATCCAGATGGGTCCTCGGGCTTCAGCAAGGTCTGTAGTTTAGTTGCACTATGGGTAATGGGAGTCAGTGAGTTTAAGCAAGGGTTTGGGGATCTTCTTGAAAGGTTTGGGCTAGGGCAGGTTGAAAAGGCAGAACTGGAGTTTATGTTTCAGGACCGGGCAATGGGTCTGAGCTGTGTGATAGTAAGAAAGGGGCTGGGAAATGGGTCAGGGCTCTGGGACTGCAAGGAAAATATTGGGCACTAGAGGCTAGAGGCAGGACAATTGGTCAGAGCTATGTGATAGCAAGGAATGGTTTGGTCACTAGAGGCAGGTAAATCAGTATTAATCTTCCATAGAAAAGTATATACACCAAGATGCAAAAATGACAAAGAGTAGTTGAATTCTTATTATGTCTCCCCCACTTTGTGGAGGGGAGACATATTGCTTTTGTGCTGTCTGTCTGTCATTTGTCGGTATGTCACAAACTTTGTCCGGACTAGTTTAGTTTGATCTTTTGAACCCCTACATTTGGTTTCATTAGGAAATAGGTCTTTGAAGAACCAACACTCGCAGAAGTGTTTTTACAGGCTTCTCTGCATATTAACAGACAACTAACTGTACTAGATGAACCTGTAGAACATGCCACGCTCACTTTTTCTTTTTAATCACGCAAGAACTCATGTTCATAGACTCTTAATAAGTGCTTTTATGCTTGCATAACTAATGCATCACGTTTTAATCATACTGCTTAATAAAAAATAAGATCATTGACGTAATCAGACTTAAAAGCGACACAGACTACAAATGTGACATGTTTTATGGGGTTGGAAGTTATTCCGAAACATTTCATGGCCATTAATTGGCAGATGATAAATTATTAATACCGTCTATGATCTGATGCATTGCGCTTAAGTTTCTAGAGAGTGTTTAGAAATTGATCCACGTAGATCTCTGTTGCCCCATGGAACAAGGAAGGCACATCCAGCACACAACATGTTGTTGATCAAAGGAAGGAGACTTTTACAGTAAGCGTGGAGCTTAATTAACCCTGCATAACATATATACTGAAAGGAAAAAGAAATGCATAATGGGTATATGCTACTGCTAATCAAATGGTACAGGGCGACAGTAGGCCTGTCCTTTCGGAAAGAAGGTTTAAACAGCACCGAATACACCAATGGTTACCTCTTTAAAGTTTCATTATCGACAGAATGCGCATTTGGCTCAAGCAGTTGAGCAAACTTAAATTTTTAACGTTGCAATCTCTTAACATTAAACACAATACTGAAATGGCTCGACTTGTTCAAGCGAAACTTTAACATTAATGAATTTCGTGAAGCAAAGTTTACTTTGATTAAAAGCTTTTCTACATGACAGAGTTGTCCATTCTGTAACTAGCTGTAATCCCTTTTTGTACAAAACACGTTGCAATATATCTGGAATATTACGTAGAATTAGGTGTTTATAATAGTGTAGTATAGGCATTTTTTTGATATGCGTTTCTTTTTCCTTTCAGTATACAAGTTAGGAAGTAAAGAAAAGCACTAAATGTTCCCGTTATATTATGCGATTTCATGTATTTATCATTCCTTGAAGTGTGGGAATGTAAAAACGTCATGACATTGATTATATACAACACTAGTGTAATAAATATGCAAATGAAGGCCAAATCATCTTTAGTTTAAACTTATTTATTTTACATCGATTATAACGAAAGTCGATTATAACGAAAGCTCTATGAACTTTTTTGAATCACTCGCGATGTCTTCCTGGGTAGAACCAATACTAAGCAAATTCAGATCAGGTGTTTTGCTCAGGGACACGACACAAATGGTAATGGCGGGGATCGAACCCATGACTTTCCGATCACGGATGTAACGCTCTGCCACTAGACCACAGCGCTCCACCAGAGTCACTTTGTGTGGTACGAAGAAGACCAAAGCAAAATACAACATCATCATATGACACTTCGTACCAAAGCAAAATACAACATCATCATATGACAAAGTAATTTATGCATCTGCATTAATAAATGTTTTAACAATAAATGTACAGCCTCGCAATATAAAATATTATATCCACATATATATAAAATTTTATCCAACAAGCATTAGAATAGAAATAGATCATATTTACGGTGATCAGTCTTGTATTAGATCATAAGATCCTCAGGCCCACACCCCAAAAACAAGCCCCACTTGCTTACCAATGTATAAAAAGTTTTAAAGTTCTCTAACAAACCAAACACCATTCACGTTTAACTGATACTAACACTGTTCGTAAAAAAAATGTCTGAAAAAAGTGTTTTGTTTGAGAAACCTGAGCAGTTTAATTTTCTTTCTTTTCTGAGAAAATGGATATAGCTTATTGTACAGTCTTATTAAAAAAAAAAGTTCATAAATTGGCACTTAAATTATTCACCAGGCTTCCTTTTGAAGAAAATGTGTTTATAAATGTTTTAATAGATTTAGCTAGGTTGTTAAAGGATATAAGGTAGGTGTAGAAGGCGATAAATGATGATTAAGGGAAATAAATTCTGTAGAATTTGGACGTTTTATACATATTGTAGACAATGGCTCTTCAATAAATTTAGTACAAAGGACAAGGTATGATAAGGGGGTATTTTGGCCCCCAATATATTCAAAATGCAAAATAATAATATTTAAATATAATCTTTTGCGCATGTTGAAGTAAATTGATCATATTCGATCTTCAAAATATATTTTTATTTATTTTATTAATCTGGAAGAATTAATAGGGTCTCAAAAAATGGCAGTTTTGGTCATTGTGTTATATTTTGTAGATTTTGGACCTTTCTGGGCAAGATTTTTATCCTAAAAATATAGAGCGCATCTCCGAGCACACACAGTTTTTTGGCTGATGATGAATCCCTATTAAGTACCTGTTTCAACAAAAAATCAGCTGTGCTCGAGGGTGCGCTCTATATTTCAAAGACCAAAAACTGATCGAAAACTGCTGAAAATTAAGAAAAAAATGTCATTCTTTTTAAAGAAAAGGCCTTGTTTGTGGGGCTCTTAAACTCATTTAGAGCCTTCAAACATATTTGTAATGAGTTTTAATATTGATTCAGTTCATTTGTAGCTAGATAAGATGTTCAAAACTTGTAGATTAAAACTTTCAATATTGGGGGCCAATTTTACCCCTTATCATACCTAGTCCTTTAACAGTATGTCATTTTAAAATGCTGATGAAATAGATAGACTACCAAATTGATAATCATCTACAATCAAATGTTAATCATTCATTTTATGAAAATCTTTATTCTAAATGTAGGTGTGTACAATGCAAAAAAATGTCTTGTTTACAAGGAAAAGTATCCTTTATGATTATCCCGTTCAGATAGGAAAATTTCATTCCTCGGTCTAAATGTATTGGATTGGAATTCCCTATCTGAACCAGATACCCATGAAAAAGTCTTCAAAAACATGTTGTAAATGAGAAGGTCGATTCTTACAGATGGCTGGAGGTTTACAGTACTGGCTGTACCCAGGAATATATGTGGGTGGTCTGCCAACACCACTAAAACTTTACCTTCATACATGAACTGAAAAATAACGTCAAACACCAACCAAACCAACAAATCCAAATCCGTAGTACTTGCATCCTCTCTCTTTTTATATGAATTATTATAAAGACATTTAATAATGTGTTTAGTATAGTCATCAAGCAACCATTGGATACACAATAAAAAAAGTATTTATAAAAAAAACATATATCAGGAAGCATTACGTGGTCCCGTCTTAATTCCATTTTACAATATGCAAACTTTTTAAGCCAAAATTAAGGTTTTTATGCCAACCCCGTTTTCGCTTCTTGGAGAACAGTTTGGATGGGGATGAAAGTTAATACTCGGACTACATAATGATTTTTTGGCTAAGTGTTATCATTCCTTATAAGAAACATACATTCTAATGTTTAAAAACTGTTTTGCATACACCATTTATTATCCTGCAGTAATATCAAGTGCCTCATAAATTTCAAAAAGGCCCTTAGGAGTGTGCATCAATGCTGTTAGTAAATCACAATACCGGTTGTCACCAATGGTGTTTCATTTATTTTCAGGCATTTGTGACCAAAGCTGTAGAGTACGTCGCCGACTTCCATATATGGATGTCGCTGGTCACGTGTCCGCCATACAGTGGGTTCATACGTACCGAGAGATTGACTGTCTGTCTGTCCATGCTGATGATGTATATGTGTCTGAATGTCCTTTGGTATAAAACTAATGTGACAGAAGTAAGTATTGTGTAGAATTTAGTGAAATATAGTGAATTTAAATAATTCTTCTCTTATAAAAATTCTCCCAACCTATTTAAAAGCAGGCATAAAAGTCGAACAGAAAATATAGCATTCACAAAACACAGTCAACCAAAACGATGCATACAAAACAACCAGCAATTGCAAGGAAAAATGGAAATAACATATGCAACACCGCAAACATAAATCAAAATCGTCTTGGAACGGTCACATGCAAAATGGCCACTGGGTGTTTTAATCAGGTTTTTGGGTGCACCAAACCTCACTCTTAGTCTATTGCCATCCCAATAATAAAAACAAATTGGATTGTATAAATAAAGAAATCTCCGCCAAGCCACATCATCTAACTGATCAAACTAGGCAGCATGCATAGGCAATACACATATAACACAGAGATGATCATGTACATATGAATAAAAAGCAGATTGGATTAACTTGTGTGTTACATCTTCATTAAAGGCATTTAACTGCCTAATAGGGTTTAAGATAATCTTTAAACTGTGACTATTTGGTATCATACACTGTTAATAAACATCTAAATAAACCTGGCAAAATATCTGTTTGTTACAGTCGTCATTGCCGCCAATTTGAATTGACTTATGGGTTGCCATCTCAATAGACGGAGTTGCCATCTCAATAGACGCAGGCAATGGTATTTTAATGCATTTATTAAGAAACACAGGACATCTGTTAAAACTGGTATAAAAACAGATTGTGAAATTTGGCAATCCAGTCAACAAGGAGGTCATAGGACAGGACCTCGGTTTATGCTCTTGTCAGAAAACTGTTTGAGTGGGAGGTCCAACACAGGACTCCTGGTTTACTGATCCAATATGATGAATACTGTATTGTTATGTCTACCTGCCTCAGATCTCCCCTACCCCCAATGTTGTCAAAGTGTGTAGCAACTAAAATATCTTATTCTTGTCTCATTATTTCATCCCCTATTACTCTATTGTTGTTCATAAGTAATTGTGAGTGCATGTGTGTCATTTCCTGGAACAGTCACTTAATTTATCTACAGACACTCTACAAGATTGCGTGATCTGTTTTATAAAGTACAGAACATTGTTTAACTCATCATATTGGAGATTCCTGTATTGCGGATGATTAAGTACACTTCCAATTCATTCAGATCTGGAAAGCTTATAAATTAGATGCTCAGACATTTCTCGTGACACATTACTACTTGGATCCTATTAGCTGGCTTTGGTCTTGTGGAATTTTAACTGGCTTTATAAAAGCATTACACAGAGGTTTAATTTTCCCATTCCTTAAATAATTTGGGGCCTTTTCCTCACCATGTCCAGAATTATTTTTATTCAATACTTTTTATTCCAGTCCTATATCTCTTCTCTCCAATTGTCACTTTCCCTCATTACTTGATAAGATTTTTTAGCGCACCGTCTATTCGTCCGTCCGAATCAATCATGTTTCAGCCATAATTTTGAAAGTTCTAAAGGGAATTGCATGAAACTTCCCAAAAACATTAATCACAATGAGAAGGTGTGTCCCACACAAGAATCAGGTCTGTACCTCAAAAGTCAAGGTCACATTTGGAGGTCAAAGGCCAAAAATCTTTTCAGGTGCATTTGTCACTTACCGTGACATTTCTTGTTTAAAAATAAGTGAAAAGATAATTGTACTTACTTAAATGTAAATATTGCATCCCCGTGAGGATAACAGTTATTGAGGAAAATAATATCATTATTTTTTCGTAAGGTTGACAATATCCACTGTCACCCTCACTGGGATGCATTATTTATTTTATTATATATGGGCAATTTATACAGGAATGTAAACCTCATGTATAATAAAACAATATATGTACATATAATTTGCAAAAAATGAAAAGAGAGGTGAGGGAATGTAAAAGATAGCAAATAAAAATAAAAATAATATATTATCATGGATAGATAGTTTTTAGCCATGTTTTCTACAGAAAAATATGGTCATTAGAATGTTGTTGGGCTGGCAAGGTCAAACATTTTGTCAAAATCTTGGAATGTCCACATTTCTGATCATATTTTATTTTCAGTACCGTGGAGAGTTTGGTTTGCTGGATGTATCATGGAGGAACGTGACTGTGGGCGCCATCTGTTGTGCAGTTGTTATACCTGTCAGTCTACTGCTCGAGTTCCTCTTCAGACGTAGTAAGGTACGGCAAATAAGCCTTCAGACGTAGTAAGGTACGGCAAATAAGCCTTCAGACGTAGTAAGGTACGGCAAATAAGCCTTCAGACGTAGTAAGGTACGGCAAATAAGCCTTCAGACGTAGTAAGGTACGGCAAATAAGCCTTCAGACGTAGTAAGGTACGGCAAATAAGCCTTCAGATGTAGTAACGTATGGCAAATAAGCCTTCGGACAAAGTAAGTTACGACAAATAAGCTTTCAGACGTAGTAAGGTACAACAAATAAGCCTTCAGACGAAGTAAGGTATGGCAAATAAGCCTTAAGATGTAGTAAGGTACGGCAAATAAACCTTCGGACGAAGTAAGTTATGGCAAATAAGCTTTCAGACGTAGTAAGTTACGGCAAATAAGCCTTCAGACGTAGTAAGGTATGGCAAATACGAACTTTTTTCATGCATTAATGTGTTTTGAATGCCAAAAATGGTCTATTTATCAAAGGGGAAAGAAAACACAACCCTAATAGTAGGATAATGTAGTTTTATGTCATTAATTGTCGATCTCAAAGTTGTGACAAATTGAAACTGCCGACACGAAGCCAGGCACAATATTCAAACTTCTTATTGTTTCAATGTTTAATTACTTTATTGCAAGTGTTTTCACAGTTCACAATACACATGGGAGTTTGCTACCTATCGGGATCATGATGGGATAGCTATTAATGCAGATGAAAGTAGCGACTATGTTCGTAATAGTGCGTGCACAAATTAATTTCATCTCTTCGTAGTTTGTGTACAGTGAAACAAACAGGAAACTGTACCTACTGTTGGATGCGTAACGGATTGTCTGATTGGTCAATCGCCCGAAAGATAACAAATAACGGCATATCTGATTGGCTATTCGGTCCATTAATCACATGATGTTTGCGTGTATCAACAATGCCGATTATCCGACAAGGAAGTGCCAATTAAGGGAATTAACAACTTTTACAAGCGATAATTGATAAGCGCGTGGCAACATCACAGGGGGCGTGAACGGATTATGTAATGTTTATTGCGGTAATTTATTACTTGGGGTGTCAAACAGACCATTATAGGAAACATTTATAAAAAATATAAAAATAAAAAAAAATAAAAAAAAAAAATAATCGCCATTTCTTGTCGACATTTCTTTAAAATAATCGACAGTATTATAAAATAATCGCAAATGGCGACCATGGCGTATGGTAGCGTGAGCACTGAGTAAGGTACGGCAAATAAGCCTTCAGAAGTAGTAAGTTAAAGCAAATAAGCCTTCAGAAGTAGTAAGGTACAGCAAATTGGCCTTCAGAAATTGTAAGGGATGGCAAATAAGCCTTTAGAAGTTAATATATGAAGCTTTATTATTATTAGCTCTACTGATCAGAGATCAGCAGAGCTTATGCCATGGTGCGGCGTCCGTCCGTCTGTCTGTCCGTCCGTCTGTCCGTCCGTTAACTTTTATTTGTAGCGACTACTCCTATGAAACTACTGGATGGATATTCATAAAACTTTACAAAAATGTTGCCCATCAAGTCTAGTTGATCCTAGCAAAAATTCATGTTGATGTGAAATCCAAGATGGCCGCCAAAGCTAAAAATAGATTTTTTAAATACAAGTTTGTAGCGACTACTTCTTGAAAACTATAAGTGATATTGATATGGGACTTTTTCTAAAATTATCAGCATGACATGATGTTGGTCCTTGTCGAAAATCGTTTTGATTTGACGTTAAACATGGCTGCCAGCGGCCATCTTTGTTTACATAGAGTTATATGATGATAACTTGTAGCGACTACTCCTCTGAAACTACTTGACGGATTTTCATGAAACTTCACAGGAATGTTGCTCTTGATGTCTTATTGATCCTAGCAAAATTTCAGGTCGGCCGGAAATTCAAGATGGCCACCACAGCTAAAAATAGATTTTCAAAAAAACAGTTTGTAGCGACTACTTCCTGAAATCAAAATCAATCAGTAGAGCTTCAAGGTCATTGACCTCTTGTTTAATCTGTATTTGACTTTATTGTGGCATCATGAATGCAATCTAGGTCACCAAGCAGGTTGACTTATGTAGCCCAAACAGCAAGATGACCTTGATTGCTGGCTGTGTCGATTGCTGGCTGTTCCTTTAATATCTATCATTTTACTCTGTTTCCCAGATTTAAACAAATCGAAGGAGATCAATCTACGAGAAATGTTGCAATGTCTAGAGAAATGATTGTTATGTATATTCTCCCACATCAAGGCCACTATATTACCTTCATCTGCATCGTCAAAGTGATTTAATAAGATTCAAAAAAAAAATTGTAATTGGTTATATATAATTTGCTACCTTATTCCAGCCAAAGCATGCATCAAGCTGTCACTCTAAGGATGAAGTGAGTGAGTGGGACCATGACTATCCAAGCGGGAAACCAAACGAGCAGGAGCACGAGGACTCGTCCGAGCACGTGCCACCTGTGATGACATACTCTCTTCTGGACCAGTCAATACTCAACTGGCCCAATATCCAGACGTGGGCTCAGAAGCAGTGGATGAAGCGACAACAGTCTGTTCGGTCACACCAAGACAGTAATAGCGGCAGTAGTGTGCGGTCTGATCATAGTATCGGCAACGGGATTTTGAAGCCATCGACCACAACGGCGGAGACGGCATTTGATCAGCAAGGTAAATAGTAAATGTTGCTTTTATATGACTTGTCAGAGTTTTAAATAAAACTGTTGTCTCAGCAAAACATTTTAGTAACAATCCTAAACTCGAGAATGTGTCTGTGATACACTGATACCCAACTTGAAGGCTGTCAGTCAAATAAAAATGAACAAAAAACTTAAATGTAAAGCTTTCTTTTGATGTAGGATGGTTGGAGGGACAAGGATAAACTATATGCTTATTCCACTTTCATTGACAAGGCATACAGAAACAACTCCATGTAGCCATTTGCCTAGTAGAGTATTCATAGAAATGAAAAAAAGACCTTGACCGTGTACACCTTATAATTATGATAACTTCAAAGTCAATAAGTTTATTTAGTAAGCGTCCCTGTGGCCGAATGGTTAACAACGTTGCGTTGTAAACTTTTTGGAACAAAAGCAACCAACTTCAATCAACCCTTTTTCAGCTCTACTGATCAGAGATCGGCAGAGCTTATGCCGTGGTGCGGCGTCCGTCGTCCATCCGTCTGTCTGTCTGTCTGTCCGTAACTTCACCTCACACCGCTGCGGGTTCGAATCCCACTGGGAGCTCAACTTGTAAGTGAGGAAGTGTCGATTCTTAAGGATGGCTGGAGGTGTACAGTACTGGTTCTACCCAGGAAAAATGGGTGGTCTGCCTCCACCACAAACAAAATCAACAGTCGTATATAACATTACATGATTGTGTTGAAAATGACGTAAAACATCAAACAAACAAACAAACAAATAGAGAGAAAAATACATTGACGTCATTTTCAATTTCAATTATTTATTACTAGGTCTATCAGAACTTGATCAAGCATCCAGTGGATTTGAGGACTGTAGTAGTCTGATTCGTCCCAAGGCTTCTGTTGACAGTACTCATACAACCGCAGCCCCCTCTGTGGCAGAGAGTATGCGCACCCACAAACCTCCGTCATTGCCGGACAGCATGATGATGTCTAAACCAGCGTCAGAGTTGGACAGCATGAAGACAAGTAAAGCGCCATCGTTATCAAGTTCTGGGAGCACGTTTAACAAGTCGTCGGCATCGACAGAGAAGCGAGAACGGTACATTAATCACCTATACCTCCCCTACTGGTGTCGCTATATAGCCTGGACGCTGTGTGGGATAATCTGCGTGGGCTGTGCCACCATCACAGCTATGTATGGGTTCAGGTATGTTTACACACTTTAATCTTGGATTTTCACCATTTAACCACAGTTTTTCCCATACAACATCATATTTGTTTCTTTGGTCTAAATCTAAATTATCAGATTTGATCTTAAAGTTGATAATTTGCAGTTTTACAGCTCACAAGCAAAACTGACATAAAATAATGATTTTAAGTATGCAAAATACATCTTTAGATGCTCTGCAAGTAAAATTGGCAAATGTTTCATACTTCAAAGTTAACTGATGTGACATGTTTCTTGGCTGGCATGTAAGAGAAGGAACATCCTCATCTCATGGATGTTTTATGAAAAAGGCACCTAACACATGGTGTACAACTCATCTTATTTTAAAAATACTCTTTTTAGAGTAATAAATACAGAAAGTACTCTTTTTTTTTTAATAGTGTGTTTAAATATTTCAGGATATTAAATAATAAATACCTTTGTCAAAGACTTCCTATTTTAAACTTAATTGATAAAAGAAGGCATTTAGTTAACATACTGAGGTCAAGTATGTTTTGTTGTTTTCTCTCGCAGGTTTGGTGTAACAAAGAGTACCCTGTGGTTACAGTCGCTGTACTTCAGCTTCATGATCTGTATCTTTATATCCAACCCCGTCCTGGTAAGTTGGCTTGTGTTTGGAATAAATATAAACTCTCCAAGGTTAGGAGTACTGAAACATTGCTGTAATGGTGGCAGTTTTAAACTCTACTAGTGGAGACCATGAGACCCAATGCAATAATGCATCGTCTATTATACGTTTTGTTTTTCCAACATTCTCATCAAAAATTCTTATAGCTGCCTATATATAACATTGTCGTATGATGACGTCATATGACTGAATGATGATGTCGTATGTTGAACCGGTCTTCTCCATACGACACCGAACAAGGGAACTACCTTGTGGATTTCCGTAAACCGATATTTTAAACAGTTACTGAAATAGACGAGGTGATTCCATGTAGACAGAGCTGAATAGAAAAAAATGAACAATGATTCGGCCTTCATTTGCATATTTATTACACTAGTGTAATATTATATATAATATATTATGGCTGGATTATACTCTCACGTCGCAAGTCTTGTGATAAATACTGATCTATGACATTTTCTTCTATTTCAGATATTGATGGCGGTTATCTACTCGGCACTGCAATATAAGAAAGACCCGACCGCTGTCGACAGTTACAGTTACGATATCTTCAACCGGGAGAAAGCCAAGGAGGACTTACTGCACTGGAAGCAACAGATAGAGACGTGGGAGGAGGGAGAGGCACTGGAGAGGGTAATAAAAATTACTTAAAATTACTTAAAAATTACTTTGAAAAAGGATTTCATTCCGAACTTGCAAAAATGTGTTGTGACTTACAGTCTGAGACTAAAATCACAATGATTTACAATGTTTTATATAATTAATAAATATTGATTTTAGCTGAGAAGGAACTACATACAGCCTCAACATCACAAATACATATTTTCTTTCATATATCTTTCATTTTGACTGGCCTATGACATTCTTCACACAGACATTCTTCACACTGAGCAATGTTTGACTGGCCTATTACATGTTATGCCGTTCAGTGTCATGACAGCCATCAAGTTTGATTATCATTATAACTTGTATCATGTGTCCTCTATGAATAAAAAATACAGGTATGTTTCTATGTCAACAGGGTGTGGCAGCAAGACAAAGATCTCGATATTTACGATTTGCAAGGCCCCCACAGGAGAAGCAGCTTATAGAGGCCAGAAAGAGGGTCATGAAGGAGAAAAAGGCACTCGCAATATTCAGGTTAATACTAACTTTGACATCATTCTAGATTTTCTCATAATTTTTCTGTTTCCTCTCTAGCCCTCTCGCAAAATTCAGGTAAATATTAAATTCTAGATTTAGCATCTTTGTGTCTCAATTTTATCTTAGATAGTAAGAGTATTGTATTCTTATAATTTCCCATTATCCTCCCTCTAGAAACTAATAAATATTTTGCATGTTGACGGGCTGTTACACCATAATTAATTAAATGTTAAGCCTATATCTTCTTTTTCACATCTAATCTGGTTCAGGTGAACTGTTTCTTTCTTGCACATTAATGAGAAAGATGCCACCTGCCACTGGAACATACCACGTTAATGCCACCTCCATGTTAATGCCACCTCCACGTACCACATTAATGTTCTGTTTCTTTTATTTAAGGGAATCTGTGGCATTTGTAATTATGGTATTCCTGCTGTTGATCATGGCATATGGCAAGGACTCAAAGCCCACGTACCACCTTAACACGGCAGTGAAGAACAGCTTCATTAAGTCTGGCAACGTGACCTTCACCAGTATACAGTCACGTGAGCAGTGGTACCACTGGGCACAGACGTCCCTACTTGACAGCGTAAACACTCTCTACAGGCTGGACCAGAAAACTGATGTAAGTATAGATTTTTATTTTATTTGAATGGCATTTAACGTCATTTTTCAGCGCATTATAGGCTATGTATGAAGATCAATATTTTTAGTGTTGGAGGCAGACCACCCATTTATTACCAGGTAGAACCAGTACTGTATACCTCCTGCTATCCGTTCTTGATTGCAAACCAAGCTCCCTGTGGGGTTCGAACCCCCAGCTGTGAGATGCAAGAAAGTTTCAAACGCAATGTGTTTATCCTCACAGCCAAAGAGAGTTTGAGAGTGCACTGCAAAGGTTTCCAGCCACATGAAACTTTGGGTAGTAATTTATAGCAAATTATGTAGCAAATTCAAGTTGATATAACTTAAATGTAATAACGTAATAACTTAAAAACTGGAATGTGTATGATAACCCCTGTCACACTAGGGCCGCGTTCTCACGGCGATCCAAGAAAAATGCAGAACGCCGAGGTGCGCGCAGTACGATCGCAAGCATCGCCGCAGCAACGCACTTTGAGCATGCACAAAACAAACGCCGTCGCTCGGCATTCTGATAAGAGCGCAGTGGGGTCGCCGTAAGGTCGCCAGAGCAGCGCAGTAAGGTCTCCTACAACGCCACAGGAGCTCCGCGGGCGCGCACAGAGGTCGCAGTGCGAACGCTGTGGTTGTCGGTGGCGCTTGCACGGAGATTGTACGGCGTTCTCTGAGATGTCACTGCGTCTCTACCGCGCTTATACGGCGCTTATACGGAGTGTAATTTATTTTACTGCGCTCTTACAACGACTGTACGGAGCTGTCACTGCGATCATTGCGCTCCCAAGGCGCTTCTACCGCGTCCATCGGCGTTTGCATGACAAAAACGAACAAAATAGTATAAATGAATTATAGGTAGTGCAAACGAACGTCTTCAACACGCCGTCAGCGCAGTGTGAGCGCCGTGAAAGTGCAGTGCACGCAGTGGAAGCGCCGTGAGAGCGCAGACAATCGCCAACAAGAACTCCGTAGGAACGCGATAGAACGCCATGGGAGCTCCGTAGCAACGCCTTGGTCGCTGTGAGGACGCCGTGACATCTCCATCTTCACGAAAAATATCAGATTTTTCTTGCGATCTCACGGCGTTCTGGAAAATTAAAGAACGCCGTGCCAACGCAGTGGAAACGCGCTATAGTGGGACAGGGGCATTACATGGCCTTGTTTTAATTAAAACAATTACAAAATTGTGAACAAATTGTGACCCAGGGTAACTGACTTACCATGCCAGCACTCTATCCACGAAGCTATCAAGATGTATTTTTGTATTAACAATTGATTATTTGCCAAATATCTACCTAGTTGCATAATTAAACGTTTTCAAAAGTATCAAAAGTTTAAAATGGTTGAATTAAATTAAATAGCGATTAAAGCAAAAATATGAATTGTAGGATTATATACCTGAAATGGTTTATGTACAGACTGGTATTTTCTGCAGGTTTGCAGGTTTCTTTGTTAAATAATTATATAAGAAATATGTCTTATTCTTTCAGAACTACAACCCCAACCCTAACATGTTTATTTTGGGAAATGTACAACTGCGACAACAGAGAGTCCAGACCAAAGATTGTCCTGCTCAGCTTCCATACGTCATCTCTGGTTGCCTTGGCAATAATGTTGCTAAGGAGACGGATACATTGGGTGACCTTCTAGGACTGGCCTATACAGATGGTCAACCTGGTAACTTCATATTTGGCAAACATGGCATCTACGACGGCAGTGGAATTGTTCTCTCTCTTAATAACTCCAGGTATAAGTTCTCTTTGTAAAAATATATATAATTGTAATGAGTGAAAATGATTTTTTGTTCCTCTTTGCTAAGGCCGGGATAGTAAAGATGCTGCGTCTAAGACTTTCTCGCCTTGCACCACTGCAGGTTCGAATCCCACTTGTCAAGTGAGAATGTGTTGATTGTTATTGATGGCGGGAGGCATACAGTAGTGGTTCTGCCCAAAAAAAGGCGACCTTATTATATGGTCTCTCGTGCTAAAATGGAGCAAAACACCAGTCAAACTCTGCTAAAGCAAAGAATGTAAAGTCTGCTTATTTAGGCAGTATCATTCTGATCGATACAAGTCTTTGACATATGTATTAACACACTGAAAATCCTCACAATGTTTACCATATCTAGGTTGGAAGCCATCGCCCAGATAGACTCACTAAAACATCGGGGGTGGTTGGACAGACAGACGCGGGCAGTGTTTGTCGAGTTTACACTGTACAATGCCGCCACAAACCTGTTTACAGCCGTCAATCTTCTCGTGGAGATGTCGCCTACAGGAGGTGTGTCTACAGTCGTCAAGGTTACCTCAACACAGATATTTAGATACGTCACCACATGGGATAATGTTGTACTGGCATGTGAGGTATCTATCATTTGGTCTCAAAATAGTCATACACAAATTATCAAGGAAGGACAAAATGTGTAGGATATAAAATTAAACATTCTTAATGTTACACCTGATTTAAACATTTAAATAATGGTGCCCATGCGCTTTCTGGGCAAGAATAGGGCTACTCTCTGCCTCTCCTGGCAGAGGGGTAGAATTCCTCCAAATTCAACTTCATTTTGTCAGCTCTACTAGTTGAAAGGACAGTTCAAAAGCTAACCATGTCGGACTAGATAAAGCAAAGTTATGGCCCTTGATCTGAGAAAAATGCTATACTTTGCATTGTTAAACCTGTAGTTACTTCATTTTTCATCTGATCTTTACTTATGAAATCTCAGGCTATTTGAAAGCCTGACTTGTACCCCACCCCCAATAAAGATATCAAAGTTAAATGATTGTAAATATCAATCAAATCAGTAAATGGCAGGCTTCTATTTATTGCCAATACCAAAGAATCATATTTTGAAAACGGAATAGAAGATTTCGTTCCAAATAATATTTGCAAACTTGTGTTTCAGTTGTTATTCTTTGTGATCATGCTGTTCACAGTGAAGACGCAGACACTGAGGATTATAGATCTGAGGCAGAAATACTTCACCATGCCCTGGAATGTGCTTAATGTAAGTCATACAGTAATGTAAGTCATACAGAAATACTTCACCATGCCCAGGAATGTGCTTAATGTAAGTCATACAGTAATGTAAGTCATACAGAAATACTTCACCATGCCCAGGAATGTTCTTTATGTAAGTCATGCAGAAATACTTGACCATGCCCTGGAATGTGCTTAATGTAAGTCATGCGGAAATACTTCACCATGCCCTGGAATATGCTTAATGTAAGTCATGCAGAAATACTTCACCATGCCCTGGAATATGCTTAATGTAAGTCATACGGATATACTTCACCATGCCCTGGAATGTGCTTAATGTAAGTCATGCAGAAATACTTCACCATGCCCTGGAATATGCTTAATGTAAGTCATACGGATATACTTCACCATGCCCTGGAATTTGCTTAATATAAGTCATGCAGAAATACTTCACCATGCCCAGGAATGTGCTTAATGTAAGTCATGCAGAGAAATACTTCACCATGCCCTGGAATATGCTTAATATAAGTCATGCAGAAATACTTCACCATGCCCACCAGGAATGTGCTTAATGTAAGTCATGCAGAAATACTTCACCATGCCCAGGAATGTGCTTAATGTAAGTCATACACAAATTCTTCACCATTCCCTGGAATGTGCTTAATGTAAGTCATACAGAAATACTTCACCATGCCCAGGAATGTGCTTAATGTAAGTCATGCAGAAATACTTCACCATGCCCAAGAATGTGCTTAATGTAAGTCGTACACAAATTCTTCACCATTCCCTGGAATGTGCTTAATGTAAGTCATACAGAAATACTTCACCATGCCCTGGAATATACTTTAATGTAAATACTTCACCATGCCCTGGAATGTGCTTAATGTAAGTCATGCGGATAAACTTCACCATGCCCTGGAATTTGCTAAATATAAGTCATGCAGAAATACTTCACCATGCCCTGGAATATGCTTAATATAAGTCGCGCAGAAATACTTCACCATGCCCAGGAATGTGCTTAATGTAAGTCATACACAAATTCTTCACCATTCCCTGGAATGTGCTTAATGTAAGTCATACAGAAATACTTCACCATACCCTGGAATGTGCTTAATGTAAGTCATACAGAAATACATCACCATACCCTGGAATGTGCGTAATGTAAGTCATACAGAAATACTTCACCATGCCCTGGAATGTGCTTAATGTAAGTCATACAGAAATACTTGACCATGCCCTAGAATGTGCTTAATGTAAGTCATACAGAAATACTTCACCATGCCCTGGAATTTAATGTAAGTCTTCACAAAATATTCTGAACAGTGTTTACTTACCCTGCCATGGAATATACTTCTCAGATCTTCTCGCTAGTGTATACTTTACCAGGCGTGTAGCTGCCTATACGCAGCTACGTACAAACATTTTGACAAAAAACAACAACGTATTTCAAAGCAATTTTAATGATTTGCTAATACTGCAATCGACGTTACCTGCGACAAAAATCGTCCAGCTACGCACCTTCTGTCAGGGGGAGTTTTAGAGTCTTTGTATTTCAATGTTATGTTCTTATTTGAAATGACATCTAGATAGTTAAATTTTGCAAGTAGAAGAGATTTTCATTTTGTATGTTTTCATTTCAGTTGATCATATGCGTGGTGTCGCTCGTGTTCTGCACATGCTACGTTTACAGATTTGTGATAGTGTCCTCGACAGTGGAGAATCTACGAAGCACGTACTATGAGCTGTACATAGATGTCTCGTTTGTCACATTCTGGGATGAGGTAAACACATAATAATAATGTAGGGGTTGGTGTTAGTGTTAGGCAGGACACTGGTTGATGTTACAGTAACAGTTGACGTCTCATGGGTTAATGTTATATGTGAGCAGGATAGGTGTTGTTATTGGTGGGCAGTACAGGGGTTGATGGTATTGGTGGGCAGGACAGGGGTTGATGGTATTGGTGGACCGGACAGGGGTTGTTGTTATTGGTGGGCAGGACTGGGGTGGATGTTATTGGTGGACAGGACTGGGGTTGATGTTATTGGTGGGCAGGACTGGGGTGGATGTTATTGGTGGACAGGACTAGGGTGGATGTTATTGATGGGCAGGACTGGGGTGGATGTTATTGGTGGACAGGACAGGGGTTGATGTTATTGGTGGGCAGGACTGGGGTGGATGTTATTGGTGGGCAGGACTGGGGTTGATGGTATTGGTGGACAGGACAGGGGTTGATGGTATTGGTGGACAGGACAGGGGTTGATGGTATTGGTGGACAGGACAGGGGTTGATGGTATTGGTGGGCAGGACAGGGGTTGATGGTATTGGTGGACCGGACAGGGGTTGTTGTTATTGGTGGGCAGGACTGGGGTGGATGTTATTGGTGGACAGGACTGGGGTTGATGTTATTGGTGGGCAGGACTGGGGTGGATGTTATTGGTGGACAGGACTAGGGTGGATGTTATTGGTGGGCAGGACTGGGGTGGATGTTATTGGTGGACAGGACAGGGGTTGATGTTATTGGTGGGCAGGACTGGGGTGGATGTTATTGGTGGGCAGGACTGGGGTTGATGGTATTGGTGGACAGGACAGGGGTTGATGGTATTGGTGGACAGGACAGGGGTTGATGGTATTGGTGGACAGGACAGGGGTTGATGTTATTGGTGGACAGGACTGGGGTGGATGTTATTGGTGGACAGGACTAGGGTTGATGTTATTGGTGGGCAGGGCAGTGTTGATGTTATTGGAATGCAGGACTGAGGTTGATGTTATTGGAATGCAGGACTGGGGTGGATGTTGTTGGGGACAGGACTGGGGTTAATGTTATTGGTGGGCAGGACTGGGGTTGATGTTATTGGTGGACAGGACAGGGGTTGATGTTATTGGTGGGCAGGGCAGTGTTGATGTTATTGGTGGACAGGACAGGGGTTGATGTTATTGGTGGGCAGGAAAGGGATTGATGTTATTGATGGGCAGGACAGGGGTTGATGTTATTGGAATGCAGGACTGGGGTTGATGTTATTGGAATGCAGGACTGAGGTTGATGTTATTGGAATGCAGGACTGGGGTTGATGTTATTCAGGAATTGGGGTGGTAAATATGGAAGGAGCAACAATTACAGCAAAAAACAGCAGCATGAAACTATGCAAAAATGAAGATGACTGACTTTACGTTCTGCTATCGTTGTCTTTCATACAGCTTCTGCAGTCGGCCGTGGCCATAATCCTGTTCCTGTCTCTGGTGAAGTGTCTGCGATTGTTGCGGTACAATAAACAGTTTGCGGTGTTCGGCGACGTGTACAGGAAGGCACGTAGGGAGGTCCTCATCTTCTTTGTAAGTAGGCCTATTGCTTGTTGTGGAGAATGTGAGCTCGGAGATTAAGTAGCTGAACAATTATAAGCAAATATGGTGGTCAGTTAAGAAATAACCATGCAAATAATTCAGAACGTAAACCCACACACATACCATCTCAGATTGAAAATCTTAGCATGGTTATCTCAATTCTAATGCTTTTCTGTGTAAATGCCAGAAATATTAAATGAAATCATACGTACACACGAACACTCCAGCACCTTCATTTATCATTTATTTGGTCTTTACCAAAGTTGCACAGATTGTTAATATCAATATAAGCTCGGACAAGTTTGAAACACAGCTAGATCGGATCAGTAACCACATACCATCCTAGATTGAAAATCTTAGCTTCTAATGCTTTTCTATGTAAATGTCAGATATATTAAACAAAATCATACATGCCATTGTTGACGTCGTCCAGTAACATTGTTACAACGTTATTTAACATCACATTCTTCTCAGATGGTAAATCATCATTTTACGGTCGCAATTTAATTGTTTTTATTACTGACCCCCTACAGAAATACGTGGGGTCAGTAAGATTTATAGGGGGCTAGGCATATTTCTGTAGCGGGTCAGTAACAAACCCAATAACTGATTTATTGCATCGAGCAAACGCCGATATTTAACCCATTTTAATGGAGAGTCAACGTCATTGAGATGTTTGACATCATGACGTTGACGTCACGACCGGTACAGTTTAAAAAATATTAATTTACTTAATATTATGTTTGTTACTAACGCCTTAAAGAACTATTTGCAAATGATATTGTTTTAGTGACCCTCTATGAAATCTACTGACCCACTATAGAATAATAGAGGGTCACCATGTGACCGCTCTGATCCAATGAAATTACTAGGATTTTGTGCGAGGTGCAATAATAATCAATGAAGTAACGCTTTACAATATAGTTGTATTAGAATATTGCCCCGGTTTTAATTTGCCGCCAAAAATTCATTGTTTCCTTATAACTGTACCAAGCTATCAATAGCTGAAAACTTGATCTTGGCATTCCCAATTAAGTGCTTTCTATTTCTCATCTACTTGATTCATCAAACATCTTTATTACAAAAGTAATGCGATCATCTCCAAGATTCTGTGTTATGTAATTATGGTATGAATATCTGACATTAGAAGAACTGCTTTGAAATAATATTCCCTGCAGATACCAATCCAGATGTTTAGACTTTATTTGCCTCCTGTGGAATATTGCAGATGGAAGTATTATTTTACAATATTGTTGCAGGCAATGTTTGTTATCCTCATAGCGGCCTATTCAAGCCTGGGCAACATCTTGTTTGGTTCCGTGTTTATGACCTTCCGCGACCTCTGGAGCAGCCTGATGGGGGTCACTGCTCTCATCACAAGGAGACACGTTTACTCAGAGTTTCAGAATCAAAAGCAGAGAACTGCCGTTAACATCTATCTATTCTCCTTCTGCATATTTGCACTTGGCTTTCTGACGTCATACGTAAGTTGAAATTTGAATTAATCCAACAGATTTTGTAAAATGATTTCTAAATGTAGCTGTTTTGCTCTTGCCTTAAAACGATGTACATGTTATGGTCACATAATAATATAAAGTTAAAATATGTTGGTCATCACTGGCCATAAAGTATAGACTTCTAAGTTTATACGAAATTTGTTTTTCCCCCCAAAAAAATTAAATATTTGATATAAAGGGAACATAGTCTTGAATTTGAACATTACATTTCAAATTTTGATTACCTCCTTTTAATGCTCTCCCATTAATTCACATTTTGATAACCTCCCTTTACAGATGGTGGCAGTGCTGTCCCATTATTTCAAGTCACGCAAGAAGCGGCGTCTGCTGGCTATGAGTGGGATGGAGGCCATTTTGTTTTACTGGCAATATTTCCAACTGTGGACTGGTTTGAAGAAAAAACAAGTGGAAGAGGAAACAGTGGTCATTCTGCCACCTGTAAGTACTGGTCATCTCTTTTCTATAATTATGAGTACACTCAAAATGAGTCTAGCCCTCTCGTGGATTTTAATGGTCACATGATGTAGGTTCAAAGAACTTGTACCGCGACAATGATACGCATTTGCAACTTAAAGATGAACAGCCATCCTTTTTGTAGTATTATCAATTAACAAATTTAACTCTTAAACATCATATGAACATTTCTTGATAGTCTCGGAGAGAAACATATATTTAAAACCGCTACTAAGGTATGTAAAAGTAAGTATTATTTGCATGACGTAGGTATTACTTTTACTACTGCGTGACTGCATGGGGAAATGAGGTAAATGTGAAATGTATAACGACACAACTATTGCAAGATAATTGATAAATACATTTACCTGTGGATTAATTTACCTGTTGAAAGTTTTCTACATCATCAAATAAAATCTTATTCTCGCTTTTCACAGAAATTGAAATGTGTGAATTGTAAATATCTATTGTTGTGATTTAAATGAAGCAGAACTTTAAAAAATGAAAATTACTATTCTGCAACATTTTTTTTGTCGAAAGTTAAGTAGACCTAACATGAAAACCCATTCAGACTAATTCCAAATACGAAATATTGAATCACGAATAATGTAGAATTCACGAGTAATGTGAGTAATGTAGAATTCACGAGTAATGTAGAATTCACGAGTAATGCGAGTAATGTAGAATTCACGAGTAATGTGAGTAATGTAGAATTCACGGTAGAAGAGTTTGGATTTGTACTACTTATACAATTAAAGATAGTAGACTGTTGAAAACTTTCTTAAAAGAAAAAAAAATCATGATAAAATCCGGCTTTTGTTCAATACACAAATATTGTTTGAAATTATTATTAAATAATGTGAGCTCAAATTAACATAAGAAAGTGCACACATCTGCCACATCATATTTGCAGTAATTTATTCCAGAATTTGAACAACGTTTTGTTTGTTGATGAGACATCGTGACCCATATGCTCACATCTTTTTTTATTTTTTTTATCAGTACTATTAAATGTATGAAAATCAAACTAGAAGACAACCATTTAATATATCTTCTTTGTCTTCTTCAGGAATTCACAATGGCAGAGATTGAGTACCAGGTGGACGAGTTGTTGTTCCGCATGAACGCTCTCACTGGGTCGCATGGTCTCCCGGAGAAGCCGCCGTGCTACCTGACGGACTCGGACTGCACGTACGGTGGTGGCGACGATGGCATATCCAGTGGGGGATCAGAGGTGGCATATTCTTTTTACACAGCAATGATAATAACAAAAACAAATAAATACACGAAAATAAACGGCTTCCCAAAACATTGATTTTTTTTAAAACTCTGGGACCTCCCATTAGTTTTTTTTCATAACTTGCATTTGTTGAATCATTAATATTAATTATAAGAATAGAATAAAGAAAATTGTTTTTACATATTTCTAAACGTTGGTTATTTTGCACCAATAATATCAAAGAATAACAAAGAAAAATTGAAAAATTATATTTAATATATGCAAGCAGGTTTCAAGTTAAAATGATACTGGATCATAAATTTATTTTAATGCCTGATAAAAACTTAAACTGCCGTGTGTTCCTGTAATAATTGAGATGACAAATATTCATATTTTTTAGCCTGGCCAGCCATATGGGGAGGATCGTCTAGAACAGAGAGTACAGAAGATAGAAGACAACCTGTGTTCTCAGGAACCGTTCCTGGCACAGCTCTTCAAGTTTGATGGCATAGGGGCAGATAATCTCTCGCACGATAAGGAAAAACAACTCCGGTATGATGTCAGATATATAAAAATTGTATTATTGCAGTTGGTGTTTTAATTTCCTCTGTATAAACTGTATATAAACAAGGTTCATACAGCCTTAAAAAGTCCTTAAATTTCAGAAGTAGCCTTTAAAAGTCCTTAATTCAATCCAGCCTTAAAAAGTCCTTAAATTCTGACAAAATATCATTAAAGGTCCTTGAATTTCATAATCAGTTGATTAATTATACAAGAGGAATAATATCTGACGTAGTTTAAAAAAAAAAAAGACAAAAAAAAAAAAAAAAAAATAATTGCCGATAATGTTGTGAGTTAAACCGGGCCTTTAAAATGGGTTAATAGAGCCTTAAAATTACTTAAATTTCATAAATGATAATTCTGGAAAACCAAATTGTTACATGCTACAAACAAAAGGTAAAATTGTTAGTAAGCAAAGCCAGTAAGCATGCTTTGCATTAATAAAATGACATATACCATGAGAATATTAACTGTAACTCCTAATATAGCACTGGTGAGATGAATAGGGGGAGTTATTAGTGGGTGTATGGTAATTAATTTAGTATTTTTCTTGTTAAAGGTCACATCTGGAGCTGGAGATATTCCGTCAGTTACAAATTCAGCGACAGGATTTAAAGAGTCCCACTGGTCAGGACAGTGCTAACAAGGGCAGTAACTCTAACAAACCCAAGGCTGATTTCAGTCAAGGACCAGAAAACCTACAGACACCGAACAGTCCCGGACATGGTACCTTTTTCATGTGAATTTTATTATGTAAAGCTTTGGATGTAAGTAAAAAGGATTTGAATGTTGTTTAAACCTTAACCCGCTACATGTTCTTTCTTTGAATCAAGACCATTCTGTTTATGTGACAAAGGGGTGTTTTGGGGAAATAACTGGTTAGCAGCTGGACATTGTAAACCCTGTTCAGCCTGCGAGTAACGTTACATTAAGTAACCCAACATTCATAACAGGTATTTCAGATCCATTTCTGTCATGTATGCCTTGTACTATGTAAACTTATGTGACAATAAATGATTTTTATGCCAATTTCAGACTCCACTTCATCTGAGGAATTGGTACCAAAGCCACCAACCAAACCTCGACGTACCAGGTCAAACCTCACTGTCCAGACCATTCAAAACCTGATCATCAAATCTACGCAGGAACCCCGCGACTCCCACAATGACATCTCCAGCTCCAATCCCGATTCACCTCGAGACAAACTCAACTTCGCGAAAATGAGAAAAAATATAGAAAATCAGTTAAAATGTAAAAATAACAATAAACAACTGAGCTCTTCAACGTCTAGTTCTGAAAAAATCTCGCCAGATTTGTCTCTTAATCACACATATTTGTCAGAGACAGATAATATTAAGAAGCCCACAAAACCAACATTCTTGCATTCGAGGGAATCGTCGCTGTCCGACGCTCCAAAAGGGAGTCCGATGTTAAAATTACGCACGGGAATAGCTGAGAGGGGAACACGTGCGGACCCACACCCTCATTACCCTTTTCCTCACCATCCAACTGGTATGGAACGGCTGTTTGAGTCTAGTTCTGGCTCGGAACAAGACGGCTTTCACATCGGGCGGAAGTTGTTAGCGAAGAGAAGTTTGCGCAAGACCAAATCACGAGGGAAAGGGAAAGGGGTTGATTGTCTGGAGCCAGCATTCGACAGCTTGGAACCAGTCATGGTACTAGATGAGGTGGAGGGGGAGGAAGGCGATTTGGATTGGACAGGAAATGACACTGTGGATAACTCCCATGCACAGGGGCTCGGCACGGGGAAATGCGATGTTACGGAACACACTGTGTTAGCAGATGTTCACCACAGTAGCGACTCTCACTGATCATTGGTACAAACTTGCACATGATAGGAGATAATGTAATAAAGAGATTGACATTGTAGACAACTAGTGGAATATTAATAAAAGTGAGATAAAGAAATAGTTATTATTAATGTGAGATTTTGGGAGATGATTTCATTAAAAATGAGATTTTAGAAAATAGTGATATGTTTGAAAAGATAATTGCATACAAAAAGGACAATATGTTTGGAGATATTTAAATTAAAGGAGATTTTAAATATAAAGAAACAGATTTTTAGGAGATAATGAAATGGTTTCAGCAATCTCACTGATCTTGTTTTTACAGGTACAGCTATTAATAGGTGCACCAAAATTTGACAGGAAGATAATTTTATTCTAGAATATATAGAAAATAAATTCATTATATAACTATTATGTATTTACATGCCAACTTCTATGGTTTAAAAAAAATAATTTAGAAAGTTGTGATTAAACCTCTCTGAGTGCATAATGTATAACATGATCAGAAAAGTTTCTCTGGGGCCATTTTGGGTTTTAGCTCTACTGGCCAAAAGCCACCAGAGCTTATGGGATGGCGAGTCGTCCGTCTGTTAACTTTTGCCTTGTTACACGATAGCGCCTTCATTTTTCATCCGATCTTTTTCAAACTTTACCAGATTGTTATCAGTGAAAGCTCGGACGAGTTTGAAAAAACAGCCAGATGGACCAGTAACCAGTAACACCAGAGTTATGGCCCTTGGAATTAGTTAAAAATGCTGTATTTTGCCTTGTTAAGGTGATAGGGCCTTCTTTTTTCATCCGATCTTTACCAAACTTTAACAGATTGTGACTATCAATGACAATCTGGACAAGTTCGAAAACCAACCAAATCAGATTAGTAACACTGGAGGCCCTTGATTTAGTTCAAAAATGCTGTATTTTTGCCCAGTTAAGACGATAGGACCTTTATTTGGCCAGATTTCAGCGAAACTTGCAGGTATGGTCAGTACCCAGCCTAGCTGTGAATGATTTTGGCGGAGTTGTTGCCCTTTAAAGGTTTTAATTCACAAGCCTAGTTGTACATATCATCACTGCGTTGCGGTTGAATGATTTTTGCAGAGTTAGTGACCTTTAAAGGTTTTAATACACAAACTTGTCTGGACTAGTTCTCCTGAACCCCGGGCCGGATTTGAGCGAAACCTTTTAGGGATGATCAGCACCATAGTTGCGCATATTGTCGCTGTGTCCCGGCTGAATGATTTTTGGCGGAGTTATGGCCGTTTAAAGGTGTTAATACACAAACTTTGTCCGGAATAGTTCTCCAGAACTCCTGGCCGGATTTCAACAAAACTTGGAAAGAATGATTCAGTATCAAGCCTAGTTGTGCATATCATCGCCATGTTCCGGTTGAATGATTTTTGGTAGAGTTATGGCCTGTAAAGACACTTCTGAATTCCTGGCCAGATTTCAACGAATCTTGGCGGGATTGATGAGTATCAAGTCTAGTTGCGCATGTCATCGCCGTGTTCAAGTAATATGATTTTTGGCAGAGTTATGGGCCTTTTAAGGTTTTAATACACAAACTTTGTCCCGACTAGTTCTGATCCCTGGCCGGATTCAACGAAACTGGGCAAGGATGATCAGTATCAAGCCTAGTTGCACATAATATTGCCGTGTTTCAGTTGAATGAATGGCCCCTTATACACAAACCTTATCTTTAGCCAGTAGAGCGTCCAAAGGCCCTCTTGGTCCTCTTATTTATACTCAACACTGGCCAATAGGGACTCTTCAAATCTGTAGTGAAACAGTTTGAATTTGGTGGTAAAATTACAAACTTCCACACTACATAACTTCTTGATCATGTCCTTTATTGGTTTAAATGAAAATTGTGCACCTTTAAAAGTAAGAATTTATTTCAACTTTAAAGAACATTTGTTGTTTTGACAACATATTAACAATTCATCGTGAAAGTACTCTAGTTTTGTTCCAATTCTTTTAACTTTGTCATAAAGTTTATGTTGTAAACTTGTTATAACAAAGAAACAACACTTTCACATGTACTTGGGCAATTGTAAAACAAACACAAATTTAAATTCTTCATTGTGGTTATCGCTCCAAAACGCTATATATCCTCTATAGTAGTGTACTTTTATACATTTTTATTTTATTTTAATGCCAGTCTGAGATTAGACTTTACTGTGCAATTAATTGGTGCTAGTCTGTTGTTGTTTTTTAAAGGGACACAAGGCAATCTTGAAGTTTGTATCAAGTTTTAAAATTGGCATCGCGATTTATTAATCCAGTATCACTTTTGACTGTGCTTCATCCTTATTCAGCCAAATGTGTAAATGTGTTATTGATGCAATATGATCAACAGCTAGATCTATATTTAAAAAAAAAAAGTGCTCTGAACTAATCTAGTAGTTTATATTTTATCTCGATGTACATGGAAGATGAGCCTGGCATGTTCATGCCTTTTAGGCGCCATATAACCTGTTCATGTGTTGGTGCGCCTTAAAACCCCAATTCAATTCAATTCAGTATGTAGAAAAACTAACGGGATTCTGTGAATTCTAAAAAAATCAGGATTGCCATGTGTCCCTTTAAGTATTTACAAAATAAATGAAATCCTATTGAGATAAAATCTTGTGACTTCATTTTGTAATGTTTTGCTACTTTTGTAGATTTTAAAGAACTGTTTATTTTACATAACTATTATTTTGCTGTAATTGTTAATAAAAACATATCTGAAAAAAAAACACGCCATTTTCATATATTTTAAATTCCAATAATTGAATGAGCTACAATAATTAAATCATTTACTAGACCTGTACATTTATTATGCTCCCGCCATCGAAGAACTGTCCAAACTCTAACTTGGGTAATGGATACCCAATATTCTCCAAACTGGGTCAAAGTGTATATGGGTATATTGTCTCTGTCAAGTTCCATAATCAGTCCCATCGCTTCTAGAATTCCAGAGTTATACCCATTAGAATAGCAATAATTTATGGAAGTAATGTCATTCCGACTCTTAACTTGGTACTTCTTATCCAATCTTCTCCAAACTTGGTCAACTTGTATATAGGCACAATCCAAGTTTGATAATCACCTCAGTATTTTCAGAGTCCCTTTGAATAATGATAAATTAAAATTAATGTTGTCAGGACTCTTAACTTCGGGTAATTCTTATCCAATCTTTTCCAAACTTGGTTAAATTGTTATTGGCACAATGTCTCGGCCAAGTTCGAATGCCTTACAAGTTTGAGGGCCATATTTTCAATACTATAAGACTTTGAGATACTTTATATGTGGATACATCTTGGGATAGCGGTGTGTCGCGTACCAAAATAAGGTCACTGTGACCTCTGTCATAGAAAATGCTCGTCCAGACCGTATTTTTAATACTATAACACTTAGAGATAACAAACTTGGTATGTGAACACATCTTGGGATAGCGGTGTGTCGCATACCAAAATAAGGTCATTGTGACCTTGACCTGTGACCTCTCTCATAGAAAATGCTTGTCCGGACCGTATTTTCAATACTATAACACTTAGAGATACCAAACTTGGTATGTGGATACATCTTGGGATAGCGGTGTGTCGCGTACCAAAATAAGGTCATCTTGACCTGTGACCTCTGTCATAGAAAATGCTTGTCTGGACCGTATTTTCAATACTATAATACTAAGAGATACCAAACTTGGTATGTGGACTTGGGATAGCAGTGTGTCGCGTACCAAAATAAGGTCATTGTGACATTGACCTTAACCTGTGACCTCTGTCATAGAAAATGCTTGTCCAGACCGTATTTTCAATACCATAACACTTAGAGATACCAAACTTGGTATGTGAATACATCTTGGGATAGCGGTGTATCGCATACCAAAATAAGGTCATTTTGACCTTGACCTGTGACCTCTGTCATAGAAAATGCTTGTCTGGACCATATTTTCAATACTATAACACTTAGAGATACTAAACTTGGTATGTGGATACATCTTGGGATAGCGGTGTGTCGCATACCAAAATAAGGTCATTGTGACCTTGACCTGTGACCTCTCTCATAGAAAATGCTTGTCCGGACCGTATTTTCAATACTATAACACTTAGAGATACCAAACTTGGTATGTGGATACATCTTGGGATAGCGGTGTGTCGCGTACCAAAATAAGGTCATCTTGACCTGTGACCTCTGTCATAGTAAATGCTTGTCTGGACCGTATTTTCAATACTATAATACTAAGAGATACCAAACTTGGTATGTGGACTTGGGATAGCAGTGTGTCGCGTACCAAAATAAGGTCATTGTGACATTGACCTTAACCTGTGACCTCTGTCATAGAAAATGCTTGTCCAGACCGTATTTTCAATACCATAACACTTAGAGATACCAAACTTGGTATGTGAATACATCTTGGGATAGCGGTGTATCGCATACCAAAATAAGGTCATTTTGACCTTGACCTGTGACCTCTGTCATAGAAAATGCTTGTCTGGACCATATTTTCAATACTATAACACTTAGAGATACTAAACTTGGTATGTGGATACATCTTGGGATAGCTGTATGTCACATACCAAAATAAGGCCACTGTGACCTTGACATGTGACCTCTGTCATAGAAAATGCTTGTCTGGGCCATATTTTCAATACTATAACACTTAGAGATACCAAACTTGGTATGTGGATACATCTTAGGATTGCGATGTGTCGCGTACCAAAATAAGGTCTCTGACCACTGTCATAGAAAATGCTTGTCCGGACTGTATTTTCAATACTATAACACTTAGAGATACCAAACTTGGTATGTGAATACATCTTGGGATAACCGTGTGTCGCGTACCAAAATAAGGTCATTGTGACCTTCACCTGTGACCTCTGTCATAGAAAATGCTTGTTTGGACTGTATTTTCAATACTATAACACTTAGAGATACCAAACTTGGAATGTCGGTGTGTCGCGTACCAAAATAAGATCACTGACTTAGATATACCAAACTTGGTATGTGAATACATCTTGGGATAGCGGTGTGTCGCATACCAAAATAAGGTCATTGTGACCGTGACCTTGATCTTTGACCTCCATCATAGGAAATGTCTGGAAAATGCTTATCTGGGCTGGTGGGGGACTATGGATTGCCCTGCAATTCTTGATGCTCTTGTTCCACTTGGAATAGTAAAAATATACGAAATTAATGTCCGAAAGACATTTTTCTTAAATGTGAAGCAATAGCAGAGGCATCCATGTCCTATATGTGTTTTGTACAAAAAGGGGCTACAACTAACTAATTGCAGAAAGGACAACTCTGTCGTGTAATAGACCTTTTAATCAAAGTATACTTTGTTACACGAAATTCATAAATGTTAAGTTTTGCTTGAAAAAGTCAAGCCATTTCAGTATTGTGTTTAATGCTAATAGATTGCAACGTTTAAAGCCTAAGTTTGCTCGTCTGCATGAGCCAAATGCGCATTTTGTCAATAATGACCATTGGTGTATTCGGTGCTGTTTAAACCTTCTTTCCGAAAGGACAGGCCTACTGTCGCCCTGTACCATTCGATTAGCAGTAGTTAAAAAAAGGGGTTATATTAACAGTTGTACAAAGTGTACTTGATCTCGAAACAAGATTGTATACGAGCTTAAAAGCATCATACGAATTGATATTAATGATTATACATCAAAAACTAGCCGAGTCGTCTTGTTTTCCAGACTAGATTATTTCATTAACAATTCATCATTTTGATGGAAAATCATCAAAAAAATTGACCAATCAGTGACCAGAAATAAGACATACCAGTACATTCTGAAAGGTGATAAACTCGGGTCTTTATCCTTGATGTTCAACCAAGTTTACTGTTAATATTAAGGTATCTAAATTGTGACTCTTTTAGAACCCTGCATATTCCATGCACATTAATGCAAATTGATTCTGTATATGTATCTTTCAAAATCATAATCTTGAAAATTATCGTCCTTTTACTCTGACAAAGATTTTTATTTTACTATAGAACCTAAGGATAAACACCGAGTAACACACATTTTATCACCTACTGAAAATAATATACAATTTCAGCATCTCTGCAATGGAAAATTATGAATAATTAAACTGTACGGAACATGGGGAATACATGTACCTTAGTGCATTTGAAACTGAAACACAGTATTATGGGTGAATTCCTATTTGGATATTAACACACATTTAATTACATAAAAATATGCGTGATGAGAAATAGTCAACATCAGTCTTATCATCTCATCATCAGAAAAACGACTACATACCGTATAATTCAACAGGGCGTTTATTTGAGGCCAAAAATACATAATTTAACTTTTAAATCAGACATTATTTAATGATTTTCTTTACCAAGAAAACCAACGTCCGCATGTCAATCAATCAATTAAATCATTGGTTTTCTAGTGATTTTGTGCGTAACATTGTGAATGAAACGGATTAACTCGCGTCTTTTGGTAAATTAAAAAAAATATATTTCAGAAAAAATGGTGGATGGGAGGAGGGGCATTTATTAGGGATAATACGGTACATCATTTCATCATATTAATACCCAGGGGTTTTGGGGAACAAGGGAACATGTCCATTTATTTTTGGGGAACTTGGGAACATTGTATGTTATTTTCGGGGAACAAGGGAACATTGGCATACTTTTAGGGAACTGGAAAACATAAGATTTATGGGAAATAAAAATATAATATCTAGTTTTAATGTTAACAAAAAATAACACCTAAAACTTTCACAAAGTGCTACTTGATGACGGTGGGGTTTCCTTAATAGCCTGCTGTTACTGCATGAAGAATGGACTAAAATGGAATAAAAGCTTCAGTGATGTGTTTATTTACTCAAGATTCAGGAAATGCTGCAGCTCAAAAGCAATGACTGACGGAGAAAACGAAGGAAAAAAAACTACATTCAGCTACTGATGCGGTACATGTTGCTAAGAGAAAAAGACAGTTTCAGCAACTGGATTCTCTAAAAAGCTACTCCATCAAGGCTACCGTTACCATAAACTTCGCTAAACCTTTGCAACATTTGATTATCAGGTGCGTACCTGGGCATACGCACGTGCTAGTGTGTTAAAATACACGTTTAATGCTCTTTTGAAATTTTTCGTATTGGCGAGCATCAACTATGTGCAGTTACATAAAACGTCAGAATAAAAAAAAAACTGCATAGGAGCCAATTTATTAGGCTAACGCACGTGCGTACAGGCTATTAAAGAAGCAAACAAATAAACAAGGCGAAAAATGCGAAAAATGCAATAAAAACTGAAGGTATAGGGGGGTTAGGCACATTTGTGAATCCAAAACTCGATGGTGCATATACATAAATTAGCCCCAGGAACGCCCCTGATTATCATTACCCTGATCTTCTTTCCAAATATAAAAGTAATTTAAGAACTCTTCTGCGACAAGGACTATCACAACCTGACTTCTATGGTGACGTGATTTACAAACTTCGTCAGATCCTTGGTCATGAACACTTTCATACTATCTTTGTTAAACTTGTTAAAAGGTTTATCAAAAGAGGTTATGACCCTATCAGTTTGCCGCACTGCATGCTTGGTGGTGGACCCATTTACAGTTCGCCACTATGCTTTCCTTTTTAATTGTGCGATGACCGGATGATTACGTCTACCTAAAACCCAAAAGGACGGTGACGTTTGATGTTTCTCTGCAATCATGTCTTGCCGTGCCCTCAATGGTTTATTCTCTTGTTGCTCTGGCTTCTGCCAAGTCACGGAGTACCTTCTTTGTGGCTTTCTATGCTATTGTTTTTTGTATATATATACACGAGCTTGTGTTTTAACCTGGTTTAAACCCCAGCGGCCTTTTTGGTCACTGAATGTTCCAAGGCCATAGCCCTATTGCCAACATGCCATTCTTGTGTTTGTGACGTCATATGCCTTTATTCTGTATTAACATTGCCATTCATACTTGTCGTTGTGCGTAATTTTGGAAGGGGTATAAAAAACACTCCCGAACCACCGCACCTCCGAACCCCGAACCCTTTACGGAAAAAATGCTGGCATGCCACATTGAGGAACTCCAAAGCCAAATTTCAGTTTAAAAGATTTATTATATAGGCTGTATGTAGCTGGACCTAATCCTTGGCAATCCTGTCACAAGTGTCACATATAATACCACACAGGACTGTTGTCACAAACTCCACATGGTGGTACCATGTCACACAAGTGTCACATATAATACCACGCAGACTTGTCACAAACTCCACATGGTGGTACCATGTCACACAAGTGTCACATATAATACCACACAGACTGTTGTCACAAACTCCACATGGTGGTACCATGTCACACAAGTGTCACATATAATACCATGCAGACTGTTGTCACAAACTCCACATGGTGGTACCATGTCACACAAGTGTCACATATAATACCACGCAGGACTGTTCTCACAAACTCCACATCACACATTTGTCACATATAATACCACGCAGGACTGTTGTCACAAACTACACATGGTGGTACTATGTCACACAAGTGTCACATATAATACCACGCAGACTGTTGTCACAAACTACAAATGATGGGAACATGTCACACAAGTGTCACATATAATACCACACATGACTGTTGTCACAAACTCCACATGGGCAATGCTATGAGTCCCCTGTGGGCGGCCCCGGGTTAAGTTTAGTATCCCAGGAATGTCTTGGATGTAGGGTGTGTGTGTGGGTGTGTGGGGATGATTACCAAAAATCAAGAGCTTAAAGAAATTCATTTTTATAAGTGGTCTATACAAGCGCAGGGGACCAGTTTACGGAAGGGCGAAACCTCTCTAGCCCGAAGATGTCGCCACATTTGGAACTCCTCGAGAATTCGTAATTCCTACTTTCTCTTTTGAAATTTTACTAAATCACAATTTAACTTAGCATTTCATGTTACATTTTTGTAAACATATAATGTGTTATTTTATTGAGATAATACAACCATATTCAACATTTGATTTAACTTTGGGACTGTATGCGCTACCTGTCATGTGTTTTCGCGCTATAATTTTCCAGATACAAAGTTCTAAATTAAAGGATAAAGTCGGAACTCTTTTGATTGAACATCACAATATTCACTTAGTATCTAGAATACATTTCAAAGTTTCCATTTAAAAAAAAACCTGTTTACTTTCTAAATTACGATGAAGAAATATATGTGCCTTTAATCCAAACTCCTGCTGAGAATCAAAGATCATTTAAGATGGCAGAGGACTGTGAGAATCCGGAAGTGAGAAGAAAAAACTCTAGAAGACTAAGTATAGGTGATGATGAAAATGATGATGAGTTGGCAAAGGAGGTCAGTTTCTTGCAACAGCGTGGTATTCTCCCAAAAGACTTCCCATCTGATGGTGGTGTGGATATTAAATATGATGATGACGACCTTTGTAAAGGATTGGACGAGCTGTTGCAAAGTGGAGAATTAACTACGGAGCAAGTGGAAAGTATAAAACAAAGACAACAGCAAGAATTGGATGTGCGTAACGAAAAAATGCGAGCACGAGATACACCAGACGCTGCGAGAGTTGAACAAATTATTCCTCCTTTTTCCAGTGATGGCACTCCAGTCAACTGGTATCGAAACACGTCACCAAGTGCTTTCTTTTCATTAATTCAGTTGAAAAAAGGTGATCCTGAATTTGATATTATAGCGATTGAGTTTAAAGCTGCTAACATTGAAGTTAAAAAGATAGAGAGGATCCAGAACAAACGGTTACTAGAGAGGTTTAAGGCAGAAATGGAAGATATAAAGCGACATCATCCACCAGGTTAGTTACAAAAATATTCAGCTTAAAGTATCTACCCCACCAACAATAGCCACATGTACACCGTTACCCTACTGACGACAAGGTATATACATAACTTGCATATTTTGAGAATCCAAACTCTATTCATAACTTTCACATCTGGTCAACTTCCGGTAGGTCAAGATATTCGGTAGGTGAAAATAAAGGGGTTTACTCGGACTTTATCCTCGATCTCTATATGAAAAATGAAAATATTAGACCATCATTTAAATTAAATGTATCCTTATTGGTGTTTTAAAATCAGACAACACCAAAAGAAGATACATAGATGTACACAAAAAACAAAGCTTTTAATATACTTATTTCTACAAACTAGTTTTATAAAGGGCTAAAGTCAGTTGAGCACCAAGGATAAACACCGAGTTTACCCCCTACCAGAATGTGGAGGTGTTTTATTTTATTGATCACTGATTGGTCAAATTATTTTGATGATGTCATGTGAAAGTTATGAATAGACACAATATAAATAGCTTTCTCCATGCCAGGCCATACCCCAAAACTGAGCGTTCATTTAGGCCAAATAAAATTATACCTGAGTTTACTGTTACCCGACCGACCCGCTGAAAACACCCCCGACTCCTTTTTTTTTTATTGAAAAAAAAAAATATATATATAATTATTTTCACGCTATTACGGCCGACTCATGTACTCATTGTCCTGCTGTTGGAACTGACCCTCTTCCGGACTTACGAAAAATAAATTAAACTGTTTTACCCCTTTGCAATAATTGCAAGTGATTGGGAAAAGAGCCAGTTGTTGCCATGCCTTTTGGGAAACAATAACACATACACAATTTCATATTGTTATCTATTGTAGTTTTTAAAATACCACATTTTCCATTCATCAAAGCTCATCGCCACCTTAAATTAACTTCGCCAAAAAAAAAAAAAAAAAAATGCCTACCTACCTACCCAATTTTTTCAGCAATGTTACAGTAAACACAGGTATAATTTTATTTGGCCTTAAGAGTTACCAACTCATAATTCATTTGCATGTTTAATCACTGGTATTATAAAAAACGAAGAAAAAAACCTATACTTTTATTCGGCACATTTACATTATTACATGACCTGAACACCTATAGACGTTTTTGAGGTGTAATTCATGCAATTATTTGGTGGGTTTCTTTAACAGTATCAAATTTGTCGAAACAGTCTGATTGGCACGCTTCTCATATGTTGCAAAAATAACACCCACTGAAAAGCAGTCTATTCTTTTCTAACATAGTTTATGTGGAACATTTGAGACTGATGAGTGTGTCTAGAAAATGATCAAGCTACATGTATAGTTTGGAATGAGTACATTTGCTTTACACAAACAGTCAAATAGTCTCCCAATGCAACAACTTCATTTCTTTTTTGTTTTCCTTTGTATTTAGTCACTTTGCCGAAATAACATTGTTCTAATGAATGATCAAACATGGGGGTAAGACATTGATAGTAGCATTATGATTGTGTAAGAATATCATCCCGTTGACATCTTCATTTTCTGAAATAAAATACATATAAGCAACACTATTTTCCATGATGAGATGATACTTGCAGTTCATTCCTTAACCCACTAAGCATGACTATAATAGCCTTTGCATCCATTGTAAACCCAGATGATAGCCTGCGAGTGCCGATCAGTCATTTCCCCCAAAACACCCCTTTGTCACATAAATGGAATAGTCTTAATTCAAAGAAAGAACAGTCCATTAGTCATTTCCCCCAAAACACCCCTTTGTCACATAAATGGAATGGTCTTAATTCAAAGAAAGAACAGTCCATTATATAATATGTAGGGGGCTAAGGGTTAAATAACATTTACAAAAAAGTTACAATGATCTTGTCGCACAGAAAACCTGCAAAATGTATTTAAACAATATGATTATAGAGAATATGGCTTCCAAACTCCCGTCTTCCAACACACATTCATCTACGCTTGTGCGCTTGAGATTGTTAGATGCTGCAATAAAACATGGTTTGTTAACCATTTGGTTATTAAAAGATTTTATGCAACATGCCAAATAACAAATAGCCAAAACCGCGCAAAATGTTTCGTTAAATAAATGCGTAGCTTTCCATGACAATTTCAAATTTAGATGTACAATGATGTATTTTTATTTTTATTTTGCAGAATTCAACCTGAATGCACGGTACCTGTACCATGGTACAAATGTAGACAAGGACAGGCTGTGTGAGGAGGGCCTGGACCAGAGACTCAGTAGGATGGGATACTTTGGCAAGGGAATTTATTTTAGGTATTTTTACAATTTAACTAAGGCAAGAAGGTGTGGAAAGAAGTGAAACAATTACCAAATCGGTTGATAAACAAAGATGATTTGACCATTTGTAGGTTGTTCTAAAACTGATATGGGAGCCACCATTTTGAGAACTATGACATGTATGGTATGGCATATTGTTAAATATCATTTAAAACAAAGAAAAGCACTGCAAATGACATGCTTCTTTTGTCAATGAAGCATTGATGCCTGATTTCATTGGTCGAACACAGAAGACATCTTGGAATCAGGATACATGTTAAGTCAGTGATATTGTCCAAGTACACTAACAGAGTAAAAGGGATGCTTTGGGTGAAATTCTTAGAACTTCTATCAAGGTTAAATGTTATACTGACAATTTGGTGTGCTTATTATTATTTATTTATTTTGAACATGTTAACTACATGTATACAAAATGTAAGGCAAAAAAAAAAGAAGGTTTGTTTCTGGTCTTCCGACCGACCCTATTTTTAAGGCCCCGACCCTATTAGGGCACCAAAAGGTTTTTAAGGCATGTTGTGGAACACTCATACTATGTAATATGTTCAAGAAAACATGCTTTTGATTTAGTATAGTAAGGATTAATTCGAAGAAACAAAAATTAAAAATATTTACTACCCTAATTTTTTTTTGAAAAGACCAGAAACAGACCTCTCTTTTTTTTTGGCCTAAACACGATGAAATTGGAATGGGAAGAAAGGTAAAAACTTAAAAGATTGTAACATTGTAGCTGTGCTGACCCGAGACATGCTTCTTCATCTGGTGACAGTGCTTAATGTTAAAACAGAAATCCTAAATTGTCTCCCTTGTTTGTGATATTTGATCCGTCTTATTTTCAGTGACAATCCAATCAAATGTGTTCATTACTCTACAGACCCCAGTAACCAGAATCCAGATGAAGCCTGTATTCTCAAGTGTAGAGTTATACTTGGGGACACAAAGGTATGTGTCTACATAACATGAAACCAAGGATATGTAAATTATTTTGTGAGGTTGTGAATTTATTAAAGAAAAGGAAAGGCTCTTATTTTAACCAAACTTGACACGGAATCTGTCAGATGTTGACTGTATGCCGGAAAAAAACCATGGGCTTCCCCAGAGGTTTGACGGAACAGTGAAGTTACATGTATTTTACCAGATATAGTCCATGTATTGTGTAGATGTTTCAGTATACAGTTGAGTTGAATTGAACAATGATTCAGAAACTTTGAGAGTGAAACATTAGGCCAAAAAAAAAAAATAGGTGTGTTTCCTATTGCATGCTCTAAAAAAAATATTCAGCAAACTCTATATTTGTTTATGTGAAAGTTCAAACTAACATGAAATGTTGTTATAAATTTGTTGATTTATTCACAGACCTAATTAGTCACAGATCTAATTAGGTCTGTGATTTATTCACTAAAATAATGAGTACAGGATATTCTCATTACACAAATACTATTTGGCATATCGTTTATTTTTTTGAACATATCAATGTTATTACTTAAGAAAGAAGTATGCTATCCCACCAACAACAGCCAAATTTTACAACATATGAGCACCATTTCTAAACTGACTGAAGACGAGGTATATATATAACTTACATATTTTAAGCAAGCAATCTCTATAGACACAACATAATTATAAACGGCTTTAATCAGCCATGCCAAACCCCAAAAATGGAGCGTCCAATGACCAACTCATAATTCATTTTACCGGTACACATATTTCATCACGGGTATATTTAGAACCCATGAATAAAAACTATACTTTTAATCGGTACATATGCATTACCTGAGCACCTGGACAGAGTTTTGATAAGCGGTTTTGTAGTGTAATTTCTGCCGTTATTTGGCGGGTTAGTTTCTTTAATATATGATATGAAGGTATGAAACAGGAATGCAACAACATTTTGATATGTATATTTGAAGGTTTTTGCTATAAAAGTAGCTGAACAATAAAACCTGAAAACTAAGTCCCATAAAATAGTTGCCTTGCTGGTGTATGCGAAAAATTGCGCTTACTTTACATTGATAAGTGACTGAGTGTCAACCTGTAAACCGCCTGTCATTCTCAGTCAGGAAAAATTGTTTCTGAGTTACTTGTCCTACGTAAAATTTGAATGGTCAAATTGATAAATTAAAGAATTTATCTGAATTTCTACTCGTCCTGCATCAATAAACACTCGTCATGGCGAGCGAACGAGTGGAATTTTTGTGGCCTGATTCTTAAATGTATGGAACTATATGATCGCTCCACTTTGCATCACTTTCATTAAGGGGAGACGATCTGGAAGAGTAATAGGTAACAATACAATACAAATACTCGAAAAAACTTTCATAATGTGAAGTGTGCACATGCATGAAATAAGCCACAAATTAACTTTGGTTGAATTATTATTCATGAAAATGTCTGGACTGGAAAACACGATGAGTCCGTGTGTTTTTGGTTGTTAAATCATCAATATTGATATGTGATTCACGTTGCTGGCAGTTGTGTATTGATATGTGGTTCACGTTGCTGGCAGTTATGTACATACTGTCATAAATATTGATATGTGGTTCACGTTGCTGGCAGTTATGTACATACTATCATCAATATTGATATGTGGTTCACGTTGCTGGCAGTTATGTACATACTGTCATCAATATTGATATGTGGTTCACGTTGCTGGCAGTTGTGTACATACTATCATCAATATTGATATGTGGTTCACGTTGCTGGCAGTTACACATGTATGTACATACTGTCATCTATATTGATATGTGGTTCACGTTGCTAGCAGTTATGTACATACTGTCATCAATATTGATATGTGGTTCACGTTGCTGGCAGTAATGTACATACTGCCATCAATATTGATATGTGGTTCACGTTGCTGGCAGTTATGTGTACATACTTTCATCAATATTGATATGTGGTACACGTTGCTGGCAGTTATGTACATACTGTCATCAATATTGATGTGTGGTTCACTTTGCTGGCAGTTATGTACACACTGTCATCAATATTGATGTGTGGTTCACGTTGCTGGCAGTTCTGTACATACTGTCATAAATATTGATGTGTGATTCACGTTGCTGGCAGTTATGTACATACTATCATCAATATTGATATGTGATTCACGTTGCTGGCAGTTATGTACATACTGTCATCAATATTGATATGTGGTTCACGTTGCTAGCAGTTATGTACATACTATCATCAATATTGATATGTGGTTCACGTTGCTAGCAGTTATGTACATACTGTCATCAATATTGATATGTGGTACACGTTGCTAGCAGTTATGTACATACTGTCATCAATATTGATGTGTGGTACACGTTGCTGGCAGTTATGTACATACTGTCATCAATATTGATGTGTGGTTCACGTTGCTGGCAGTTATGTACATTCTGTCATCAATATTGATGTGTGGTTCACATTGCTGGCAGTTCTGTACATACTGTCATAAATATTGATATGTGGTTAACGTTGCTGGCAGTTATGTACTTACTGTCATCAATATTGATATGTGGTTCACGTTGCTAGCAGTTATGTACATACTATCATCAATATTGATGTGTGGTTCACGTTGCTGGCAGTTATGTACATACTGTCATAAATATTGATGTGTGGTTCACGTTGCTGGCAGTTCTGTACATACTGTCATAAATATTGATATGTGGTTAACGTTGCTGGCAGTTATGTACATACTGTCATCAATATTGATGTGTGGTTCACGGTGCTGGCAGTTATGTACATACTATCATCAATAGTGATGTGTGGTTCACGTTGCTGGCAGTTCTGTACATACTGTCATAAATATTGATATGTGGTTAACGTTGCTGGCAGTTATGTACATACTGTCATCAATATTGATATGTGGTTCACGTTGCTAGCAGTTATGTACATACTATCATCAATATTGATGTGTGGTTCACGTTGCTGGCAGTTATGTACATACTGTCATCAATATTGATGTGTGGTTCACGTTGCTGGCAGTTCTGTACATACTGTCATAAATATTGATATGTGGTTAACGTTGCTGGCAGTTATGTACATACTATCATCAATATTGATATGTGGTTCACGTTGCTGGCAGTTATGTACATACTATCATCAATATTTATATGTGGTTCACGTTGCTAGCAGTTGTGTACATACTATCATCAATATTGATATGTGGTTCACGTTGCTGGATTGATATGTGGTTCACGTTGCTAGCAGTTGTGTACAGTGTAGTGATATCACAGTTATGTACAGTGTAGTGATATCAGTTATGTACAGTTGTATTGATATCACAGTTATGTACAGTGTAGTGATATCACAGTTATGTACAGTGTAGTGATATCAGTTATGTACAGTGTAGTGATATCAATCATGTACAGTGTAGTGATATCACAGGTATGTACAGTGTAGTGATATCACAGTCATGTACAGTGTAGTGATATCACAGTTATGTAGTGTAGTGATATCAGTCATGTACAGTGTAGTGATATCACAGTTATGTACAGTGTAGTGATATCACAGTTATGTACAGTGTAGTGATATCACAGTTATGTACAGTGTAGCGATATCAGTCATGTACAGTGTAGTGATATCACATTTATGTACAGTGTAGTGATATCACAGTTATGTACAGTGTAGTGATATCACAGTTACGTACAGTGTAGTGATATCACAGTTATGTACAGTGTAGTGATATCAGTTATGTACAGTGTAGTGATATCACAGTTATGTACAGTGTAGTGATATCAGTCATGTACAGTGTAGTGATGTCAGTCATGTACAGTGTAGTGATATCACAGTTATGTACAGTGTAGTGATATCACAGTTATGTACAGTGTAGCGATATCAGTCATGTACAGTGTAGTGATATCAGTCATGTACAGTGTAGTGATATCACAGTTATGTGCAGTGTAGTGATATCACAGTTATGTACAGTGTAGTGATATCACAGTTATGTACAGTGTAGTGATATCACCAAACAGACATTTCTTATAGCCTTAAAGCATCATATGAATAAAACTTCATGTACATGTAGCCAAGTCATTAAATTTTTCCCCCGACTGAACTATTTCATTATTAATAATATTATTTTTTTATGGGACATAGTTTAGAGCATATGTACATTTAATATACAACTGAAACTAGTGTTGGGAATCAGCTGAAAATTCATGAACATCGGAATATTTAACCGACTGATGATCGATCATTAATCGATTAAACATGGCTGCTATAAAAGACAAGCCATAATTTTCAACACCGAGTAAAGTCGATTATAAAAAATTGTGATTGATTAATCAGATCAAAGGCATAACTGATCGATGATCGATCAAATTGATTAATCGGAACAACATTAACTGAAGCACATTATAATGGTTTTAGTCGTATTTGGATTGACATCTGTTATCCTTCCAGGTTGCCTCAGGTCCCTTTTAGTTCCATAAAATTGAAAGTAATAATGATAACCTATACATATAAGGCATTTCATGTGATGGTCAAAAATGTAAGAGATGACATGTTCCAAGCGATCAATGGAAGCCTGATTTAATATTTTCAGGTATACGGCCCTGGCTGCTATGACCTGAGGTTACAACGAGAGCCGGAGAAGCAGAACCCCTCTGATGGTTGGAGGTATTACGATTCTGTTATGGTAAGCCATCATGGAACCTGCAACCATTCTCATTCTGGTGGTCGTGATTGGAATTCAAATATTTTATTTATTGATTATAGGAACATGATTTAAAAACAAACAAGAGGCCCTCTTTGTGGACGCTCTACTTGCTAAAGATGCGTTGAAATCCGGCCAGAAATTCAGAAGAGACTAGTCTGGACAAAGTTTCAGTATTAAAACTTTTAAAGGGACATAACTCTGCCAAAAATCATTTGACCGGAACACGGCAATGATATGCACAACTAGGCTGGATACTGATCTTTCTTGCCAAGTTTCACTGAATTTCAACAATCTGGTAAAGTTTGAAAAAGATCGGATGAAAAAGGAAGGCCTATCCTATTAGCGAGGCCAAATTATAGCATATATCAGAAAATCAAGGGCCATAACTACAGTGTAAATGGTCTGATCTGGCTGGTTTTCGAACTCATCTGAGCTGTCATTGATATCAACAATCTTGTAAAGTTTGAAAAATATTGAATGGAAAATGAAGACCCTATCATGGGAACGAGGCCAAATAATAGCATTATTTCAAAAAATTCAAGGGCCATCATTCCCGTGTAAATGGTCTGATCGGGCTGGTTTTCGAACTTGTCCATGCTTTCATTGATATCAAGAATCTGATAAAGTTTGAAAAAGATTGCCTGAAAAATGAAGGCCTTATCGCTTTAACGAGGTAAAATATAGCAATTTTCAATAAATCAAGGGCCATAACTCCAGCGTTACTAATCCGATTTGGTTGGTTTTCAAATTTATCCAAGCTTTCATTGATAGTAACAATCGGGTAAAGTTTGGTAAGAATCGGATGAAAAATGAAAGTCCTATCGTCTTGATGAGGCAAAATACAGCATTTTTAACTAAATCAAGGGCCATAAATATGGTGTTACTGGTCTGATCTGGCTGGTTTTCAAACTCTTCTGAGCTTTTATTGATATCAACAATCTGGTAAAATTTGAAAAAGATCGGATAAAAAATAAATGCCCGATCGTGTTAATGAGGCCAAGTTATAGCATATTTCATCAAGGGCTATAACTCTGGTGTAAATGGTCTGATCTGACTGGTTTTTTATAACTCGTCTGAGCATTCATTGATATCAAAAACCTTTTAAGTTTGAAAAGATCGGATGAAAAATGAAAGCCCTATCGTGTCAACGAGGCCAGATTGTAGCATGTTTCAGAAAATCAAGGGTCAGAATAGTCCAATCTGGCTGTTTTTTTATAACTCGTCTGAGCATTCATTGATATCAAAAACGTTTTAAGTTTGAAAAGATCGGATAAAAAATGAAAGCCCTATCGTATTAACGAGGCCAGATTATAGCATATTTCAGAAAATCAAGGGTCAGAACTCTGGTGTAAATGGTCCAATCTGGCTGGTTTTTGAACTTGTCCGAGCTTTCAATGATGTCAACAATCTTGTAAAGTTTGAAAAAGATCAGATGAAAAAAGAAGGCCCTATCATGTTAATTAGGCCAAATTATAGCAATATCGTAGAAAATCAAGGGCCATAACTCGGGTGTAAATGGTCCGATCTGGCTGGTTTTTGAACTCTTCCAAGCTTTCATTGATATCAAAAATCTGGTTACGTTTGAAAAAAGCATTAACGAGGCAAAATATAGCAATGTTAACTAAATCAAGGGCCAAAACTCCAGTGTTACTTGCTCGAACTGGCTGGTTTTCGAACTCGTCCGAGCTTTCATTTATATCAAAGTTTGAAAAAGATCGGATGAAAAATGAAGGCAATATCATTTTAACGAGGCAAAAGTAAACGGACGACTGAAGAACGACGGACAACTCGCCATCCCATAAACTCTGCTGGCCTTTGGCCAGTGGAGCTAAAAATGACTGTCATAGTTTTTATATACACGATTATATAGCATAAAATGTGCTGATTATGATGTAAATACCATTTAACCAACCAACAAGCCTTAGTCTGTTGTCAATGACTGCATTTTCCCTAAAACAAAACACTTTTTCCTTACGATTCTCAGGTGGACATTTTGCTTTGATTATTTTTTATCTCCGATGGCAAAATATACCAGGCTAGCTTATGTGAAGCTTTTTGTTGTAAACTCTAATAAACATTCTATCAATGTGCAATATTTTCACAACAGATTGACAGAATACGTACAAGGCTTTTTCTGTTGTAATAAGAGCCATGTTTGCTAGTGGAGCATCCACAGGCTGTCTTGGGTCACTTGCTTAATATAAAGCTAGTTTAAAAAAGGTGTGCAGCCGCTGCGGGTTCGAATCCCACGGGAGCTCGACTTGTGAGAAAGTGTCTATTCTTATGATGGCGGGAGGTGTACAGTACTGGTTCTACCCAGGAAAAGTGGGTGGTCTGCCTCAACCACAAAAAATCGACAGTCATATTTTACCTTACATGTGTTGAAAATGACGTAGAACACCATACAAACAAACAAACAAAACTACAATAACAGTAATTGACTGTTCAATTTTGATTACATTGTGCAACAGTTAGACAATGTATTTCATAGAGAAATGAAGCGCGATGAGAAACAATAGTTCAGTGAAAGAGTGTGCAGTAGATCGAAAAGTTATTATAGGTTACAATCTAAAAAGCAGGTCAAATAATGTGGTCACAACGGGTCTTGACAAATCTTGAGCTGTTATTAACCGAAAACATACGTAATAATTAAAAATTGAGTTACAGTATCATGATCATTTGAACTGGTTTTCATTGGAAAAAGCACTCCAAACTAAATTGTGTTGAATTACAAATTCCAGGGCTGTCCGAAGGACTATAATGAACACGTGGTGTACGAAAACAGACGGGCGATGATAGAGTATATAATCTCCTTTAAAGTGGACCGTAAGATGGCTGACAAGCTAAGGAACCAATCAAGTACCAAGGCAGAAAGACGCAAGTCCACAGAGAATATATCCAACCCAGACAGTTTAGGTAATCCTTATATAGATGTAGGTAATTCACGTTCTATAGTTGAAAACATCACTGGCGTTATAATGATGTTTCATGTGTGAAATATAGTTTTCTTGTGGCCTTAGGTACATAGTATTTTGTGGCGTTGTCCGTCTGTGTATTTCGTGGCGTTGTCCATCTGTGTATTTCGTGGCGTTGTCCGTCTGTGTATTTCGTGTCATTGTCCGTCTGTCCAGGGTTCTCCACAGGCCATTTAAGCATAGCGGAGCCGCTGCGCTTGACTTCCAAAATCTTACATCCCGCGGTGCCTAAACTGCGCCGCTATGCTTAAAAACCAGAGCGCGGTGCTTTGATCTGAAGGCAAACACCGCCTTTAAAAATCCTTATGCGCACCGTACACAAATTCATAAACTCGCGTCAAACAATACACACAAGTAACACGTGACTGATCTATGCAGTATGCAGAACGTGCGATAACACGCTTTGTGATTAGTGGATTGTTGACAACAAATTGCAATTATCACGAGTTGATTGGATTATGTCGGGTTGTTGTGGATTAATCAGTAATTGGGAGATAATTGGGATGGGAGAATGTAACTTAAAGCAGTTGAACTGGAAAGTTTGTGTATCGGCTCACGTGTATTGTTCAAGACGGAAATGAAAGATGTGATGTGCAAGAGTTTGTTTGTTTTGCGCAAGTAAGTATAATTGTTTTGATTGTCATTTGATTTAAGTTTGTGCGTTAATAAATAAAATAAATAGCAATTTTGGGATAATATCTGGTCATTTGAAAAAAGAAAAGAAGAAATGAAGGTAGTTTATTTATCTGTTTACTTCAAAGCTTGTCAATATTTTGAAAACAAAAATACTAGAAATTACTTACAAAATAAAACAAAAATAATTCAGTTATTACTATTATTAAGCGTGTTGGTCTATTATATATTTATAATATATTAAATTATTTATATATATTTCTTCAGACCTTGGCCCGCCACTTTAACCAGGATGAAGATTAAATGATGATCGAGTGGAGACAAGTGAGGGAGGTTACAAAGAATGACAGAGAGCTACAGGAGTCTCACCCCAACTTGTACAATATTGCAGCTGTTGGTCTGCTTCTTCCAACATCAACAGCAGATTGAATTAAGACAGCACAGGTCAACTCTGTGTAACAGAGTTCTCAATGCACTGCTGGCAGTAACAATGCAGGGCCCACCTCCATCAGTTTAAATATGACAGGGCAGTGGAAGAATGGCACATGGCCAGACCAAGAAGGTCAAGCATCTGAAAAGGAACTGCTAGCTAATATGTACGAGTCAAGACATTGAATGGGCTAACATGTGTTGGATTTATTTGAGTGCTAAGGTTATATTTTTTAAGTATTATCAAATGTGCTGTTTTATTTCCAAGGAGGAATATTGTGTAGTTGATGGTATTATATGTGTGCATGATGTGTTGATGTATATGTTGTATTATTGTGTATAAACTTATAATAAATCTTTGTATGTTTTCTTCTTCATCGTGTATTAAAACATGGATTATTTATTATTGTTTATTGTATGTATTTCAGATGCTGCATGTTGTGTTGATGTGTGTTGTATTATTGTGTATGTATTATTGTGTATGAACTTATTTTAGTTAATATTTTTATGAGTTTTTTTTTTTAAATAAAAGTCTTAAAACATGGATTATTTATTATATTGTTTATTATCATAAATATATAATTATATATGGCTTCCTACCATCACTTATATCACACAAAAGAGTGCCTCACCGTCAATACAGGCAGTTACTAAAAGCCAAAAAATCGAACACAGGAGGGGGTTTCCCCCTCCCGTTACCCTCCCCCAGCACGCGCTAAATGCCACTATGCTTGAAAATAATCCTGTGGAGAACCCTGCTGTCCATTTATTTTTATGGGACAGCTGGTTGTGGCTGATAACTTTCAAAAGTATAAAGTCTACATCAATGAAACTTTGTAAACATAACCAACTTTGTAATACATCTGATCAAGGCCCATAACTTTCTGGTTCATATAGTTTTAATTTTTCCCCTTTGAAAAAAGATTTAACCTGGAACTTAACCATGCGTTGTACAAGTGATTGTGGCTAATAACTAGCAAAGTATAGGGTGTACCATAATGAAACTTTGTACACATCTTCAACATGATCAGGTGAATACATCTTATAAAGTCCCATAACTTTCTGATTCATATTTTTTGAATTATAACACTTTGAAAAAGTTTCAACCTGGAGCTTAACTTTGCCAACGACGGGCGTATATGCCCCACTAAGGAGGTGCTCTTGTTTATAATGTGCCTATGTTACATTCTTAGCTCCATGTATGTTATATGTACTATGGCATGCTGTGACATATAAAACACAAAATATTGTTTATTGCCTGAATAACATACTGAAGAATAAAGGGGTCTACATGTACAGGTAGGCATGTATTTACATGTACAGGTAGGCATGTATTTTTCTTCTTTTTCAGATTTTGTTTGTGCTAAACTTATATTAAAGCCAGAAACTGTAGTATTTTCTCTGTAAATACATTATCACACATTCTATAAATACATTATCACACATTCTATAAATACATTATCACACATTCTATAAATACATTATCACACATTCAAGCAGTTACAATAAGGATGGCTAGGGTAAACATACAAATTATGCAAATGTTGTCAAGATGGCCTCCATTACTATAAAAAGTCAAAACCTTAACAAAACCTTCTTATGAACTGCTAAAGTGATTATATATTTTTTCCAAATTTTGTTTAAAGGTTTGCTTGGATTAGATATCTTGGATGATTTGACAAATAGTAAACAATTGTGATGTAACAGAGTTACTGTTCTTGATTATACCCCAGTAATAAAGTAATATTAAGTGTTTTTTTTGGACCCTCACTTTTTTTAACCTGAAGGTTATCTTCTGTTTGCAATGAAGTCACAGATGTTAATATATAAAATGCTATATTTACTGCTTTTAAAGACTGAGGATTGTTTGCTAGTATTTTTGGTCTGTCTGTTTTGCCTTGGTTTAGACATACTTTATTTCCATATTATACAACATGCATTTATAAATAGTACAAGGTTAATAACATTGGAACAAAAGAAAACAATCTTATATAAAGTTTCTCCTGATTTTGCCTTCAGGTGCCATTTTGTCGTTTTCAGGTGAAGCATCAGCCCTGAATGGCCCTCTGGTATCTGATGAGGATCATTTTAAGAGAATCTCTGAGGTTCGGGAGGCGGTGAGGAGGAAGCGTTTGGAGGAGTCTGGGAAGGTCTATATTCCACCATCAGAGGTACATGCATGCTGTACTGATCAGTCTGGTCTTTCTCCTGTTCTAAGCGATTAAAAAAACCTACGTATTGGAACTATTAGAGCAAAGATATTTAACCCTTAACATGCTACATATATGTATTGGACTGTTCTTTCTTTGAATTAAGAACATTCCATTTATGTGACAAAGGGGTGTTTTGGTGTATTGCTGAATCAGCAGCCAGACATTGTAAACCCTGATCAGCCTGCAAGTTACTTGCTTAGCAGGTTAAGGGTTAAAATATTCTGATTTTTGTCTCGCTCACAATAGTGGGTAGCGAGACATAGCAGTCACTTTTCCCGCTGCGGCATCCACATTTTAAATCAACCATATCTCAACAACCGCTACTCAGATTTTTCTGAAACTTTGTCTGATGCTTTGTTGGGTCAAGGGACATCACGTAATGCCAAAATTACCAGGGTCAAGTCATATTTTGGGTTATTTTTTCAAGACCTAACCTTCAAGTTAGGTAACTTAACCTTGGTTAGGTAACTTAACCTTGGTTAGGTAACAACCTCAGTTAACTGTATGTGATTGCCTCATTTTTTTGTTTGATACTTGGTCATATGTACTGTTGGCATTGGTGGACATCACTGAATGACAAAAATTACCATGGTCAAGGTCATATTTTGCTTATTTCCCCCGAACTTAACCTTGGTTAGGTAACTTAACCTCGGTTAACTTTATGGGATTGCCTCACTTTATGTCTTTGATACTTGGTCATATGTATTGTTAGCATTGGTTTACATCGCTGAACAACAAAAAATACCAAGGTCAAGGTCATGTTTTGCGTTATTTACCCTAAACATCAGTTTGGTTAGGTAAGTTAATTTCTTTGATAATTGGTTATATGTATTGTTGGCATTGGTGGACATCACTGAACGACAAAAATTACCAGGTCAAGGTCATATTTTGCGTTATTTTCCCCAAACTTAACCTTGGTTAGGTAACTTAACCTCAGTTAACTTTATGTGATTGTCTCACTTTATGTCTTTGATATGTAATGTTGGCATTAGTGGACATTGCTGGACGACAAAAAATACCAAGGTCAATGTCATATTTTTATTTTTTATTTCCCCCAAACTTGACCTTAGGTAACTTAACCTCAGTTAACTTTATGTGATTGCCTCACTTTATGTCTTTGATACTTGGTCATATGTATTGGTGGACATCGCTGAACGACAAAAGATACCAAAGTCAAGGTCATATTTTGCGTTATTTTCCAACAACTTCACATTGGTTAAGCCACTTAATCTCAGTAACTTAACTTTTTATGATTACCTAGCTATTATGTGTTTGATACTTGGTCATATAAAGTCTTGTCTTTGGTGGACATCATTTAAGCCCAAATTTAATAAAATATTTCATATTCCGTTTGCCGCGGTGGGCGAGACACCCTCAGACCGAGGTATTGTTTTTTATCTGCTTAGTGCTATTCCATTAAAACATATCTGGGACCATAGGAAGGCGCATCTATTTGGTGAACCCTGTTTTCCAAAATTTGGTTCTTTAAACTCAGTTTTGTATCTTTGGGTGTTCTATTTCAAAAGTGCCTTCCTGGGGTCCCATACATGTTTTAATGGAATATCCCTTAGAAAATGATATCTTCAAAAATTACTGATTAAAACGTTATTCTGTCCAATTTTTTTGTAGATAATTAAAAAATTCTATCTGTAAATGTGTCAAAAATGAATCTTAACTGCATTTAAGATTCATTTTTGACACTTTTACAGAAAGAATTACGTGGTCTGAGTATTAACTTCCATATCCCATCCAACCCCTTCTCCAAGAAGTGAAAACGGGGTTGGCTGGGGTATGAAATAAAACCTAAATTTTGGCTTAAAAAGTTTGCATATTGTAAAATTAAAACATTTTAATAATAGGTAATTTTAAACTGGTTACCACAGTTTTTCAGTACAACATATTTTTAAACCTGTTTTATTGTCAAAATATTCATTATAAAAACCTGCTAATATAAGCTTTCCCATCGGTTAATGAAATTAAGACGGGACCACGTAATGTCTGCCAAGTTTCAATATGTTATTCTTATTAAAAAGTAGTTTTAACCAATGAAAGGTCTGGCTGGTAAAGATCACAGCATAATACGAATGCAGTATAAAAAAACGGTATGAAAAATCAAAGAAAAGCCAACTAAATGCTATTTAATACTATTTTCTACAGGAACAGATGCAACATGACAGAGATATGTGGGCCCGCTTACAGAAAGTACACGGTGTGAAACTTGATGCACAAAATATAGAGGTGAGCTTAATTATGTTTTTCGATTTTTTACTCTACTGGTGAAAGGGAAGGCAAGCTTATGCATTGTCCTTTGTTCTTTAGCTTATTGTTGTGAACACTGTAATTTAAGTAAACGGCTTCTGCATTTTATTCCATTATATAGGAGAGATTCATAATTATATACTGAACAAAAAAAGTTTAGCATAACTTTTTAGGGACACAGATTAAACATATGAACATTGATATACGTGTTTGAAGATATTAGAAATGCAAGGTAAGGATGCGATTTTCAAAAAATTGTGTCATTTTATGATTTGCTACGCAAAAGATTAAAATACACCTCCCATATATCATATATTAAAAACAACTTATTTCATTATACAAACGTATTGCTTTGAACTCATGTAATGGTTGGCATTGACAACAATTGCCCATTCTGTCATTGTTTAAAAATCGCTGAAATGTGTTCACAAACGATTGCTTTTCTCTAACACAAACATTCCAAATGTCGTAATTTTAAAGTTACCTCCCTTTTCATTGAAATGAGAACGATTTTCGATAACTTATAAAAGTGTGTTCCCATCATAATTGCTTTATTTTTATCACCGACTGTTAACAACTGACTTTATAGCATTATTAATTGTCATTTCGATGTCACTTTATCATTGACCCCGAATATACATGGCTTCATATCTCGTGTATGGAACTTACATGCACTTTATGTGCTAAATTAATTTTGTTCAGTATATTTGATTAAAACTGAAAGATGCAGAGGTATATTTCATCATACATGCAGTTATATTCCATTTTATCTGTAACAAAAGGTCTTTATTCTATTTTTTATTAAAAGGGAGAGAACTCTAAAAAGCCACCATCATTACCATTAAGTAAACCCTCCAGACGTGTTCCTGCCCGAGGTCAAGACAGAAGGACAAACAGTGAAGAAAATCAATCACAGATCACCAGCGAGGCAGCAGAGTCATGTAGGTTTCTGCATTTTGTGGTTGTTTTAAATGCAGACTGTACAGGGCTTTCCCCAGGATTTTTTTAAGGAGTGGTGGCATTTTTTGTTTACAAAGGGGGATGGGTGTGGGAAAGCGGGTGGTACCCCGTTCCCGCGTCAATTTTTTTTGAAATGCCAGTTGAAAAGAAGAGATTTGGCGTATATCTGGTATCAGAAGGAATGAATGAAATAATAAAAAAACATTTTATTATATTTTTATTTCAAAATCTTTTAATAAAAAATGCTATTCTAATACCAAATGCAATTGGTGGCAACCTTAATTATTTAATAAAGAAAAAATTATATAATTACAAAATCTTCACTGAACTTCAATAAGCAAACTGACGATTTCTCTTTAAAGTTCCTGAAAATATCGATTAATTAGCGCAATTATCAAGATAAAAAATCAGTTAAATATGCTACCTTAATTATTTGATTGAGTTATTATTAAATAATTACAAAATATCTACCTCATTCATGATACTTACGGACAAAGCTGACGAATTAAACGTTGATTAGTGTTCGTAAATTCATCCTACTAATACACGATAAACGTTCAATTAAATTATCCATTTAAACCCGTCATTTAGCCCCATGCGTTACAAATACCAATCAACGATACTGCTCTCCTTTAATCATGACCAATCATGACCAAATAGGGCAATAAACCAAATTTAATTAGCGGCACTCACTCCTCTAATCATCTTTTGTTTACTTAACACTTAGCATATAACCTGCGACATAACACAAGCCCTGTGTATTGAGTACCACGTGACCGTCTTTACTGCATCAACATGCGTCATAGCTTCAGGCAGTTTACACACAGCCAGGTAATCAGCTGTTCAGTATATGGCCTAAGGGAAAACTGTATATTGATAGGATTAAGGGATCGCGGCAACGGATTTAAAGCATCGTGGCTACATTAAGGCGTGGCGGCAAGTCACTTTCTGAGTTGAAGGCATCGCGGCACCGCCACGCCATAACTGGTTGGGGAAAGCCCTGAGACAAATAACCAAATATTTACCCGGAAAAACCAGAAGGCTTGGTATGTTTTCTGTCGTCGTCCAGTGGAGTGTCTGATTAGGAGATCACTTTATTAGAAACTGGGGAAAGCCCACATGTCTGACTGGGAGACCACTGTACAGGAACTTGGGAAAACCCATGTTTCTGATTGGGAGACCACTGTACCAGAAACAAGGGAAAACCCACGTGTCTGACAGGGAGACCACTGTACAGGAACTTGGGAAAACCCACGTTTCTGATTGGAAGACCACTGTACCAGAAACTAGGGAAAGCCCACGTGTCTGATTGGGAGACCACTGTACCAGAAACTTGGGAAAACCCACGTTTCTGATTGGAAGACCACTGTACCAGAAACTAGGGAAAAGCCACGTGTCTGATTGGAAGACCACTGTACCAGAAAATGGTGAAAAGCCACATGTCTGATTGGGTGACCACTGTACCAGAAACTTGGGAAAACCCACGTTTCTGATTGGAAGACCACTGTACTAGAAACTAGGGAAAAGCCACGTGTCTGATTTGAAGACCACTGTACCAGAAAATGGTGAAAACCCACATGTCTGATTGGGTGACAGCTGTATCAGAAACTGGGGAAAACCCACATGTCTGATTGGGTGACAGCTGTATCAGAAACTTGGGAAAACCCAGAGACCAATGTACTAGAAACTGGGGAAACCCATGTCTGATTGGGAGACCACTTTACCAGAAATTAGAAAAAAAAAAACCTAAGTGGCTAATTGGGAGACCACTGTACCAGATTGGGAGACAACTGTACCAGATTGGGAGATGCTGTACTAGAAACTAGGGGAAACTCATTGTACTATAGCAAAGACTAAAAGTCTGATAGTCTTAAGAAACTTTATTTACAGTTTCAGTTTACACATAAGCATACATAAGCAAGTGTATTAAATGAATATCATGTCGAGTCTCCTTTTGACAGGCTGAGGCACCATTTATATAGCGGGATACTGTCCCAGATATTGTTCAATCATGTGTACTTTGTGTGCTGGCCTTGACCTTCAAAACTGGCTTGAAACTAGCCAGAACTGGTTTCCGGCATCAAATCTCAGCTTTTTGGAGTAAACAGAATAATTAACCTGGTTTCTGGACTGGAGTTTATACAACCTCGGTGTCACAAGCTACCTAGCTCAAAATGGAGTAAACAGAATAATTAACGTGGATGCAGGAAAAATGGTTACTCAAGTTCTCCTTTGTTGAAAAGAGCTTGGTGAACTGCTTAGTGAGTTTCATAAACGTACTTAGGTCATTAATAGCCCAAAACACTTAATTGAAGAGACCCATGGTTTGATAGTTTTAGCAGGCACTGCAGTGCATCACTGTGTCCTTCTATGTACATCAAATGCAACTTGATTGTTTCGTAGCTTGATACAGGTAAGGCCAAAAAAAAAAAAATTGTTTCCGCTAACAGCATCAAAAAAATAGAGTAGGTAGGTAGGCAAAACATTTTTATTTATTTTTTATTTTTTATTATTAATGACCTTATTTTTGTTAATGAAAAAACACTTTTAATATAATAAAAAATACTGGGGAAGGTATTAATACCTAGATAATACATGGATATGGCCCTTTTTCAATATTTGGTAATGCACACTGGAAACCCCAGGGGTCGTGGGTTCAGATCTCACTGGAGGAATTTTTTTTAATTTTTTTTATCTCCATAAGAAACCTTGGTTCATGGGTTAAACTTTTTCTTATTTTTAGCTCTACTGGCCAAGGGCCAGCAGAGCTTATGGGATGGTGTGTTGTCCGTCTTCCGTCGTCCGTCCGTCGTCCGTCGTCCGTCGTCCGTTAACTTTTCTTCAAACGACTTCTCCTCAGAAACCGCTTGGCTAATTTTGACCAAACTTCACATGGATGATCCTTAGATGAATGCTTTTTAGATTTGTTAAAATTAGGTCAGCGCTACATGCAAGATGGCTGCCATAACCATATATGGTAGAAACCTTAAAAAATCTTCTTCTCCAGAACCGCTGGACAGATTTCAACAGTTTTTCTTATAAAATGATCGCCAACGCCTAGACTATCAAGATTGTTCAAATAAAGTCCCCGGGGTCAAAAATGGCCGTGCCCCGGGGGTCCAAAGTTTGTATATTGAGGTTTTGCATGTTTTTCATATAGACATGTAGGAAACAACTTTAAAAAATCTTCTTCTCTGAAACCACAAGGCACAGAGCTCTCATGTATTACATGTAGCATCAGCTTATGGTCCTCTTCTAAGTTTATTCAAATGGTGACCCTGGGGTCAAATTTGTCCCAGCCCCGGGGGTCACAGTTTTACATAGACTTATATAGGATTTTTTTTTAAAAAATCTTCTTCTCAGAAACTACAAGAGCCAGAGGTTTGATATTTTGCATTTACTATAAGATTATGGTCCTTTACCATGTTTGTTTAAATGGTGACTTTAGGGTCACATTTGGCCTCGCCCCAAGGGTCACATGTTTTACATAGACATGTATAGGGAATTCTTCAAACGACTTCTCCTCAGAAACCGCTTGGCTAATTTTGACCAAACTTCAAATGGATGATCCATAGATGAATGCTTTTTAGATTTGTTAAAATTAGGTCAGCGCTACATCCAAGATGGCTGCCATTACCATATATGGTCGAAACCTTAAAAAATCTTCTTCTCCAGAACCGCTGGACAGATTTCAACAGTTTTTCTTATAAAATGATCGCCAACGCCTAGACTATCAAGATTGTTCAAATAAAGTCCCCGGGGTCAAAAATGGCCGTGCCCCGGGGGTCCAAAGTTTGTATATTGAGGTTTTGCATGTTTTTCATATAGACATGTAGGAAACAACTTTAAAAAATCTTCTTCTCTGAAACCACAAGGCACAGAGCTCTCATGTATTACATGTAGCATCAGCTTATGGTCCTCTTCTAAGTTTATTCAAATGGTGACCCTGGGGTCAAATTTGTCCCAGCCCCGGGGGTCACAGTTTTACATAGACTTATATAGGATTTTTTTTTAAAAAATCTTCTTCTCAGAAACTACAAGAGCCAGAGGTTAGATATTTTGCATTTACTATAAGATTATGGTCCTTTACCATGTTTGTTTAAATGGTGACTTTAGGGTCACATTTGGCCCCGCCCCAAGGGTCACATGTTTTACATAGACATGTATAGGGAATTCTTCAAACGACTTCTCCTCAGAAACCGCTTGGCTAATTTTGACCAAACTTCAAATGGATGATCCATAGATGAATGCTTTTTAGATTTGTTAAAATTAGGTCAGCGCTACATCCAAGATGGCTGCCATTACCATATATGGTCGAAACCTTAAAAAATCTTCTTCTCCAGAACCGCTGGACAGATTTCAACAGTTTTTCTTTTAAAATGATCGCCAACGCCTAGACTATCAAGTTTGTTCAAATAAAGTCCCTGGGGTCAAAAATGGTCGTGCCTGGGGGGTCCAAAATTTGTATATTGAGGTTTTGCATGTTTTACATATAGACATATAGGAAAAAACGTTAAAAAGTCTTCTCTGAAACCACAAGGCACAGAGCTCTCATGTATTACATGTAGCATCAGCTTATGGTCTTCTAGTAAGTTTGTTCAAATGGTGATCCTGGGGTCAAATTTGTCCCCGCTCCAGGGGTCACAGTTTTACATAGACTTATATAGGATTTTTTTTTTAAAAATCTTCTCGGAAACTACAAGAGCCAGAGGTTTGATATTTTGCATTTACTATAAGCTTATGGTCCTTTACCAAGTTTGTTCAAATGGTGACCCTGGGGTCACATTTGGCCCCGCCCCAAGGGTCACATGTTTTACATACACATGTATAGGGAAAAACTTTAAAAATCTTCTTTTCGGAAAATGCAAGAGCCAGAGGTTTAATATATTGCATATGCTATAAGCTGTGGTCCTCTACCAAGTTTGTTCAAATGGTGACCCAGGGGTCACATTTGGCCCCATCCTGGGGGTCACAGTTTTACATAGGCTTGTATAGGGAAAAACTGAAGAAAAAATTCTTCTCTGGAACCACATGGCACAGAGCTCTCATATATTACATGTAGCATCAGCTTATGGTCCTCTACTAAATTTGTTCAAATGGTGACCTTGGGGTCAAATTTGTCCACGCCCCGAGGGTCACAGTTTTACATAGACTTTTATAGGATTTTTTTTTAAAAATCTTCTTCTTGGAAACTACAAGAGCCAAAGGTTTGATATTTTACATTTATTATAAGCTTATGGTCCTTGACCAAGTTTGTTCAAATGGTGACCCTGGGGTCACATTTGGCCCCGCCCCAAGGGTCGCATGTTTTACATAGACATACATAGGGAACAACTTAAAAAATCTTCTTCTCTGAAACTGCAAGAGCCAGAGGTTTAATATTTTGCTGTTCCTATAAGCTTATGGTCCTTTACCAATTTTGTTCAAATGGTGACCCTGGGGTCACATCTGGCCCCACCCCGGGGGTCACAGTTTTACATAAATGCTTGTATAGGGAAAAACTGAAAAAAACAACTTCTTCTCTGGAACTGCAAGAGCCAGAGGTTTAATATTTTGCATTTGCTATAAGCTTATGGACCGTTACCAAGTTTGTTCAAATGGTGACCCTCGGGTCACATTTGACCCCGCCCCAAGGGTCACATGTTTTACATAGAAATGTATAGGGAAATTTTAAAAAATCTTCTCTGAAACTGCAATAGGCATAGGTTTAATATTTTGCATTTGCCAAAGCTTATGGTCTTCTACCAAGTTTGTTCAAATGGTGACCCATTGGTTACATTTGGGCCCACCCTGGGGGTCACAGTTTTACTTAGGCTTGTTTAATTTTTTTTTAATTTCATTTTTTAGCTCTACTGGCCAAGGGCCAGCAGAGCTTATGGGATGGTGTGTTGTCCGTCTTCCGTCGTCCGTCGTCCGTCCGTCGTCCGTCGTCCGTCCGTTAACTTTTCTTCAAACGACTTCTTCTCAGAAACCGCTTGGCTAATTTTGACCAAACTTCACATGGATGATCCTTAGATGAATGCTTCTTAGATTTGTTAAAATTAGGTCAGCGCTACATCCAAGATGGCTGCCATTACCATATATGGTCGAAACCTTAAAAAATCTTCTTCTCCAGAACCGCTGGACAGATTTCAACATTTTTTCTTTTAAAATGATCGCCAACGCCTAGACTATCAAGATTGTTCAAATAAAGTCCCCGGGGTCAAAAATGGCCGTGCCCCGGGGGTCCAAAGTTTGTATATTGAGGTTTTGCATGTTTTTCATATAGACATATAGGAAAAAACTTCAAAAAATCTTCTTCTCTGAAACCACAAGGCACAGAGCTCTCATGTATTACATGTAGCATCAGCCTATGGTCCTCTACTAAGTTTGTTCAAATGGTGACCCTGGGGTCAAATTTGTCCTCGCCCCGGGGGTCACAGTTTTACATAGACTGATATAGGATTTTTTTTTAAAAAAATCTTCTTCTCTGAAACTACAACAGCCAGAGGTTTGATATTTTGCATTTACTATAAGCTTATGGTCCTTTACCAAGTTTGTTCAAATGGTGACCCTCGGGTCACATTTTGCCCCGCCTCAAGGGTCACATGTTTTACATAGACATGTATAGGGAAAAACTTAAAAAATCTTCTTCTCTGAAACTGCAAGAGCCAGAGGTTTAATATTTTGCATTTGCTATAAGCTTGTGGTCCTCTAACAAGTTTGTTCAAATGGTGACCCAGGGGTCACATTTGGCCCCACCCCGGGGGTCACAGTTTTACATAGGCTTGTATATGGAAAACTGAAAAAATTCTTCTTCTCTGGAACCACATGGCACAGAGCTCTCATTTATTACATGTAGCATCAGCTTAAGGTCCTCTACTAAGTTTGTTCAAATGATGACCCTAGGGTCAAATTTGTCCCCGCCCCGAGGGTCACAGTTTTTCATAGACTTATATAGGATTTTTTTTTTAAAAATCTTCTTCTCGGAAACTACAAGAGCCAGACGTTTGATATTTTACATTTATTATAAGCTTATGGTCCTTTACCAAGTTTGTTCAAATGGTGACCCTGGGGTCACATTTGGCCCCGCCCCAAGGGTCACATGTTTTACATAGACATGTATAGGGAAAAACTGAAAAAATCTTCATCTCTGAAACTGCAAGAGCCAGAGGTTTAATTTTTTGCTGTTGCTATAAGCTTATGGTCCTTTACCAATTTTGTTCAAATGGTGACCCTGGGGTCACATCTGGCCCCGGCCCGGGCGTCACAGTTTTACATAAATGCTTGTATAGGGAAAAACTGAAAAAAATCTTCTTCTCTGGAACTGCAAGAGCCAGAGGTTTAATATTTTGCACTTGCTATAAGCTTATGGTCATTTACCAACTTTGTTCAAATTGTGACCCTTGGGTCACATTTGACCCCGCCCCAAGGGTCACATGTTTTACATAGACATGTATAGGAAAAACTTAAAAAATCTTCTTCTCTGAAACTGCAGGAGCCAGAGGTTTAATATTTTGCATTTGCTATAAGCTTATGGTCTTCTACCAAGTTTGTTCAAATGGTGACCCATTGGTCACATTTGGCCCCACCCTGGGGGTCACAGTTTTAGTTAGGCTTGTATAGGCAAAAACTGAAAAAAATCTTCTTCTCTGGAACCACATGGCACAGAGCTCTACCAAGTTTGTTCAAATGGTGACCCTGGTGTCAAATTTGGACGCGCCCCGGGGGTAACAGTTTTTTAATTTCTTTTTATTTTTTATTATTTTTTTTTTTTTTTTTTTTTTTTTTTCAATTTCATTTTTTTTTTTTTTTTTTTTTTTAATTGTTAAAATTTTTTTTTTTTTTTTTTTTTTTTTTTTTTATATTTTTTTTTTTTTTTTTTTTTTTTTTTAAATTTTTTCATTTTTTTTTTTTTTTTATTGATTGATTTGAATTATTGTTTTTTTATAAAAAAAAATTCATTATCTTTTTAATTACTTGACACTTACTTTAAAATTTCTTGTCGGCGCTACTCATCCTAAATGCCTTGTTGAATTTCGACGAAACTTGGCAGGAAGCATCGGTAAGATGTCTAGTTGTGCATTTCACGCTTTTGTTCCAGTTCGCTGATTTTTGACGGGAGTTATGGCCCTTTGACATTTTTATTTTAAATTTCTTGTAGGCGCTACTCCTCTTAAATGTCTTGTTGGATTTCTACAAAATTTGGCAGGAAGCCTCAGTATGATGTCTAGTTGTGCAAAGCGCGGTATATCAATGAAATCTTGGACAATTTTGAAAACCAGCTAGATCTTGTTAGTAATAACAGAGTTATGGCCCTTGATTTGTTGAAAAATGCTATATTGTATTTTCCTTTGTTAAATCTATAGGAGAAGAGAGCTATATCTATTTAAATCTATAAGAGCTGTTTTAGCCAGTAGAGCGTCCACAGGCCCTCTTGGGCCTCTTGTTATTTTTTATTTATTTTAAATTTTTATTTTTGCAATAAAAAAAGTTAGGGTCGGCGTCTAAATAATAGGGTCGGTTGGGTTAGCGGAAACAAAACACTTTTTCTTTTAAGCCTAAGTATATTTTTACACCCCCTATCTTCCGACCGATATATGACCAATGATCTTGTATAACCACCCTATGGCTAATGACTATACTACACCATGTGTCTGATTGGAAGAACACTGTACCAGAAACTGGAGTAAACCCACGTTTTTGATTGGAAGACCACTGTACCAGACACTAGGGAAGAAACATGTTTGTGATTGGAAGATCACATTGGAAGAACAGTATACTATGATATTTTCATATATTTCAGACAAGTTTGAGCCCGCTGTCCTTCACAGTGAGCAGGGAGACAATCCTGTGGAGCAGGTATTGAGTTTCGGTATAGCGGAATTTCTTGCCGTCACTGACATCGATGACTCCAGCCTGGCCAAGTATTATGTACAGAAAGCTGAAATGGACGTCAACCATGCTATATCCCTGTATTATGAAGATATGGCATGAACATATTAAAGAGACACACGGCAATTTTGAGTTTAATTTTTTTTATGGGTATCGCACTAAGTTTTCTACACAATTTTAAATTTGCAAGTAATTATTGATTACATTATTATGGCATATAAGTAATTATTGAGGTATTTCTTAATTATGTAGAAAAATATGTAGCTACTACTTTATTTTCCTCACTATTTTAATATTTGCTGCTGCAAAATGCATGCTTGTCTTACCAGTAAAAGTAACATTAAAAGAATATAAAATCAAAGTTTTTAATTTTAATGCTAGATAATTACTTTTAAGATTGCTGTGTGTCCCTTTAAAGGAAAATGAATGATAAGAGTATGATAAGTTATTTACATTAAAATTTCTGTCCAAAAATAAAATATTAAGCCAAAATACATATTCCAGCCATGACATTAAATATAAACTAGGACGTTTTAGTATATTTTTAGCTCAACTATTTGAAGAATAAGAGTAATCACCCTGACGTCAGCATCCCAGGCCACCTCAAGCTCTGCATGTAACCAATGTTTACAGGTCTTTATCTCTTACATTTCTTGTCCCGGCCCAACAAATTTCGTCATGAGCTTCCTTATAATATCTTAAAGGTTGCATAAGTAATTCTGGTTCCTATTACCCCTGTGCTCACGTCATGGAACCCAAATTCCGATAGCCCTTAAAATGTGCGATCTCATTCTAAAGCCCTTAAAATGTGCAATGTCAGTCTAAAGTCCTTTTTAACCAAAACGAAACCAATAGTTTTTGTTCATCTCGAGCCATGAAAAGCAATCTGCAAACTAAACACTAATAATCCGGTGTGTCTGAGGGCTTTCCAATGCGGATAATTAGATTCCCAGTGCATAACTATGGTGTGGTACCTATAAGGACAAAAAGAAACGCAAAACGGAATTTCTGCTATAGGTTGTATGTATATAATTCTGCTGTTAATCGAATGCTACATGGCTACATTAGACATTTTCTTTTGGTAAATAAACTCGAACAACACATAATACATCAAAAATATTATATCTTCAAAGCTTCGTTATTGTAAGAATAGGCGTTTGCAGGTGAGCAAACATGGGATGTAAACTTTTTCAATCTCTTTAAATCGGGGAGTAAGTATATAGTAAGACGCGGGTTCATAAAAGCTCTAGTTTATCGATTTATGTTGTCGCGCTAGAATGCCGCCATTTACTATTTTATCGATACAGGTAAATCGATCGTAAGCGCATTACATTTGAAAAGTTAAAATTTCAGCCAACATCTCAAATTAGACAGTTTTACAGCCTCTTTTTTTACGGCTTTCTGTTATAATCAACATCACAAAATTACGTTCTTGACAAAGATAAATATGTCTACTATTCACTTTCTGTTATTACCAATGCCTAATGTAACCCGTACTTCGTATTTTGTTTGCAATAGCTCTACACCATTTTTAATTTGAAAAATTTAAAATTTCAGCTGATATCTCAAAAGAGGCATTTTCATCACCTCTTTTTAGGCTTTGTCTTATAATCACCACCGTGATACTACCTTCTTGACAAAGATAAATATGTCTACTATTAACTTATTGTTATTATTAATGCCTAATATAACCGTAGTCTCCTATCTCGTTTGCAATAGCTATACACTGTCACCATTTTTTAATTGGCGGCGAGTGGCCCCATCTTTGTTACACGAAACCGTCTCGTAAAATATATGCAAACAAATATACGCCATGTATCAGAGGACACAGTGTGAATAAATAATACTTATTTTTACATTTCGCACTTTTAATGAGTTTGTAAGTGTCATAAATTAATAAGAATTTGCTGTTTTTCACACACGCGCGCAACAACCGGAAGTAGACATTTTCATGCAGTAGTGAAACACGCGCAACAACATAAAACGGCAAAACAGTCTGTGTCTAATCCTTGTATTAAATACAGTACAGAAATGACCCAATTTTTAAAAAGTCTACAACAGCACAGTTTTGTCCTTTCTCTAACTAACTGCAATTTCTCCGGAATATTACGTGGAATTAGGTGTGCAGTATATACATTATATTGCAGAAATTCCCGAGTTGCATTATTTTTTCTCCTTTAGTATATATTATCTCCAATATCTTCAGTTAAATTTTAAACTTTTAGACTTATCTTTATGTTGATATAAAAGTACAATATTTAACAAATTTTGAGTTTAGGAACCAGTTAAATTATGACTCCAATGTGTGATAAGTTGATAGTTGAAACTAGTCATTTTGGTTTGGTAATTTTGTGCAAGACATTTGTGTTAAATGTACAAGAATTTGTGTTGAGAACTATGTTTGTGAATAGGATTCCTATTTATTAAGTTTGTTTTAATGTGGATGTCAGTAATAAATAATATATATTTTTATACTGATACTGTGTTTTGTATCTTTTGTAAACCTAATAAATAAAACATAATTAGAGAACTTGTTCCGTCCTTCCATGCAATCTTCGAAGCTTGTGTCAAGGCACATCTTCCACATGTTTTTCCATCAGGAAGTTTTTGTTTGCGATTTTATTTATGCTCGGTGTATTGTTGTATTGGGCATTTTATTGAGCAGACTTAGGTCTGAAGTTTCATCCGAAGGAATGGTCGGATTTGAAATTCCTTATGTTTTTCGAAAAGCAATTCAAATTCGGTACTGGCTGGGATAGAACACATGATTCATGGATCACTTAACAAGGTGTAACTATTACACGTCACCATGGCCCCACCTAGGTGTAACTATTACACGTCACCACGGCCCCACCTAGGCGTAACTATTACACGTCACCACGGCCCCACCTAGGTGTAACTATTACACGTCACCACGGCCCCACCTAGGTGTAACTATTACACGTCGCCACGGCCCCACCGAGGTGTAACTATTACACGTCACCACGGCCCCACCTAGGCGTAACTATTACACGTCACCACGGCCCCACCTAGGCGTAACTATTACACGTCACCACGGCCCCACCTAGGTGTAACATTTACACGTCACCACGGCCCCACCTAGGTGTAACTATTACACGTCACCACGGCCCCACCTAGGTGTAACATTTACACGTCACCACGGCCCCACCTAGGTGTAACTATTACACGTCACCACGGCCCCACCTAGGCGTAACTATTACACGTCACCACGGCCCCACCTAGGTGTAACTATTACACGTCACCACGGCCCCACCTAGGTGTAACTATTACACGTCGCCACGGCCCCACCGAGGTGTAACTATTACACGTCACCACGGCCCCACCTAGGCGTAACTATTACACGTCACCACGGCCCCACCTAGGCGTAACTATTACACGTCACCACGGCCCCACCTAGGTGTAACATTACACGTCACCACGGCCCCACCTAGGTGTAACTATTACACGTCGCCACGGCCCCACCTAGGTGTAACTATTACACGTCGCCACGGCCCCACCTAGGTGTAACTATTACACGTCGCCACGGCCCCACCTAGGTGTAACTATTACACGTCGCCACGGCCCCACCGAGGTGTAACTATTACACGTCGCCACGGCCCCACCTAGGTGTAGCTATTACACGTCGCCACGGCCCCACCTAGGTGTAACTATTACACGTCACCACGGCCCCACCTAGGTGTAACTATTACACGTCGCCACGGCCCTACCTAGGTGTAACTATTACACGTCGCCACTGCCCCACCGAGGTGTAACTATTACACGTCACCACGGCCCCACCGAGGTGTAACTATTACACGTCACCACGGCCCCACCGAGGTGTAACTATTACACGTCACCACCATGGCCCCACCGAGGTGTAACTATTACACGTCACCACGGCCCCACCGAGGTGTAACTATTACACGTCATCACGGCCCCACCGAGGTGTAACTATTACACGTCACCACGGCCCCACCTAGGTGTAACTATTACCCGTCACCACGGCCCCACCTAGGTGTAACTATTACACGTCACCACGGCCCCACCTAGGTGTAACTATTACACGTCACCACGGCCCCACCGAGGTGTAACTATTACACGTCACCACCATGGCCCCACCGAGGTGTAACTATTACACGTCACCACGGCCCCACCGAGGTGTAACTATTACACGTCATCACGGCCCCACCGAGGTGTAACTATTACACGTCACCACGGCCCCACCTAGGTGTAACTATTACCCGTCACCACGGCCCCACCTAGGTGTAACTATTACACGTCGCCACGGCCCCACCTAGGTGTAACTATTACACGTCACCACGGCCCCACCGAGGTGTAACTATTACACGTCACCACGGCCCCACCGAGGTGTAACTATTACACGTCACCACGGCCCCACCGAGGTGTAACTATTACACGTCACCACGGCCCCACCGAGGTGTAACTATTACACGTCACCACGGCCCCACCGAGGTGTAACTATTACACGTCGCCACGGCCCCACCTAGGTGTAACTATTACACGTCGCCACGGCCCCACCTAGGTGTAACTATTACACGTCGCCACGGCCCCACCTAGGTGTAACTATTACACGTCACCACGGCCCCACCTAGGTGTAACTATTACACGTCGCCACGGCCCTACCTAGGTGTAACTATTACACGTCACCACGGCCCCACCGAGGTGTAACTATTACACGTCACCACGGCCCCACCGAGGTGTAACTATTACACGTCACCACGGCCCCACCGAGGTGTAACTATAACACGTCACCACCACGGCCCCACCGAGGTGTAACTATTACACGTCACCACGGCCCCACCGAGGTGTAACTATTACACGTCATCACGGCCCCACCGAGGTGTAACTATTACACGTCACCACGGCCCCACCTAGGTGTAACTATTACCCGTCACCACGGCCCCACCTAGGTGTAACTATTACACGTCACCACGGCCCCACCTAGGTGTAACTATTACACGTCACCACGGCCCCACCGAGGTGTAACTATTACACGTCACCACGGCCCCACCGAGGTGTAACTATTACACGTCACCACGGCCCCACCTAGGTGTAACTATTACACGTCACCACGGCCCCACCGAGGTGTAACTATTACACGTCACCACGGCCCCACCGAGGTGTAACTATTACACGTCATCACGGCCCCACCGAGGTGTAACTATTACACGTCACCACGGCCCCACCTAGGTGTAACTATTACCCGGCACCACGGCACCACCTAGGTGTAACTATTACACGTCACCACGGCCCCACCGAGGTGTAACTATTACACGTCACCACGGCCCCACCGAGGTGTAACTATTACACGTCACCACGGCCCCACCGAGGTGTAACTATTACACGTCACCACGGCCCCACCGAGGTGTAACTATTACCCGTCACCACCGCCCCACCTAGGTGTAACTATTACACGTCACCACGGCCCCACCTAGGTGTAACTATTACACGTCACAACGGCCCCACCGAGGTGTAACTATTACACGTCATCACGGCCCCACCGAGGTGTAACTATTACACGGCCCTACCGAGGTATAACTATTACACGTCACCACCTAGGTGTAACTATTACACGTCACCACGGCCCCACCGAGGTGTAACTATTACACGTCACCACGGCCCCACCGAGGTGTAACTATTACACGTCACCACGGCCCCACCTAGGTGTAACTATTACACGTCACCACGGCCCCACCTAGGTGTAACTATTACACGTCACCACGGCCCCACCGAGGTGTAACTATTACACGTCATCACGGCCCCACCGAGGTGTAACTATTACACGTCACCACGGCCCCACCTAGGTGTAACTATTACACGTCACCACGGCCCCACATAGGTGTAACTATTACACGTCACCACGGCCCCACCGAGGTGTAACTATTACACGTCATCACGGCCCCACCTAGGTGTAACTATTACACGGCCCCACCGAGGTGTAACTATTACACGTCATCACGGCCCCACCGAGGTGTAACTATTACACGTCACCACGGCCCCACCGAGGTGTAACTATTACACGTCACCACGGCCCCACCTAGGTGTAACTATTACACGTCACCACGGCCCCACCGAGGTGTAACTATTACACGTCACCACCGAGGTGTAACTATTACACGTCACCACGGCCCCACCGAGGTGTAACTATTACACGTCATCACGGCCCCACCTAGGTGTAACTATTACACGGCCCCACCGAGGTGTAACTATAACACGTCACCACCACGGCCCCACCGAGGTGTAACTATTACACGTCACCACGGCCCCACCGAGGTGTAACTATTACACGTCATCACGGCCCCACCGAGGTGTAACTATTACACGTCACCACGGCCCCACCTAGGTGTAACTATTACCCGTCACCACGGCCCCACCTAGGTGTAACTATTACACGTCACCACGGCCCCACCTAGGTGTAACTATTACACGTCACCACGGCCCCACCGAGGTGTAACTATTACACGTCACCACGGCCCCACCGAGGTGTAACTATTACACGTCACCACGGCCTCACCGAGGTGTAACTATTACACGTCACCACGGCCCCACCTAGGTGTAACTATTACACGTCACCACGGCCCCACCGAGGTGTAACTATTACACGTCACCACGGCCCCACCGAGGTGTAACTATTACACGTCATCACGGCCCCACCGAGGTGTAACTATTACACGTCACCACGGCCCCACCTAGGTGTAACTATTACCCGGCACCACGGCACCACCTAGGTGTAACTATTACACGTCACCACGGCCCCACCGAGGTGTAACTATTACACGTCACCACGGCCCCACCGAGGTGTAACTATTACACGTCACCACGGCCCCACCGAGGTGTAACTATTACACGTCACCACGGCCCCACCGAGGTGTAACTATTACCCGTCACCACCGCCCCACCTAGGTGTAACTATTACACGTCACCACGGCCCCACCTAGGTGTAACTATTACACGTCACAACGGCCCCACCGAGGTGTAACTATTACACGTCATCACGGCCCAACCGAGGTGTAACTATTACACGGCCCTACCGAGGTATAACTATTACACGTCACCACCTAGGTGTAACTATTACACGTCACCACGGCCCCACCGAGGTGTAACTATTACACGTCACCACGGCCCCACCGAGGTGTAACTATTACACGTCACCACGGCCCCACCGAGGTGTAACTATTACACGTCACCACGGCCCCACCGAGGTGTAACTATTACACGTCACCACGGCCCCACCTAGGTGTAACTATTACACGTCACCACGGCCCCACCTAGGTGTAACTATTACACGTCACCACGGCCCCACCGAGGTGTAACTATTACACGTCATCACGGCCCCACCGAGGTGTAACTATTACACGTCACCACGGCCCCACCTAGGTGTAACTATTACACGTCACCACGGCCCCACATAGGTGTAACTATTACACGTCACCACGGCCCCACCGAGGTGTAACTATTACACGTCATCACGGCCCCACCTAGGTGTAACTATTACACGGCCCCACCGAGGTGTAACTATTACACGTCATCACGGCCCCACCGAGGTGTAACTATTACACGTCACCACGGCCCCACCGAGGTGTAACTATTACACGTCACCACGGCCCCACCTAGGTGTAACTATTACACGTCACCACGGCCCCACCGAGGTGTAACTATTACACGTCACCACCGAGGTGTAACTATTACACGTCACCACGGCCCCACCGAGGTGTAACTATTACACGTCATCACGGCCCCACCTAGGTGTAACTATTACACGGCCCCACCTAGGTGTAACTATTACACGTCACCACGGCCCCACCGAGGTGTAACTATTACACGTCACCACCGAGGTGTAACTATTACACGTCATCACGGCCCCACCGAGGTGTAACTATTACACGTCACCACGGCCCCACCGAGGTGTAACTATTACCCGTCACCACCGCCCCACCTAGGTGTAACTATTACACGTCACCACGGCCCCACCTAGGTGTAACTATTACACGTCACCACGGCCCCACCGAGGTGTAACTATTACACGTCATCACGGCCCCACCGAGGTGTAACTATTACACGTCACCACGGCCCCACCTAGGTGTAACTATTACACGTCACCACGGCCCCACCGAGGTGTAACTATTACACGTCATCACGGCCCCACCGAGGTGTAACTATTACACGTCACCACGGCCACCGAGGTGTAACTATTACACGTCATCACGGCCCCACCGAGGTGTAACTATTACACGTCACCACGGCCCCACCGAGGTGTAACTATTACACGTCATCACGGCCCCACCGAGGTGTAACTATTACACGTCACCACGGCCCCACCGAGGTGTAACTATTACACGTCACCACGGCCCCACCTAGGTGTAACTATTACACGTCACCACGGCCCCACCGAGGTGTAACTATTACACGTCACCACGGCCCCACCTAGGTGTAACTATTACACGTCACCACGGCCCCACCTAGGTGTAACTATTACACGTCACCACGGCCCCACCGAGGTGTAACTATTACACGTCACCACGGCCCCACCGAGGTGTAACTATTACACGTCGCCACGGCCCCACCTAGGTGTAACTATTACACGTCGCCACCGCCCCACCTAGGTGTAACTATTACACGTCGCCACGGCCCCACCTAGGTGTAACTATTACACGTCGCCACGGCCCCACCGAGGTGTAACTATTACACGTCACCACAGCCCCACCGAGGTGTGACTATTACACGTCACCACGGCCCCACCTAGGTGTAACTATTACACGTCACCACGGCCCCACCTAGGTGTAACTATTACACGTCACCACGGCCCCACCTAGGTGTAACTATTACACGTCACCACGGCCCCACCTAGGTGTAACTATTACACGTCATCACGGCCCCACCGAGGTGTAACTATTACACTTCACCACGGCCCCACCTGTCCGACAGCAAGTGGTGTAATTTATAATCCTCCAAAATTTCTCTGTGGAATCATGTTTTATAACTTCAGTTTAATTTCCTGCGAAATAAAGGCTGTTTGCCACTGTATGTCTCTGTTTATGTCATGTCATTTTGGAAACACCAGTACTCCTGGCCTGGAATTCACCAACCATTCTTGAAGCAAGTACTCACATTTCGTACACAAATTTTCACATGATATTCAAAGACAAGCAATCGTATGAAGTTAATATTTATTAGTATTTATCCTATTTATACATAGCAGCTTGTTATGAAGGTTTATACCTTACAATTACAGAAATATTTGCGATTATAATTTGCATACTTGGGCTTAACTCTAAGAATATTCTCAAGAATGGTTGGAGAATTCAATGCCAGAATTTCTAATTGGATATAATAATTTATGAAACATCAGAAACATTGTAGGTGGTGTCTAGTTGGTCCAAAATGAAATTCAACTTCATGTGAAATGGCAACCAATTCTCAAACAGACTAGAACCATAAATATTTTTGGTCTCTACATATCTGGAGCCGTAAGCAGTATGCCACAAACTATGTAAAAATGAGCTGCGTGACTGGATGCGCATTATTTGGCGGCCGGGCATGTTATTCACACGAGCAAGTAGGCATAAAAGTCTCCAACAGGCCCCCTTAGGTTGCTTGAGAGAGTGTACATAGTTTTAATAATTGTAAATATGCATAGTTTTAACCTGTATATACAACTCAGTAGAGAGCGGTAGTTTCACTCCACTCTGCAGGACAATAGAGCCTTCCATTAGGAATCCTGTCCTTACCAAGGAAGAAGAAGAAGAAGAAGAAAAGTCGAACAGAAAATGTAGCATCACAGCATTTACAGAACACATTCAACCAAAACCACGTAGTCTAAAAGAAACAACAGTCACAAGGAAAAATTGAAGTAAAGTCTAGTAGATGACCCATTTACAGTTCGCCACTACACTTATTTCCTATTTTCGCGATAACCCGACAGATGACCCTACACCACAAACTGCGTTGGTACCGCCTTGGAACAGTCGGTGGTAAAAGAGCCGCTGTGGGTTTAAACCATGCAGCCTCTAGGGTACGCCAAACTTCAATCTTACCCTATTGTCATCCAGATGAAACTAGGAGGTGTAAATAAAGAAATACCCGCCAGGTTTTATTCTTTAGCACATTATGCAGGCTTAATAGGCAATATAATTACAACACAACGATGATCATGTATATATGAATATAAAAACAAAAGCAGTCAGTCAGATCATACTTCTAGTAACGTTACTGTTCAACCAGTTGAATATATAATTTATGATGATGATGTTACTGAAATCTTTAAAGTAAAAGCTAGACATTTTGCAGAACTTAAGTGGATGAATTGAATTGAGTTTTAAGGTGCACCAACATATGAAAGGTTATATGGCGCCTCACAGGCATGAACATACCAGGCTCATCCTCCATGTACATCGAGATAAAATATGGAAAATGGGCCTAGAACCTTTTCACCCTGAACTGCAGAGTTGCTGCAAATTCGATCGTAGAAACTCCATTTACGCTGGAGCCACGTTTATTGTTTTCTGCCACTGCTCTTTTGATGTGAGCGAGATGGCACCTGAAACAATGCAGGGATCATGATGAAGACCTTTAATGAACATGAACAAAAAATGATAAAATTAACATGAATTTGGGGGGATTCTAACCCTCTGCCTACCCTTCTGCCTACCCCTCTAAAGGGATCTGCAGTGGCCCTATTCTTTGCCCCGTGACCAAACGGGGCCCCCGGGAACCACACGGGGTTTAAGTGGATGAAAAACGTACAGACACCCTATGCACTCAACCTTAATGACAATATTTATCAAGAAGGAAATATTTTAAAAGATCCTAATATTGACATTTTTTCTATTTGAAAGCGTAACTCTAGGTCCCATGGTCGTAGGCGTAATGGTAATCGCATGTAATTATTTCAGTCGCTGATTTACATACTATTTTTAAACAGTCTGGAAAAGCACTCTATGCTTTCACGGCTTCCCTCTTTGTCCATTTCTTCACGTAAGTTGATCGACGAGGAAGCAGACACAATTTTCATTCGTACATATCCCTTGTATAACACTGCTTCCATAATCAAAGCTACACACAACATGTTCTCCGACCCCATATTGACAAGGAGTCTGATCACGTCAGGCACTTTCTAAAAATAGTATTGCTTTCATTGATGTATTTTTCGAGATAATCATGTAATCTATCTATCCCTAAATATTTCAAAAATTCCGAAAGTCCTGTTTTGGTTATAAGTATACAAACCTATTACAAATATTATTTTCAACTACAACAAAATAGTTTCTGACCTTGATATAGTAAATAACACTTCTAAGGAATGTGATTGTAACACATCAACATTTTGCTATGCTCCAGCAGGTCATGTCATCACTGGTAATTTTGTTATTGTTGGTAAACGTATTCGGCATCTGTTTTCGAAAGTTCCTAACTATCGATTTTAATGCCTGTCGTGCTCAGATCGTCCAATCCATTGAGGACTTTAGTTTAAAATGGTGTCGTGGAGAACATGCGGACCCAAACTCTTTTTCTACTTGGAGAAAGTCAATTTTTAAAATTATAGATATACGTATTAATTTTTATAATGCTAACCCCTACTTCCTCCGAGACCTAGGTTTTCCTTTTGTTATTTAAAATCGGGAATTCAAAAAATTCATAGTTTTAGTTCCTGTTGATAAAGCAGCTTATAATTTAATTATTGTTTGACGCCTACATTGCGTCAATGCTTTATCTCTGGAACTCAGTAGCACTAATTCGTATACTCCAGTTCAGTCTACTGAGGATGATATTGTTTCCACACATATCACTCGGTGCACTACTTTCACGGCTGGGGTAGACGAAAAGCAGAACAAACTGCCAACTATGTACTGGATTTCTAAATTACATAAAAATCCGTATAAGGCCCGCTTTATTTCGATTTCTAGTGCCTGCACCACCGCAAACATCTCCAAACTGTTAACTTCTTGTCTTACTGCTGTTAAAGATGACGTTAAACAATACTGTACTAAAATTTATAAAAAAGTCTAGGATTAATTTGTTTTGGTCTATTAAAATTCAGGAGACGTTCTTGATAAAATTTGAACGTCAAGTTTCATCTATAAGCACTTATGACTGCTCTCCTACTATATACAACCTTACCACATCACCTTATTAAAGACAAGCTTATTGCTCTAATTCAAAAAACATTCGCTAGGAAAAATACTACTTAAGCGTTTTTTACTAACGGCAGTTTAGATAATTACACTATGTGGACTTGCCAAGAAGTTTATGAAGCACTCATCTTCCTATTAGATAATATTTTCGTCAGGTATGGAACGACCGTGTATAGACAAATTGTTGGTATCCCTATGGGTACGAACTGCTACGGAAGAGATTTCTTGATGGGTCTTTCACCAGATACCCAGGCAGATGTTATTGAAGTCTTTAATGACACCTCTCGGTAACTGGATGACATATTGAACATTGACAACCCTTTCTTTCCAACTATGGTTAATAATATATACCCTAAAAACTTCAACTTATCAAAGCTAATATTTCGGATAAGCTCCTTTTCTCGATGTACATCTCTCTATTGAATATGGTGAAATAATTAGCAAAATATATGGAAAGAGAGATGATTTTAATTATGATATTGTTAACTATCCCCATTTAGATGGGGATGTTCTCCGAGCAACTTCTTATGGGTTCTATGTGTCTCAACTTATTCGTTTTTCTAGAGCTTGTACTCGAGGACTTTAATATTCGTAATCTTTGTATAACTAAAAAGCTACTCCATCCGTGCTACCGTTACCATAAACTTCGTAAAACCATTGCAAAAGTTTAATGTCGTAACCCTGATCTTCTTTCCAAATATAAAAGTAATTTAAGAACTCTTCTGCGACAAGGGCTATCACAACCTGACTTCTATGGTGACGTGATGTACAAACTTCGTAAGATTCTTGGTCATGATCACTTTCATACTATCTTTGTTAAACTTGTTAAAAGGTTTGTCAAAAGAGGTTTTGACCCTATCAGTTTGCAACGCACTGCCACTATGCTTTCCTCTTTAATTGTGCGATGATCGGACAAGCTGTGGACCCTATGATAACGTTTACCTAAAGCGAAAAGGAAGGTGAAGTTTGATGTTTGTCTGCAGTATTATCTTGTCGTGCCCTCAATGGTTTAGTCTCTTGTTGCTCTGGCTTCTGCCAAGTCATTGAGTACCTTCTTTGTGGCTTTCTAGGTTATTGTTTTTTTGGTATTGATATATACACGAGCATCTTTGTGTTTTACTTATATTGCCTATTAATGCTGCCTTGTTGGTTAGAGAATAGTTCATGACGGGGATTTATTTATTTACACTGTCCCGTTTTATTGGGATGACAGTAGGGTAAGTGTGAGGTTTGGTGCACCCTAGAACCTGGTTTAAACCCCCAGCGGCTTTTTTTGCCACTGACCGTTCCAAGGCGGTAGCCCTATTGTCAGTCCTTTTATTATGTTTGTGATGTCTTATTTGGCATTTTATTCATCTTTAAAGTTGTTCTTTGTTTCTGTATGTTTTTGTTGTTGACTGTCCTTGAATGCTACTTTTCCGGTTCGATTTTTATATCTGTCACTAAAACTGAAACCTTATACTGTCACTTTTATTTTTTAATTTATTTCAGTGTTCCAGAAAATAGGTCATTGACGTCAAAAGCTGTTGTTTTATCTATTTGTCTTTCAGATATAAAAATAATTTAATATACATTTGAAAACTTATATAATTAATTCCAATGCCGTACATATCGTATCAACAATTTTATCATTACGTGGTCCGAGTATCACTTTTCATAGCCCCACCCAACCCCTTCTCCAAGAAGGGAAAACGGGATTGGCTGGGGTATGAAGTAATTTCGGCTTAAGAAGTTCGCATATTGTAAAACTAAAACATTTAATAGGTACTTTTAAACAGGTTATCGTATTTCTTTCCGTAAAAAATGTTTTTAAACGTCTTTTATTGTCAAAATATCCGTTATAAAATCCTGCTAATATAAGTTTTCCCTTTGCTTAATGGAATTAAGGCGGGACCACGTAATGTGTTTTTGGGGTAGCTTACTCTTCTATTTGTCCTGGTAATTGTTATTTAATCATGTTTTTGGTTGACTGTGTTCTGTCTCAGAGTGCTACATTTCCAGTTTAACTAATATACATAACGTTTAGCTAAATAACTAATCAGAAGGCTTCCCTGAGAATGTTCATGAACGGTAGTGAAAAATGCTTGCTACCGCTTGACGAAATATTAATATAGGCTAGCAGTTAAATTGTCGGTGTCATCTCAAGATCAGCTCGGCTATTTTTGCGCAGCGCAATATCCTTTGCTATAGTTTACTTACGCTTAATACAGAGAACAAAATCAACTACGTATTACTCCCCAGCGGGCCGATCATTTTGACATTGGCCTTACTAAAGGTATTCTATCGTTGTGTGTATTGCCATTAAACTAGTGGTGATGATGGTGTATTGTTGGATTTCATTTTGGTTAAATTCGTATATGATTGTACATCGAACAACACATACCTAATTCTATTAGAACCTAAGAAGGTGATATTTTCCATGCTGTATTAATACAACATTTTATAATGTAGAGATTTAAAAAAATTCATATTGAAAGAAAACAATCACAGATCCTTTACAATCCACCACGGGTTTCATCTTAAACTTTCCTCTCTTGTTAGCCGTTTCTACAACATTTTCCTTTACAAGCGTGCATTATTTTAATCATCGACACAATTTAAGTAGCTGTTCTCAGCATTCGTCGTTAGACTATCATGTCATTGAAAGCCAATATCGTTCGCATGAAATCATCTTAAAAACGTTCCTACAGCATATTCGATCCGTTCAAGGGTTGTTTTATGTTGTCATCGTTATCGTCGACGATATGATTCTTATGTTGAAATTTAGAAAAGTTTGGGCAGAAAGGTAAATATCGGCAAATCGTTAGTTTGTTCAAATATTTCTGTATAAACGGAAGTTCGTACATGCGCATGTCAGTAGATATGTCGTCATCATTCTGTTCATGTTGACGCCATTTTAAAATGCCACGTTCTTCGTCGGTACCTGAATAAAACAGTAAAGAAAGATAGAAAAATCGGACAGGGAAAGCAGCATTCTATGTAAATCTTAATTTTTACATATATAAACACATTTTTTTTTATTCCTGCGTACTGAACTTGCTTATATACTAAATAATTAGGTGAATACTTCTGCGATGCATACAAAAGACGTAGAACACCGCATCTCCGATATGCCACCATGGCCGTAACTCTAGATGAACACCGCGTCCCCGACATGCAACCATGAACGTAACTCTAGATGAATATGTCTTCAGTTGATACCTGACTTTATGTACAAAGCACTAATTAAAGATAATTCTGTTAAATTTACTTTTTTTGTATTAAAGTAGCTATCCGGCCAACAACAGCCACATTTTACGACATATGTATATCGTTTCTAAACCTACGGACGACGAAATATCTATATAAAATACATATTTCGAGAATATATATGAAAATAGGGTAAGAGTGAGATTTGATGCAACCTAGAAACTGGTTTAAATAACAAGCGGCTTTTATGCCACGACTTTTCCACTGACTATATCTTGGTTTGATCGACTTTGTCTTGGATTTGATCGCAATGTCTTGGATTTGATCGGCACTCTTTCACCCACCAGGTATAGTGTTATCCAGAGCAAAGCCCACCATTCCTCCGACAAACATACTGGACCCCAGTAGCACAGACATGATCTGATCGACTACCTCACTACCTACAATATACAATGAGACACTTGTATAAACACTGAAATTAGAACAACACACTAATTGGAACTAGGGCAAATCCTTTTTCTAGCTCGGATAAATTACTACGATTGCTTTACAGACTGACTTTATTTACTTCTCTCACGCCCCCAGCACCGGACTAATGGGTATTCTAGTTTAAAACCAAAATAGTGGGCTTGATGATCCCAAAGGATCAATAAGTAATAACATTACTGCTTAGTAATCGGGGCGACTCTTTTCAGCCGCCACACAGCACTTAACAAACGCTAGTCTGAATGTCAATACTTACTGAAAAGGGGATTCCTTGAAATCAACGAACAAAAACAAGAGAGGAAAGTAACATATTCGGGTTTATTGAGGTTGTTTATGATATGAGAGGTAATGTAGTTTGCATGTTGGAAATTTTATCAAACGTTGTTGTGACCCTATCACTTTGCAACGTACATCATGTCTAGTAGATGACCCATTTACTCTTCGCCACTACACTTCTTTCCTCTTTGTGCGATAAGCCGACAAATGGTTGGGTCGACCCTATGATGACTGCTACCTAAACATTTGTCTTTAATATTGTCTTGTCGTGCCTTGAATGGTATATTTTAATGTTGCTGAGGATTCTGTCAAGGCACCAGTCACTTAATTTGTGGCTGTCTAAAAAAATTATATTTATTTTTATGTTTTACTGAAATCGTCATTTAATGCTTCCTAGTTTGTTTGAGGGCATATCCTGGTGTGGATTTCTGTATTAACACTGCCTGTCCCGTCTAATTGGGATAGAAATATGTTAAAAGTGAGGTTTGGCGCATGCTAGAAGCTGGTATAAACTCACTACCGACCGCCCCAAGGCGGTACCCCTGGTGTCAGTGTTTGTTCAGTCGCCACAAGGCGGTACCCCTGGTGTCAGTGTTTGTTCTGTCGCCCCAAGGCGGTACCCCTGGTGTCAGTGTTTGTTCTGTCGCCCCAAGGCGGTACCCCTGGTGTCAGTGTTTGTTCTGTCGCCCCAAGGCTGTACCCCTGGTGTCAGTGTTTGTTCTGTCGCCCCAAGGCGGTACCCCTGGTGTCAGTGTTTGTTCTGTCGCCCCAAGGCGGTACCCCTGGTGTCAGTGTTTGTTCTGTCGCCCCAAGGTGGTACCCCTGGTGTCAGTGTTTGTTCTGTCGCCCCAAGGCGGTACCCCTGGTGTCAGTGTTTGTTCTGTCGCCCCAAGGCGGTACCACTGGTGTCAGTGTTTGTTCTGTCGCCCCAAGGCGGTACCCCTGGTGTCAGTGTTTGTTCTGTCGCCCCAAGGCGGTACCCCTGGTGTCAGTGTTTGTTCTGTCGCCACAAGGCGGTACCCCTGGTGTCAGTGTTTGTTCTGTCGCCCCAAGGCGGTACCCCTGGTGTCAGTGTTTGTTCTGTCGCCCCAAGGCGGTACCCCTGGTGTCAGTGTTTGTTCTGTCGCCCCAAGGCGGTACCCCTGGTGTCAGTGTTTGTTCTGTCGCCCCAAGGCGGTACCCCTGGTGTCAGTGTTTGTTCTGTCGCCCCAAGGCGGTACCCCTGGTGTCAGTGTTTGTTCTGTCGCCCCAAGGCGGTACCCCTGGTGTCAGTGTTTGTTCTGTCGCTCCAAGGCGGTACCCCTGGTGTCAGTGTTTGTACTGTCGCCCCAAGGCGGTACCCCTGGTGTCAGTGTTTGTTCTGTCGCCCCAAGGCGGTACCCCTGGTGTCAGTGTTTGTTCTGTCGCCCCAAGGCGGTACCCCTGGTGTCAGTGTTTGTTCTGTCGCCCCAAGGCGGTACCCCTGGTGTCAGTGTTTGTTCTGTCGCCCCAAGGCGGTACCCCTGGTGTCAGTGTTTGTTCTGTCGCCCCAAGGCGGTACCCCTGGTGTCAGTGTTTGTTCTGTCGCCCCAAGGCGGTACCCCTGGTGTCAGTGTTTGTTCTGTCGCCCCAAGGCGGTACCCCTGGTGTCAGTGTTTGTTCTGTCGCCCCAAGGCGGTACCCCTGGTGTCAGTGTTTGTTCTGTCGCCCCAAGGCGGTACCCCTGGTGTCAGTGTTTGTTCTGTCGCCCCAAGGCGGTACCCCTGGTGTCAGTGTTTGTTCTGTCGCTCCAAGGCGGTACCCCTGGTGTCAGTGTTTGTTCTGTCGCCCCAAGGCGGTACCCCTGGTGTCAGTGTTTGTTCTGTCGCCCCAAGGCTGTACCCCTGGTGTCAGTGTTTGTTCTGTCGCCCCAAGGCGGTACCCCTGGTGTCAGTCTGTTCTGTCGCCCCAAGGCGGTACCCTTGGTGTCAGTGTTTGTTCTGTCGCCACAAGGTGGTACCCCTGGTGTCAGTGTTTGTTCTGTCGCCCAAAGGCGGTACCCCTGGTGTCAGTGTTTGTTCTGTCGCCCCAAGGTGGTACCCCTGGTGTCAGTGTTTGTTCTGTCGCACATTTTGCTTCTAGTTATCCTTGCACTTGTTGTTTGTTTTGAATGTGTGATTTGCTTGACGGCGTTCTGTGATACTACATTTGTTGTTTGTTTTGAATGTGTGATTTGCTTGACGGCGTTCTGTGATACTACATTTGTTGTTTGTTTTGAATGTGTGATTTGCTTGACGGCGTTCTGTGATACTACATTTGTTGTTTGTTTTGAATGTGTGATTTGCTTGACGGCGTTCTGTGATATTACATTTGTTGTTTGTTTTGAATGTGTGAATTGCTTTTGTGATACTACATTTGTTGTTGTTTTTGAATGTGTGATTTGCTTGACGGCGTTTTGTGATACTACACTTGTTGTTTGTTTTGAATGTGTGATTTGCTTGACGGCGTTTTGTGATACTACACTTGTTGTTTGTTTTGAATGTGTGATTTGCTTGACGGCGTTCTGTGATACTACATTTGTTGTTTGTTTTGAATGTGTGATTTGCTTGACGGCGTTTTGTGATACTACACTTGTTGTTTGTTTTGAATGTGTGATTTGATTGACGGCGTTTTGTGATACTACACTTGTTGTTTGTTTTGAATGTGTGATTTGCTTGACGGCGTTCTGTGATACTACATTTGCTGTTTTCTGCCTGCTTTTACGACTGCTCGACTTGTCAAGTTGTCGAGAAATTGTCGATTCTTACGAATGGAGGGAGGTATACAGTACTGGTTCTAACCAGGAAAGCAATGTGGCGGTCTGCCTCTACCACAACAATTCAATCGTCATATGTATGGCCTAACATGTCCTAAAATGACGTAAAACACCATTCAAACAAAACATTTATACGACTGTCATACATTGATCAAAATATGAGCAGTAATCTGAAACTTGGACAAATATCGTAATGAATATTATGATATTAATTAAATACATTTATTTTGAACAATCTTGAAATGAAGAAACAAAAACAAAAAAACAACAACAACACATTTTCCCATATAAAGCAACAAAGAACAGCTTTAAACAATCTATAAAAGTTATATGGAAGCAATCATATTAAAAAGAAGTCACCTGTATGTATAGCATTATGCTGTGTAATCCACTTTGGAAAACTGATTCCAAAAAATAAAGATACCCCTAGAATGAAGAGGTTTCTGGACGAGTTAAGGTCCACATATTGTAGATTGGAAAGACCCACTGCAGAAATCATACCTGAAGAGGATGGAAAGTAGTGTCAATGTTAGACAGTGTAGGCAATTCAAAGTGACTATATACAAGGTATCCCTATATAACAATTACGAATAACCAGCACTCAACATAAACAAACTGTAACACTGACATAAATTAAAACGCACAAAATACATATATTCATTTCAAAATTTACTTTCACTTTGTTGAAGCCGTCTGCCATATTATTTGTAATATTGATAAAACAGATCCCTTTATCAGTATTATCGACATTCACACTAGCGTTTCCTTAGTGCTGTGTGTAAAATATCGCCCTGCTACAAAACATTAGTGTTGTTATATACTGATCCTTTGGGGTCTTCGAGGACACCCTTTGTGGCTTTAATGTAGAATATCACTTAAGCCGGTTCTAGGGAGCGTGAGAGGTGTTACACCACCTTATTGTACCTCTCTTGAGCAGGCCGAATGAAACCGAGTCTGTTATTTTTCTCTCTTATTTGTGTTCGTTGCATTTTTAGCATTTATTCCTTTAATCAATATACTCTAAAAACGTTAAACAGATATCATTATGGTAACGTGCAGTATTATTACTATACTCAGCCACAGTTATTCGGCCAAACATCTCCCCAGCCACCAAATACCCCCACCCACCCACACACCTCTGGGCTTAGTATTGTCTCAAAGTGTAACGCAAATATCCCAATATATCAATTCATAATCATGAGTATACATAACTTACCAAACATCACCATAAACACCCCGCCAACCACTGGGCCCGGCATTGTCACAAAAAGAGCGCCAAACTTCCCCAGACATCCCAACACGATCATGATAAAACCACCAACCTGTACCACTCGTCTACTGCCCACCTGAACGATGTTAAGTTGTAGTTTAAACTTAAAATGAAGTGAAAAAAGAGAAAGAAAAAAAAGTTTGTATCTCTCTTAAAATACGTTAAATGCCCGTTGACTGTGACCATTTTTATGATTCTTTAAACAAATATTTGTAACGTTTCCTTCATCTCTGTATAGTTGTTGTTTGTTCTGTGAGTGTTTATGGTCGACTATGGTTTTGGAATACTACATTTCCTGTTCGATTTTTATATATACTTGTGTAATGAAATATGCTTAAATTTAATGTATCTAACTGATAGCAGCACGGCTTCACGATATTACACATGGCAGGCATAAAACAGCCTTCTTCCATAACTAACTTTTTACTGGTCCTTAGGAATAAACGAGCCCAATATATGTGGCTTTGAAGTAGAATACCACTTAAGCCGGTGCTAGGGGCATGAGAAGTGTTGCTTCCTACATTACCTCTCATGAACAGACTCAATAAAACAGAGTCTCCTACTTCATTCTCTTGGTTGCTTTTGCTGCTTCCAAAGAATTTCCCTTATTAGTATTTATTTACTGACACCGTTTTCAAACGATTGGTGTGCATTATTTAATGTCTGCAAACTATTTAGATATCATAATGCTGATTCCAATTTAAGAACCTTTGTAATGCCAATGGCGCCAACATTTTCACTGTATGAAGTGGTACCATTCCCTGATCCCCAAGCACCTGCCAAGATGCAGCAAATACCCTCAATGCCAATTCCTAAAGAAAAAAAATTACATAAATGTTAGAAATTTACGTTATTTGCAAAGATATTAGTACTTGAGATTTAGTTTTAAGAAACTGTAAATATTTAAATTGTAAGATATTATTATAACAATTTTTAAAACTTCTCTAGGATATCTAGAGCGTATTTTAATTAGAACGCAAGGATATTATTTATGGTGGCAATCAACTATTCTGACTAGTTTTTACTTAAACGGTTTATGCAGATGTTTAAATATCCGAGTCTGGCTAGGCAGAATATAGATTACCTCCATAAATAAAATGCTTACTCTTCTTCAAATACGCTCTAGATACATATTTGGACATTTCTAAGGCAGCTTCCTACATGTTTTGAGTAGTGCAATTGTTTCATATTTTAGTTGGGCACTCCACATACGTGTTCCATTTATTTGCCACTCTGTAGATCATCATTTTTTGCCATAGTTGTCTTTAAATGTACCTATCGTTCCAATGTCCATGGTCCAGTTTCTCAGAAATATGTTTATTATTCCTCTCTATGGATAATATATAAATATATTTGTTCAATACATATTGTGTAATGGGCTGTTAACATGTATACGATTATAAAGACTAACATATTTTAACTTGTATTACAAGATTAAACAATCATCGAATACTCACATTTTTTCTTCAAACAATTTAATTTAACTTAAATGTGTTTAAGCGTATACGAACAATAAAAACTAGTTATTGAAACAGGCAATGTTTACCTCTATTGACGGCATGCACCGGTGGCGGTGGTGCACCCGATAATCTGGCGCATGCGTAGTAATCACCAACAGACTCAATCATGGAGGACAAAACACCAGCTAGCATACCAAGCACGGCGGCTGTGCTGACTGTCGGCATTCCCCATTGACCTATAGAATAAAAAACAAAATAAACAAACAAACAACAACAACAACACAATTACTTATACTTTTTTTTTTTATATTTAACGAGCCTTAGCAGCCATAGCGAGTAAAATATTAGGAAAATTCAACGAGTTTCGTACATTCATAATTTTCCATTGCCGAAATATTGAGATTTAACTTTATTCTCAGTAGGTGATAACATTTGTATCGTTATGCTTTTTTATAAAGAAGATGAAGTTGAAGGGTCCTATAGTAAAATCAAGATCTTTGGCAGAGTAAAAGAGAGGGGTTCAAATCATTCGCTGTTGTTTAAGCCCCTCCTGTCAATAATGCCCCGACGAAGTACTGGAGTAAAAGGATTTTTCAAAATTCGATTTTGAAAGATACATTGATTGAATGAATTTGCGAAAACGTGCATGAAATATGCAGTGTTTTAACAGAATCACACTGTGAATACCTTAATTTTATCAGTAAACTTGGTTGAGCATCTAGGGTTAAAACCGAGTTTATCACCAACCAAAATTTAGAGGTGTTTCAAATGTCTGGTCACTGATTGGTCAATTTATTTTTGTTATATTACATCGTGTGTTTAAGCTGTTCACTAAAGTACCTAGGGATATTCCTATTGAACAAATACAATCGGTCGGGCACCTCGTATATTATTGTTGGACACGATCATCGATGTCATCCAATGTTATACCATACGTGGTAATACCAAAGCTGTGAAATGGCGTTATGAAACGGCATAGGGACGACATGCGTGTTCTTTCATTTCCGCTATCGTTCTTTTCATATCACCGCTATGATAGTAGTCCCATGGAGATATCGCCGCGAGTTTCCTTCGCAACTTTACACCACGGACAGGCGTAGGTGGAAATACTACTATTTAATGCAAGTAAAATTAGCAGAACTTTCATATCGCCACCTATTAACAATTCCAAGGGTATATGACAGTCATTTGAACATAGATGTCCGAACGAATGCAACTCATTTATTTCGTCGAACAAGGGTCCTAATGAATGACGCAAATTTGTGTAGTTTTCAGAACAGTTTACAACCGTTAAGACGCGTTGATCATTATGACTAGATGTGCAATGTCCTATCACAGAGAATGAATGATACAACTATACAATTTGACACTCTGCTAACTCAAGCTTCATCGCCTGAAACTTTATCTGTATATAGACACAATACTTAGATAGGACCCTTTTGTTTAAAATTGGTTATTATTTTCATTTTTACAAGCAATAAGATGGTGAATTCTAGGCATGAAGGGTACTTTCATAGCCAGTTCGTGATAAGCCCGGTCTGAGATCATAGCATTGTCGCACACATTTAACATTGATTTTACTTGCTTTTGTCAATGGAATTCATATGTTCATAAAAAGTTGACGTTTTGCTGGTACCGTTTACATTCACGATACACTTATCGCCATCAAATGATTCGCATATTAATTGCTTTGGTAAAACTCCAAAAGTTTCAACAAAACACAACGCCTTTTCCGACGACACTTCCGTTTATTTACAATCTTTGGCGATTTTTATTAGACGTACACGTCCAGAATCAAATATGCCTGGAGACGGCGACACAGTTCGCTCGCATGTACGTAGATTGATAGCATTTTGTTTGCCAAAGTTTGATTTTTTTTGCTGACCGCTTCTTATTTCCTTGTACTCCCTAGAACACCAAAACATTTCATTGGTAAAGAAATATAAAAAGATCGGACAGGGAAAGTAGCAGTCAAGGAGGACAGTCAACCACAAAACACAGAAACAAACATGCAAACAGACAAACAAGAAGGCAAAAGTAAAAATAAAAGCAAACGACATCACAAACACAAAAGGGTTGACAATAAGGCTACCGCCTTTGAACGGTCAGTGGCAAAGTAGGCCACTGGGGGTTTAAACCGGTTCTAGGGTGCACCAAACCTCACACTTACCCTACTGTCATCCCATTAAAACAGGACAGGGTAAAAGTAATCCCCGCCATGATCTAATATCTAATCAACAAGGCAGAATCAATAGGCAATATAAGTAAAACACAAATATGTTCGTGTAAATAAAATACAAAAAAAACAATAGCCTAGAAAGCCACAAAGAAGGTACTCAATGACTTGGCAGAAGCCAGAGCAACAAGAGAATAAACCATTAAGGGCACGACAAGAAAGATCATAGACAAACATCAAACGCCACCGTCCCAATGGGCTTTAGGTAGGCATCATCATAGGGTCCACAGCCTGCCCGGTCATCGTACAATTAAAGAGGAAAGAATAGTGGCGAACTGTAAAAGGGTCCACCACCAAGGATGCAGTACGTTGCAAAATGATAAGGTCATAACCTATTTTGATAAATTTTTTAACAAGTTTAACAAAGATAGTATAAAAGTGATCATGACCAAGAATCTTACGAAGTTTACAAATCACATCACCATAGAAGTCAGGTTGTGACAGTCCTTGTCGTAGAAGAGTCCTTAAATTACTTTTATATTTGGAAAGAAGATCAGGGTTACGATAATACAATTTTGCAAAGGTTTTACGAAGTTTATGGTAACGGTAACTCTGATTGAGTAGCTTTTTAGTTATACAAAGATTACGAATATTAAAGTCCTCAACTCGAGTACAAGCTCTTGAAAAACGAATAAGTTGAGACACATACACCCCATAGGAAGTTGCTCGGGGAACATCCCCATCCAAGTGGTGGTAATTAACAATGTCAAAATTAAAATCATCTCTCTTGTCATAGATTTTGCTAATTATTTCACCATTTTCAATCGAGAGATCTAAATCAAGAAAAGAAGCGCTATTATCAGATATATTAGCTTTATTAAGTTCTTTAGGATAAATATTATCAACCATCATGAGTTGGAAAGAAAGGGTTGTCAATGTTCAATATGTCATCCAGATACCGAGAGGTGTCATTAAAAGCTTCAATAATATATGCCTGGGTATCTGGTGAAAGACTCAACATGAAATCTCTTTCATAGCAAAATAAAAACAAATCTGCGACAAGTGGTGCACAGTACGTACCCATAGGAATACCAACAATTTGTCTATAAACGGTGGTACCATACCTGACGAAAATATTATCTAATAGGAAGATGAGTGCTTCACAAACTTCACAGCAAGTCCACATAGTATAATTGTCTAAACTGCCGTTAGTAAAAACGCTTTAATATTATTACATGCCAAAAATGTAGTATTTTCTCTAGCGAATGTTTTTTTGAATAAGAGAAATTAGCTTGTCTTTAATAAGGTGATGTGGTAAGGTTGTATATAGTGTAGAGAAGTCATAAGTGCTTATTGATGAAACTTGACCTTTATTGAAATTTTTATCAAGAACGTCTCCTGAATTTTTTATAGACCAAAATTAATTAATCCCAGAGTTTTCATAAGTTTTATCACAAATATAGTTTAACGTGATCTTTGACGGCAGTAAGACAAGAAGTTAAAAGTTTGGAGATGTTTGTTGTGGTGCAGGCACTAGAATTCGAAATAAAGCGAGCCTTATATGGATTTTTTTATGTAATTTAGGAATCCAGTACATGGTAGGCAGTTTATTTTGCTAATCGTTTACACCAGCCTTGAAAGTAGTGCACCGAGTGGTATGTGCGGAAACAACATCATCCTCAGTAGAATTAACTGAAGTATACGAATTGGTGCTGCCGAGCTCCAGAGATAAAACAGTGACGTAATGTAGGCGTCAAACAATACTTACATTATTAGCTGCTTTATCTGCAGGAACTAAAACAAATTTATTATGAAATTCCTGAATTCTAAATATAGGGTGTTCACTAGGTTTTATTTGTACGTTCTTAAGCTCCTGGTTTATTTTGTCTATTAACAATTCAACAAATTAAAATCTTCTAATTCACAGAACTTAGTAGAGTCGCCGTTAGCGAATACATATCTTTAAACGTTTAAATCAACAAAAACATCGATCTTAGGATTTCTTGACTTAAGTCGGGCATGGACCGCTCTCTCGAAATTAACAGTAAACTGTCTGAGTCTGTTGTCATCAATTGACGGCGGAATGTACTGTGAAGTGAGGTTCACCGACAAATGACTCGCTGGTTCCCAGGTACAATCAGACACATGATACCCGTTTCATATGATATTCGTATCCCTGAAAATACCAAAACGATTGGGTTTGATGATCCCAAAGGACCAGTGGGTAATAACTACTGATTTGTAGTCGGGGCGACTTTTTACAGCTCACCACACAGCACTAAACAAATATTTCTAGGATTAGTAGAAGTAGTAATCTGTATTTCCTCCATTACATATATAGGAGAGCATATATATACAATAATACAAATAAGAATAAAAATCGAACAGGAAATGCAGCTTTCACAGAACACAATAAACCCAAAAACACGCAAAAAGGACAACACTGGCAATGTTAACAAAGAATAAAGGCATATGACGTCACAAACACAAAAGGGTTGACAATAGGACTACTGCCTTGGAACGGTCTGTGGCAATAAAAGACCGCTGGGGTTTAAACCAGTTCTAGGGTGTACCAAACCGCACACTTACCCTACTGTCATCCCAATAAAACGGGACAGTGTAAATAAAGAAATCCCCGCCAGCCTAATTAACATACAACTGAAAATTTTAGAAAAAACATACATAATGCATAAATCAGTCGTAATAAAGTAACACAGTAACACGCGCAGTCAATCACTTGTACATGCTCGAACATAATAATAAGTCATACAGAGCTGTATTATAATATCTTATAACACATGTCCTAACTGAAGACAAATGTTTGTATTTTAACTACACCAATACTATTTAATCCCAACTACTTTTGTGTGTGACTATAATATGACAATGCATAATTAAAAACCATGTGTACCATATTTACACTAATCGGTGGTCCATTTTCAAACTTGGTTTTCTTCCTCTAATTTCGAATAGGTGGTTCCACTACTACAGCCTTTAAAGGCTCCGAGTATTGTTTAATCCCCATTAGTAAGGATAAGTTGTCTGCTTTTAAATTTAGTCTCTTGACTGTAACTGCTCAACCCGGGACTAGAGGGCATGAACGGTAGCAAGCAGTTTTCACTACCGCTCATGAACAGTCTCAATCAAACCGAAACTGCAACATCTTTTGTATTTATCGTGTTCGACGATTTACAAATGTCTTCTTTCATACTCTTTTTTTGTAATTGTCGAACAGTGTTTGAATCCTGATAATAATATGTATATCTGTCCTCGAGGACCTTTAAGGATTAATTCTTTGTGCAGTTTTGATCCATTATTTTCTACTTTTGCACTGAACCTTTTTATCCTTCGGAGGCAAAACAGTTTTCCTAGATTCCCCTCTTAGAATTTGATGTTTGTAGGTGTACTTTATATATACATGTCTATATACAGTTTACTGTTTGTGTAGTAATGGAATATTGAATTTGTGTAATTATTTTAAATGTGGAATTTGGTTTTAAAAATATCTTATTTCAGAAGTTTACAGCATTTTGAATTCGCATTGAACACAACATGTTAAATGATTATAACAAATGCAAAATGCTTTTATTATTCTTCCCCTTGAATTTGAATATCGATTTGAAATGTGTGCATAAAAAATACTTTTTTTCTATATGAACATTTTTACTTCCCCACTCATAACCTTTAATTAAATGTGAAATATATTCAAAAGTCATAAAACAATTTTCTCGAGAACATCGTTATTTAAGTATCATATCTTCATATGGGTGAATAATTATATAATCGGATACTACCTACCTGGATAAGGCACTCGAAACCAATTTGATTCAAAGAGTACGTCCGCCTTTATGTCAGTACGTGCCAAGTATCCCCATTTAGATTGGTCGTTGGGGAAGACACCGGTGGCCGTGAGAATCACACATATGACCCACGCTACTATCATAGCCAGCAACACCTTATATTCAAACAGAAACAAAGAAGTTAGAATTAACACAGCTTTATTATATTTCAGATGTAAAAAGAGTATGAAAGGAGAAAATTAGAAATCTCCGAACACGATAAATACAAAAGGTATTGCATTTCGGTTTGATTGAGATAGTTCATGAACGGTAACGAACATTGCTCGCTATCGTTCACGCCCTCTAGCCTCGGGTTGAGCAAAACTCAATATTTAAAATGTAGGTAGTACGAATATTTGCATAAAAAAATGACTGAAAATGGTATGCATATGACGGTGAACATGGAACATTAAATGTAGTATTTTCATACCGTTCAATGGCCAGCGGCGTATGGTCACAGTTTCAAAATGGTTTGACTAAAACGAGAAAACAATAGGCGAATAAGCAAAATGGAATTTAGCTGATAGCATAGGTTACGAAGCCTGCGTATCACAAGTAACAGTCAAACGAATTAATTAAAGAGCAGACAACCTAACCATACTAAGGATGATTAAACAGTACTCGGAGCCTTTAAAGGCTGGAGTAGTGGAACCATCTATTCGAAATTAGAGGACGAAAACAAAGGACTACATTAAAAAAAGCAGACAGAAAATCTTAAGGGTGATTACACAATACTCAGAACCTTAAAAGTTAACATTTAAGCTTAACATCAAAATCACGTAGCAGTTTTGGCGAATACACTAAAATAGCCATCACAGACTTAGTACTTGAAGGAATTAACTAAAACGTGCAATTTATTGAATAACAGTCTGACAATTCATTTTATCAAAATTAAAAGAGCATTTGTAAACTGTAAAACTGTAAATACTTTTTAGTAGTGTGGTTAGTTAGATTTATTAGGACCACCATACGGAAAAAGGGCGTTTCGATGGTGTGGCCGTAAAAAGTCGTCCCGACTACAAATCAGTAGTGTTAATACTTACTGGTCCTTTAGGATCATCAAGCACAAGAGAATATCGCTTAAGCCGGTGCTAGGGGGCGTGAGAGATGTTGCACTTACATTACCTCTCATGAACAGACTAAATAAAACCGAGTCTGCTACTTTTATATCTTGTTTGTGTTTGTTGCTTCCAATGGATCCCCTTTTCAGTATTTATTGAAATTCACACTAGCGTTTGTTTAGTGCTGTGTGGCGTCCATAAACAAGTCGCCCCGACTACAAATCAGTAGTGTTATTACTTACTGGTCCTTTGGGATCATCAAACCCAATATTTGTGGCTTTAAAGTAGAATATCGCTTAAGCCGGTGCTAGGAGGCGTGAGAGGTGTTGCACTCGACATTACATCTCACGAACAGACTCAATAAAACCGAGTCTGCTACATTTATCTCTTGTTTGTGTTTGTTGCTTTCAATGGATCCCTTTTTCAGTATCTATTTAATACTTAGAACGATTGTATATGAATGAAATGTATAATTCTGACTAAATTGTCCCCTGTTATATACTGATCGATACCGTTATTCTACAGTGTGAACGTACTACTTTTCTTACTTACCGGAAACAGACTGAATATGGGCAAGCGCAGAGTTTTACAACCTTTCCGGTTATCAATTGTAAAACATGGTATCCGAATGTTTTTCAGATACTGAGAAAATAAACCAATAAGCACCATTGTCCTGAAAAAAGATAGTAATGTTGAAATCATTATATTGTTTAGTCGTTTGTTTTGTGTACGTAGAAGTTATAAGAAATACATCGTTCAAACAGCTTTATTGGTAATAAACAATTTTGTTTTGAGAACAGATTGATATGCTTTTGTAATGAATATATTTATATAATGACATCATGTCAGAAAACTATTCGGTATAAAACTGTATCCATAAGGCATGTGTTTTAATAATTTCTATTGCTGAAAATTTAATTAAAACGTTCAACGTGGCATTTTTAGAATAACCTTATTTCGTCAGCAATACTAGTAATGACACTATTTATGGTCGAGTTTTATAATATTCAAACAAAGTAGATATAAAAGGAAATTAAGCATTCAAAGACCACAACCCACCAAAAACAAACTAGAAACAAACAACAATTACAAGGCTAACTAAAAGGGAAGGTATGAAACAACACACACATAAAATGGTTGACAATGGGGCTTGGAACGATCAGTGGCAAAAACAGGCTGCTGGATTTAAAACAGATTCTAGGGTTCACTAAACTAAGTTGTTTTTATTGACACACTTTTTCTGTATATATTGGTTGATACTTATGTAGAGCGGCATACTTCAAATAATAGACTTTCGTTACAACTTACATGAGTGCGATGTACCAATGTTCGGACGCTTTGTCAGCCGCCTCAGCAAACAATGCAAGACCAATCAGCGATATAGTGGGTGTGATGGCGAGTGGGCCTATGAACTTGAGTATGAACCCCATAAGCCCCAGGAAGCCAATCACAACTTGTACGATCGAGGCAACGATTATAGCCCCTTGTACCTAAAACAAAAAAAGCATTCGCAACACCTCGTACACTGATTCTCAGCATTACTCGAATGTAAATCGAAGGTTTCCACATTGATAACGTCATCACGCCTTAGATTCCCGCCAAAACAAATTTGCATTCAAAATCAAATTTATCATTCAAAATTTGCAATGTCATTCAGCCGATTGCTCCAACAATAGTTTATTTACATGAAAGCAGTGATAAAACATTCATCTGCATTGTAAAAAACAAACATTAAACGCAAATTATACTTCAACACTGTGGCTAGCGGCCATATTGTTTACATAGCAACATTGCACTATTTTCTGTGCCGTTGCCTTCCGGCTAAAATGTCAAGATTTCGAACATACCGAAGCGTCGATCTACACACGAGAGGCGGGATCCCGAAGAATGACGTGATTGACCGAGTTTTCAAGATTGGTAAATAAAGGAAATGGAATGAGTCGTACATTCCTTTAACACATATTATTATGTCATATTGGGAGACCGGCATCAAGTTTCCTATAGCCGAGACTCAAGGCCACACGAGCAGAGGTAATCAGTATCACAGTGTAAGGTCTTATTTATTGATCTTCCTAGGACACAGTAAATATAAGTGGCTTTTTATTATTTATATAAAAGAAACTTACTCGCCAAATAACGGCAAAATTTCACAACATACCCGTTTATCAAAACTTTATCTAGGTGGTTTTGATTTTGTAACTCTTTAATTTGACGCTCCGGTTTGGCGTTTGTCTTGGCGGTTTATATTATGTCTATAGAGTTTGGATTATACCCCGTCATCAGTAGGTAATGGAAACGGTTGTACAATTTGGCTGTTGTTATCTGGTTAGCTAAGTTAAGACAAGATGGCTAAAACTCCTTGCTATAAAGTACGATAATTAGATATATCGAATATGAACATCCTGGTGAGTTACCTCTCTAAGACGTTGTTGCCATAGTTCCCTGTGTTCGTCACTTCCGGGTATAGGTAGTGTTGAGTTGCTTAGCGTAGAATCATCTGAAAAAGAAATGCGAAACATATGTGCATTTATATAATAAACATAATAAAATAATAAGGAAAATGGTCCTGTTGAAATCATAGCACCCAAATGCAATGGTATAGTAGGTCCGCACTGCACCACAAACAAAGAGCAATTAAATATATAATGAAATGGACGATATCCAACACAGAGTGGTGAAGACAGGGTTACCGACTTGGAACGGTCAGTAGGCGATATGGCCTACTGGTTAGCTTAATTCGATTTTCTGTGTTCGCAACCTCGTTATTATCCCGTCTTCAGAGCCCAGAATGACATGACAGTGTAAATCAAAGTACTTCCCATCAAAAGGAAATCTCTAACAATAAAGTCCACATTCAGAGAAATTTGCAAACGATAGACGTATGTGTTGTAAACATATGTAAAAACATGCATAATTAGAAACACCTCAGGATGCATTTGGAATTACACTGAACAGCCACAGCAGTTGCTGTCAAAGAGAAAACCAACCTACGGTACGACCTGAGGGACGACATTTCATGAAGCAACCTTCCCTTTCAGGGTTTCAGAAGATGTAATCTAGGAGTCCATCGAGGATGTCCGGTCATCGCACAAGGGAAAAGTGAAACGTACTGACTGACTGTAGATGGGTCAATCACCAAGCATGAAGTGCGTTGCAATAATAACTTTTCTAACGAATTTCTTGATTAATTTTGTAAAGTGGTCAGGATATCAGCCAGACCTCTTTAATTTCCAAAGCTTGTAGATCACATCTTCATAGAATAAAGGTTGTGATATTCCTAGTCGCAGAAAAGTTGTTAGCTTGGTGTTGCACTTCTCCAGTAGGGTAGTCTGTGATAACGAAAACATTGCTAAACATGTTCACTTGATTTCGATCATTGAACTCCTTAAAGCTGTCCGGCCATGTTTTGCTTCATGAACATGTTTATGTTTATTTAAATCGAAATCAATGCACAACAATAGCTATTTACAATTCACACATTGCTATATCTGCGAAAATCGAGAATAAGATTTTATTTGATGACGTAGAACACTTTGAACAGGTAAATTAATCCACAGGTAAATGTATTTATCAATTATCTGGCAATAGTTGTGCAGCTAAACAATTCAGATTTACCTAATTTCTCCGTGCAGTCACGCAGTGGTAAAAGTAGTGTACGTCAGGCAAATACTACTTATTTTTTACATACAACTTAGTAGCGGTTTTCAATATAATTATGTTTCTCTCCGAGACTATCAAGAAATGTTCATATGATGTCTAAGAGTTAAATTTGTTAATTGATAATACTACAAAAGGGTGGCCATTCAACTTCAACATGCCCTAGCAAAACGAATGATCGGAATCACAAAACACATTGAATACTTCTCGTGCTAACTAATTTAACAGCTTTGTTTATGACTTTGTTTTTTGAACTCTTGCCGTTGTAATTTTACTTATTAAATGCGTCAAAACGATCGCCATTCAAACCAAATGGTGCCCAGAATTAAAAAAAATGACATATTATAACAAATCGAATGTCGCTCCGATTCAGTAGTGTTAATACATGCAGGTCCTTTGGGATACCCAAGCCCGATCTTTGTGGCTATAAAGTATAATACGGCTTCAGCCGGTGCTAAGAGACGGGCTATGAGTTGCGCCTTTTATTACCTATCATAAACAGTCTCAATAAAACCGAGTCGCCTACTTTTCTGTCTTGATTTTCTTTGTTGCTTCCAATGGATCCACTTTTCAGTATTTATTGACATTCACACACGCGTTTGTTTCGTGCTGTTAGGCGCCTGTAAAATGTCGCAACGACTACAAAGCAGTAGTGCTATTACTTACTGGTTAAGGGCTCCGTATGTGATTTCCAAATGGAGTCAAATGCGAATAAATAATAAAAGTGGCATACAAACATAATATAGGTATAGAAACCGAACAGAAAAGTAGCATTCAAGGACGACAGTCAACCACAAACACACACCGAAACAAAGAACAAATTTAAAGATGAATAAAAGGTCAAATAAGACATCACCAACACAAAAGTGAATGTGATTGGTGCAAGAAAGAAATTCAATGTCGTAATTATGTCTATAATATCGTGTATTTCTTAAAAATTAATGTTTCCCTGTATAGTTATAAAATTGCATCTCAATAACTCTGCCAAAAGCATGCCATGTCCAGAAGGCAATGTTTGTCCAGGATGTGTATATAAATGAAGTTGTGAAATCAACAGTTGTGGTGTCAAATATACATTATAGTTTGGTTTAAACTTATTTATTTTACATCTATTGTAACGAAAGCGGTCGGAACTTATTTTAATCACTGTCGATGTCTTTCTGGGTAGAACCAGAACTAAGCAAATGCGGGTAACGTGTCGTGCTCAGGGCCACTATATATATGGTTATGGCGGGGATAGAACCCACGGCATTTCGATCCTGGGTCCAACGCTCTACTACTAGACCACTGCGTTCCACATCAGGGTTTAATTACAGTTGACAGGTTACAATAAAACAATTATTGATTATGTTGATGTATACATTCTAGATACGATTTTGTACTTTGTGTTTGCATTTTTATCTCAAAACTGCCCCTTGCACCGGCTTAAGCTGTATTCCTCTCCAAAGCCACCTATATTGTGCGCGTTGATCCCAGATGACCAGTAAAAATAACACTACTGATTTGTAGCACGGGGAGACCTTTTACACCCGCCGCAATACACTAAACGAACGCTAGTGTGAATGTTAATACATATTGATTTGAAAGCAACAAATACAGCCAAGTCGAACGGGCAATGTAGCATTCACAGAAACGACACTTACAATGATATATAAAAAGGCAAGGTATGTGACATCAAATACATAAAAGTTGACAATAGGAATACCGCTTTTGAACGGTCAGGGGCAAAAATACCGCTTTTTTAACCAGCTTCTATTCTATGGTGCACCAAACCTCACCCTAGAGGTTAAGTATACGTTAAACTAAATATACGTTAAGAAACATAAACTCCATGAGAAGTTGCTCCGCGAACATCCCCGTCTAAGTGGTGACAATTAACAATGTCGAAGTTTAAATCATCTGCACATACAGAGAATTAGAAAAGGATATACTGATACTGCAAATATATATGAGGTTAAGTATACGTTCAACTAAATATACGTTAAGAAACATAAACTCCATGAGAAGTTGCTCCGGGAACATCCCCGTCTAAGTGGTGACAATTAACAATGTTGAAGTTTAAATCATCTGCACATAATACTGATACTGCAAAGATATATGAGCAAGTTCTGCCCCCCGCCAGTTTAAATCATCTGCAACCCCCCCCCCCCCCCCCCTACCCTACCCCCACATAGAAAACTTAATTGTTCTAGGTTTCTGTATATAGCTAATCATTAAAACAAAATCTGAAACTGTCTGTACAAGACTTGTCCCATATTTGACACATAGATGATTATTTATATATAAATATAAAAAGCATAGACAACTACAAAGCAAGTTCTCAATGACTTGGCAGAAGCCAGAGCAACAATACAACAAACCATTAAGGGTACGACAAGACAAGAATTAAGACAAACTCTATGCTAGTAGTAATGCCTGTATCATTCACACAAAGTTAAGTTTGACTTAAAAAAATAAGTTTGACACACATTCATTTCAGAATAAGGTATTGTTATTCTATTTTTGGTTTCCATGTTAACCGTCATATGCATACCATCTCCGTGATGGCTCAAATTTATGTACTACTGGCATTTTAAATATTGAGTTCTGCTCAACACGGGGCTAGAGGGCGTGAACGGTAGCAAGCACTTTTCACTACCGTTCATGAACAGTTTCAATCAAACCGAGACTGAAGGTGGCGGCGGTAGAACGTCTCTCCGTGCCTGCAATCAGAACTGTTATTCATTCCGATCTTAGGAGATCGCTGAACCAGATATTTACAGATATCGGTGGTACATTTTAAAATAAGTTTGGTTTCTTACTTGAATTTCGAATAGGTGGTTCCACTACTCCAGCATTTAAAGGTTCTGAGTATTGTTTAATCACCCTTAGGATATGTTGCCTGCTTTTTAATTTAGTCTTTTGACTGTTACCTGTGTTACGCCGGCTTTATAACCTCTGCTCCCAGTTAAATTCCATTTTGTTTATTTCGCCCATTGTTTTTTGTTTAGGGCAACGCGTTTTGTTAGAAACTGGGACCATACGCCACTGGTCACTGAATGGTGTGAAAATACCGCATTGAAAGTACCATTTTCTCCGTCACATGCATACCATCTTCGGGATGGCTCAAATTTATGTACTACTGACATTTTAAATATTGAGTTCTGCTCAATCCAGGGCTAGAGGGTGTTGCTACAGGGCATGAACGGTAGCAAGCACTTTTCACTACCGTTCATGAACATTTTCAATCAAACCGAGACTGCAACATATTTTGTATTTATCGTGTTCGACGATTTCCAAATTTCTCCGTTCATACTTTTTTTAAAAATCAACCCTTCATATCCCTACTATTAGTAGAACACATGTCTATTTAAAGAAACAAGAGCATATTTATAGTAACATGGTTATAACTATTTCAATAAAGACCAAATCAAAGGCAATTACATAAAACAAGACATAACATGAAACATGAGGTACATGGACATTATATACTTAGTCTGGCCTCTATGTAAGGACATTTCCATTTCGGTAACGCCAGCATGGCGAGTGTAGGAGTCAAAAACGAAAACGTGGCCCCCTGTACGATTGGCAATCTGAAACACAGTAACACACAGAAGTAAAAAAATAAGACGATGGACGTAACATAATCTCGAATATCAGAATGAATTTCCAATCGACATTGAATCTGAATTTCGAATACAAAATAATTGAGGTTGGACACAGGACCTTAATTTTGTGTATCAATATATATATATTATTTTCATTATTATTATATCAGAGTTACTATTTTTATTTTATTCTTAGCAATAATACAGTGAATTTTAGCAATGAAATAAAATCACCATAGTTCGGGACCCAGGCCATCTGATATAGAATTCGTTTACCCGGTCGGACATACTCCTCATTAGTATATGTGTTGGAGGTTTCGAAAAATAATGTTGCGATAATTGTACAGACCGCATTACGCAATGGCAACGTAATTCCTACGGAGGTCCATTCTTTACATTGAATCACACATGTAACACAAACTGTAAATACAAATGTCGTTTGAAATTATTTCCTTTTTCCAGGGACATACACTCGCATGTATATTATGTCTCTGTTTTTTCTTTTTAAATTAATATACTCTACTTTATGACAAATAAATACATTCACTTCCGGTGTAAATTATACGGTGTATGCAATTTATTCAGTGCTTCTTTTTCCACTAAGTCTCAAAAGTTTATAATTCATTCTCATCACTAAATTCAGTTTCCTGGTTCTGCTGCTCACGGTCGCATATTCCAAATTCGCCGGTGCACATACATACCACAATACACGGAAAGGATGCCATGGATCTGAGCATGACTTGAGGCTTTTCGACTTTTTGCACTTGCAAAATGTTTCCTTTAGCAAAGCCGGACGTGGTGGTTTTTCCATCATGAATGGAAGTAGCTTCCAGTTAATAACATCTCTACCAAGTTCTACTGGGCTAGGGAGGCAAATGTTATTTAGGTGTGCTCTTTTGTATATCGCAAGTTGATACAAAGTACATGAAACTTAAAGGCATCTTCCGTTGGTGGTAGAGATCTGACATCTGCTTTACTTGGAACAAATAAATGAGCATGTAGAACGTCAAGAGAAGCAAAATCCTGCCTTCCATACAAAGAGACAAAGAACAGTATAGCCTGATTAATGACCGAATTGGACTTTTTCATATTTGTGCTGGATGTACAAACTGTTCTATGTGTGGAAACTGACTAATCATAGTCAGAGCAATTCTGGCAGCCCGCTTCTTCCCTCGCATGTACGGATAACTTACATCGTTCTATGCGCGTTGACTCTTCTGTCGTATTGCTTTCGGAAAACAATTCAAAATGTATTGAGGCTTCTATCAGACCACATTTCTTGCAATGATATTTACCGCGTTTACGTGCAAAACGCGGAAATAACATATTGCAATTAGAGTAGCGAGTCGCTTGAACGCACACGGTATATGTATGCATATTGTATAGCACATGTGTACAGGTAATATTAAACAACTAATCAGTTTAATTCATTATGGTTTTTACGAAAAATATTAGCAAAATAAAGATGTTTGCTTTTTTGAATTAAGGCGGTCTACGTTACTTTAACGTGACGTCATAACGTTATGCGAAGAGGATCATTTTCGCAACATTTTCGAATAGCTCAATGTTTTTTCTTCAGGAAATCTTAAGTTTTAGGAGTATGTCCAGCCGGGTAAACCTAAAGTTGTTTTTTACGAGATATATCGATCTGGGTCTTTAACTTCCAGCACCACCACCGCCGCCGCCACCAGTACCAAAACTAATTATACTACTACTACTACGACTACGACTACGACTACAACAACAACAACAACAACAACAACAACAACAACAACAACAACAATTATAATAATTATAATAATATACTACTAATAGTCTACAACTACTATGAATATTAATTAAAAGAATAATAACCTTATACCAAATGTAGTCTGCAGAAGCGTCGAAACCCCTGCCACGACCAGTGACGTTCCTATCAGCTCCCCGAGACCGACTAGATCACTGTCCATGCATAGGGGCGTGCTCAGGAACAAAGGCAGTATTACCTGACCCCCAATGGCGGTCAGGAAGTGCTGTGATCCGAGAAAGATGCATAAGCATAATGGCGGTACTTCGTCAACAGAATAGAACACGCGCTTCTTCTGGTTAAATGCATCAGGTTTAGTCTCATCCTTTTCAACATCTTTCACGTCTTCGGAGACAATGAACACTTTTTCTTCTCCTGTTTCACCAAATTCGTTCATTGTGTTAATGAATGATACTTACACTACACTTGCAAATGTATCTACATACTATCCTTATAGCTACTGTGGTTTATTTTCAAGCAGCGTGGTTTGGAATATTGATTGTGACTTAATTAATACTGAAATATTAACTGTATAATATCACTTAGGCCAATTAAAAATAATGTATCACTTAGGTAAGCATGAAAGTGTAAATTTCCACAATGTAACGACACTTTGCTTGTTTTAAATAAATGTTTTGGTGAAAATTAAATGTTACAACCTATTTTACTGTTCTAATTTAAAAATGCATATGCAATAAAAAGGTTATTAGATTTATATTGGGATATATGCTCGTTCATTAATATTGCGCTCCTAAAGTACCGAGCTAAAACGGATTCCTTATTATTAGCAATATGCTGAATGTTTTCTTGGGAGATCAGTTCATGGCTTCCGCTTTCTGGAATAATACCATTGATATCATGATTGGTTACTTACAACGTGGTCACACTATCAATAGCGATTATAATGCCACTGAATTGCGTAAATTAAGAGAAGCTATCAAAGTCAAACGTCGAGGAAAACTCTGGGCAGGTGAGCCTTTGCTCAAATAAGAATCGCGTGGGCGAGATTTTGCTACAGATGATGAGATGAGATGTGCTGTGGAGGTCTATTTGGAGGGCCAAGGTAAAAACTTCTATGAAGATGGCATTGAATCGTTGACTTAAGTGTCTGAAGTCTCAGGAGATTATGTTAAAAAAAGATATGCTAGAAATAGTAAGTATTATACAGGTGATGGTGAGGCCACGAAGTTTGAATGACCCTTGTGAAAATACAAAATTCCAGCCTTTAAAAGTTTGAGCATTGTTTAATCACCCTTAGGATACTTAAATATGTTGTCTGTTTTTCAATTTAGTATCTTGACTGTTACATATGATACGCAGGCTTCATAACCTCTGCTCCCAGCTAAATTCCATTTTGTTTATTGCGCACATTGTTTTCTCGTTTAGGGCAAAGCATTTTGTATGAAAATGGGACCATATACCGCCAGCCATGGAATGGCATGATATATACCACATTGAAGGTTTTATGTTCACCATCATATTCATACCATCTTTGGGATGGCTCAATTTTTTGTACTATTGGCATTTTAAAAACAACGTATTTATTGCTGCTCAACCCGGAGCTATAGAGAGCAAACGGTAAAAAGTATGTTTCACCGCCGTTCGTGAACAGTCTCACTCAAACCGAGACTGCAGTATTTTTTGTATTTATCGTGTTCGGCGATTTTCAAATTACCACTTCCATACTCTTGTTAGAGCCTATGCATTAGCTGTATATCAGATAATACAAATGAAAAGAATAGTTTCTCTTCGTAAACCAATACAATTGGTGTTTGACCGAATGCATACGCCTAGATTATACGAATATTTCATGGGTATCCGGTGAGAATAGGGAATGCCAACCCGAGGTATAAGTGTTTTTATCGTAACCGAGGCTCTGCCGAGGTTCCGACTAAAACACTTATACCGAGGGTTGGAATTCCCTATCTGAACCGAATACCCATGATAGATTCCTTTTCTTGCATATCAGAGACATGTTGTCGCCCATAGCTACTAACGTTTTGCATGTTTTCCAACATACCGGATGTTGGTGCGCTAGTGAATTTTATCTCGACCCTAGGGTTAGATTGAAATTATAATTGTTTAAATCGGATTCGAGACATTATCAAGTCGCCAACAAAAATAGTTATACTAAGGGTTGGCATGTTCCTATCTGTAACAGATACTTTGACATTTTGTGCGATTCGGTGTGGTAGGGGAGCCATATTGATTTTGCGCTTTCTGTCTGTTTCTCTGTCTGTTTCTTTCTCTGTCTGTTTTTCTGTCTGTGTCACAAACGATGTCCGATCAATAACTAGAGAATGATTGGACCTAGGGTCCTCAAACTTGGAAGGATGGTTGGTCATGACAAGTAGATGACCCCTATTGATTTTGGGGTCACTAGGTCAAAGGTCAAGGTTGCGGTGACATTGACTATCAAAACGATGTCCGATCAATAACTAGAGAATAGTTGGACCTAGGGTCCTCAAACTTGGAAGGATGGTTGGTTATGACAAGTAGATGACCCTATTGATTTTGGGGTCACTAGGTCAAAGGTCAAGGTTACGGTGACATTGACTATCAAAACGATGTCCGATCAATAACTAGAGAATGATTGGACCTAGGGTCCTCAAACTTGGAAGGATGATTGGTCATGACAAATAGATGACCCCGATTGATTTTGGGGTCACTAGGTCAAAGGTCAAGGTTGCGGTGACATTGACTATCAAAACGATGTCCGATCAATAACTAGAGAATGGTTGGACCCAGGGTCCTCAAACTTGGAAGGATGGTTGGTCATGACAAGTAGATGACCCCTATTGATTTTGGGGTCACTAGGTCATAGGTCAAGGTTGCGGTGACATTGACTATCAAAACGATGTCCGATCAATAACTAGAGAATGGTTGGACCTAGGGTCCTCAAACTTGGAAGGATGGTTGGTCATGACAAGTAGATGACCCCTTTTGATTTTGGGGTCATTAGGTCAAAGGTCAAGGTTGCGGTGACATTGACTATCAAAACGATGTCCGATCAATAGCTAGAGAATGGTTGGACCTAGGGTCCTCAAACTTGAAAGGATGGTTGGTCATGACCAGTAGATGACCCCTATTTTTTTTTTTTTGTTTAATATTTTTTAAAAAATATTTAACTTTTTTTTTTTTTTTTTTTTTTAATAATTTTTATTTTTTTTTTATTTTTTTATTTTTTTTTTTTTTAATTTTTGCATAAAAAGTTTTAGGGTCGGCCCCTTAAACAAGTAGGGTCGGTCGGGTTACCTGAACCACACATATTTTTTTATGTGGCCTTACTGATACAGATAGTAGATACAGTCACAGGGATATTGAATATCAAAACGACCTCAGATCAATAGAGGACGGTTGGACCTAGAGTCGTTAATTATGCCTGTTCGGGCTAGTGGGGGAGCCATACGTTTTTGTCCCATGGACAATAACAATTTCTAGTTCTTTTGTGAGATTCGGTGAAGATCGGGATATCTACAAGAGGTATATTTGTTTCAGTCGGAACCTAGGCTCTGTGGAGGTTCCAATTACAACTGCCATTACGAGGGTTGATTCTATCTGAACTAGTTACCTATGACTGGTTCTTTATTTCTTATTTTGTGTGTCGATGTCGCCAACTGCTAACGTAAATCACGCATTTCGAAAACATTAGCTCGATTAAATTTTGAGTAGATTTGGGAATGTGGATTATTGTTTTTTTCTTATCCCTTTTTAATGACTGTCATATTGGATGACGCTCGATGAGACAAAGAAATCACAAATCAGAACGAATTTGCAAACTTAATATTGTTTAACGCTCATCAACACGTTTCAGGTTATTTGTATCAACCCCAGAGAGAGGGTAGGATACATGCACATCCGGAACCTTTCCCTACTCGTAATAACGAATATATTCCTATGGTTCTTCAACGTGCTTTGTATGATAAATTCCGATACACGGGAACGCTCAATTACGTCCCCGTCCGACGGACTAGGCTTAAGGAAAGTGTTTTGTCTAAGAACACACCAACGAAACTTTCCAGATTTCAAATAAAACCCATTGGGCCGCGCCAGTTTCGCGAACGGACATCACCATACTCATTCATAGTGCCTTAATTGTAAACGTATTTGTTTGACTTTTCCCTAAATATATTTATGCTATTTAAAGCAGCTTTCCCGTCAACAACAGCCACATTTAAGAACAGATGTTTAGTTTAATAATATTTTATTGCTGATATGTTACAATACATCAATTCAACATCGCACTATTCCTAGAAACATATGCATATGGATTGAACTACAAGTTATTACAACATTAGTTACAATTCTCTCCACTGTGGCTGAAAAAGTGTACGTGATTATCGGTTTGAAATTGTAACAATACATTTAAATATAAATTTGATAAGGAAAAACGAAGAAAAAAAATCCAAAAATTTAAACTCTGCCGTGCCATTCTACCCCCACGCAATATCCACCGAAATAACAGCACATATCCCCGTTCAGGCTGATAGAAACTTAGCGACAGTTGATATAGACAAAATACAACGTTATATTGATACAAAGGTAAGGAATTTGGAATTGTTTAGTGTTTTTAACATAGTTTTGAACTTGAGTAAATAGAATATGATTTTCCTCGTCCGTTAGTTGGTCGATGCCGTATAAAAGTTTGTGAGTACTTAACGGATGAAATATACGAGTGTCTATAAATAATTGCCGTCTTTCATTTCTGAAAATTACACATCTAAACAAATAATGCTCAACATCTTCAAAACCATCACCACATATACAACTGGGATTATCACTCAAATGATTAAGATAGAGATCAGCGTTTAAATTGCTGCAATTGTTTTAAAACTCGAAAGGGCATTGGGGTACGCCGGCAGGGAGTTTTTATTTCAGAAAAAGAAGAACCAGCGAAAACTCTTTGTTTACGATCAGTTATATAATTATTTGTCCAATTAATAAGGTTGCATTATCTCATTTTTGCCTGAAATGACATGTTGTCGGAGTTTAAAAATTAAAGATGCCAGATACGATCGAAAGCTTTGGATATATCAAAACATACCATACCTATTAATTTGTTTTCATCAATCGCTTTGCATATTTGATTATAAATATATCAATTAGCTGGTAAACTGTTGAGTGACCAGGTAAGAAACCAGTCTGGTTTTTAAATATTAAATTATTGGTAAGCAAAAAGTTACAAATATGTTTGAATATCTCGCGTTCCATAACTTTTCCAACGCACTAATTAACGATATTGGTCTATAGTTTGATGGTGAATCTTTATCACCTGATTTAAATAGTGGCATAACATTAGCTAATTTCCAGCATTGTGGAAAAATGCTTTCTTGAATTGAACGATTAAACAGAATACACAGGGGGCGACATATTGTTTTTGAAGTTTCTTTCAGGACTCGATGACTTATTTCATCTGGCCCACTAGCTTTATTTATCCCTAAATTTGTTAGGATATCAGAAATTTCATTTTCAGTAATATTAATATTATTGATAGTCATCGTCTTAGGTATAAATTGTGGTAGCGTGGCATCGGTGTCGTCAACAGTTGATATTGACGTAAAAAAGTCATTCAATAAATTTGCCTTTTTCTCGTCAGATACAGAAGATAAACTATCGTTGTTCTTTAAAGTTGGTATAACGTAACAACTGTTAGCGGTTTCTTTTAATTAACAATTTGAATATTTTCAATTACTGTCGCGGATTTGTAGAATTCATATCACTTAGAGAAAATTCAAGTTGATTAAAAAATTAGCTTTTTTCATATTATTAACTTTATTTCGAAAGTCTTTATATAAGCGCCAATCAGACTGATTGCCTGTACGTAAAGCTTTTGATTTTTTTTCTATCGCGTTTACGAGATCTGAATTATACCAAAGCTTATCATTGGACGAATTATTACGAAACTAGTTGGAATGCATTCCTTCATGAGATCGGGGAGTTTAATAATAAAACTATTTGCATCGATATCTACAGAATCTGTATGCAAAAATGTCCAGTCTGTTGATCTAATCAAATTATTCAACTTTTCAAAATCAGCGCTTTTGTAATTCCAGACTCTTCTTTGAAACGGTATATTTATACAAAGATCACTTTTAATGAAAGCATATGTACTATAATGATCACTGATAAGATTGGCTGTCTGATAAACGCCAGAATCATAAGAAGTTAAATGATTAGAAGAGCAGATGTACATCGTTTCTAAAGAAGGATAAAAATATCGGACAGGGAAAGCAGCATTCAAGGACGACAGTCAACCACAAAACACAAAATCAAACACGCAAACAGACAAACGAAAAGGCAAAAGTAATAAAAAATGCAAACGACATCACAAACACAAAAGGGTTGACAATAGGGCTACCGCCTTGGAACGGTCAGTGGCAAAGTAGGCCACTGGGGGTTTAAACCGGTTCTAGGGTGCACCAAACCTCACACTTACCCTACTGTCAGCCCATTAAAACAGGACAGTGTAAATAAAGAAATCCCCGCCATGATTTAATCTCTAACCAACAAGGTCTAAGCATCAATAGGCAATATAAGTAAAACACAAATATGCTCGTGTAAATATAATACAAACAAACAATAGCCTAGACAGCCACAATGAAGGTACTCAATGACTTGGCAGAAGCCAGAGCAACAAGAGAATTAACCATTAAGGGCACGACAGGAAAGATTATAGACAAACATCAAACGCCACCGTCCCAATGGGCTTTAGATAGGCGTCATCATAGGGTCCACAGCCTGTCCGGTCATCGTACAATTAAAAAGGAAAGCAAAGTGGCGAACTGTAAAAGGGTCCACCACTAAGCATGCAGAACGTTGCAAAATGATAGGGTCATAACCTCTTTTGATAAACTTTTTAACAAGTTTAACAAAGATAATATGAAAGTGATCATGACCATGAATCTTACGAAGTTTATAAATCACATCACCATAGAAGTCAGGTTGTGATAGTCCTTGTCGCAGAAGAGTCCTTAAATTACTTTTATATTTGGAAAGAAGATCAGGGTTACGATAATAAAATTTTGCAAAGGTTTTGCGAAGTTTATGGTAACGGTAACACTGATTGAGTAGCTTTTTAGTTATACAAAGATTACGAATATTAAAGTCCTCAACTCGAGTACAAGCTCTTGAAAAACGAATAAGTTGAGACACATACACCCCACAAGAAGTTGCTCGGGGAACATCCCCATCTAAACCTACGGCGACTAAGTATATATAACTTACATATTTTGAGAATCCAAACTCTATAGACACAATATAAACGGCTTTAACCAGCCAGGGCACACCCCGAAACTGGAGCGTAGAATTAAGCGTTACCATTTACACATATGCAATCAAATGTGTTGCAAAAACCTGTCAATAAAAATATACTTTTAATCGGCAGATATACATTATTATATGACCTAAACACTTAATAAACGGTTTTCTTAACGTAATTTTCCCGTTATTTGGCGGGTTAGTTACTTTAAGTTGCCGTCTGTGCCAATACCTGAGAATGCATACTATGGCCAGTATAAGACAAGCGCGATACAAGTTGACCTAAAACATGCCTTTAATCTTTTTATAAGAATTGGACGTGCGGTTGATTTAAAAAATTTACTGCCATATATTATGCAAACATGTTAGGCCACAAGGTCTAAAAACATTAGTTACGGCCGTCCCCAATACAATATATGACAAAAATGTGAATGGCTAAGAAAATAGTTGCATAGTATATGGTTTAACAATCAACATTTACTTGAATATAGCTGCGATCAGTTCCATTTGCTGTTAGTTGCTGTCAAATATGGTATACAGACAAGAAATAGGACGTGCACTTGTGGAGGAGATATCTATTGAAATGTCAATCATGTTATATCTGTATATGCTATTTCTGTTTTTAGTGATGGTGACTATCTTGGATAATGATATATAATGACATATGATGACGTACAAACAGACGCCATTGAAATCCATACAGAGGATACTCATACTAGACAGACGCCAAATAGACGCCAGCCAATGCGAACAATTCTGAACTGAACACATTTGTTTTATATATTCACGATCATAACCAGATGAATTGTAGAGAGAAACTTGATATTTTCATTTTAACAAACTGGTTTACAGCGTATTTCTTAGTTTCATAGCCAAATTATCTCGTAATATATTTCGAAAGTAAACATAACATTATGGCGATCTGAATCGCAAATAGTCTCATGAGTGGCTGAATTCAAGAACTTAATCAATTTCAACATTTCATCACGCATTCGTGACATTGATAAAAGTAAATTCCGTGATGAATAAACTACCGAGTAAAAATCGGAACTGCATGCTGATGTTCATCGTGACGTGTCGACGACCTCTTACAGACTAAGCGATTACATATACAGTGGCCTAGTGGTAGTGTCCGCTTCGCATGCGGGGTGATCGTGGGTCCAATCAACGTCCGGGTTATACCAAAGATTCAAACAAACGGTAGAAGTAGCACCCTTGCTTGATGTTTATCATATACATTGTAGTTCTAGGAATGGTCGTCCCGGTGTCAGTATAATGTGACTGGGTTGGGTATCATGTCATATCTCTACGGTGTTATATTCCAGTATGGCAGCAGTATAAAGTCGAGCATCGAGCTCACAGTTGCAAGTAGACACAATCATTAAATGACTGAAATATGGTTAAAAGCGACATTAAGCTCCATAAATACATACCGCAAACGATTGTTGAACCTTACGGGATAAATTATTAAACTGCATTAAAACATCGTTTTGCCTAATTGGTCCTAAATTTACAATATATCTTTTTTTTAGAGTGTATTTATATTTATTTGTGTGTACAATGCGAGAAAGAACGCATAACATTTGTAGAATTCAACAAAGTATTTTTTTTCTTTTACAAAGATTGGGACTTCGTTCCAACCCCAGAGTAAAGCATATATGAAGGATGTAATATGTTCCATATCGTAATGACCCTACTAAGCGTTCATGTTCATCAATACATTGTGTAACTGTATCATATCAAACTACATTTTGTAACTGTACCATATCAACCTACATTGTGTAAATGTACCATATCAAACTACATTGTGTAACTGTACCATATCAAACTACATTGTGTAACTGTATCATATCAAACTACATTGTGTAACTGTACCATATCAAACTACATTTTGTAACTGTACCATATCAAACTACATTGTGTAACTGTACCATATCAACCTACATTGTGTAACTGTACCATATCAAACTACATTGTGTAACTGTACCATATCAAACTACATTGTGTAACTGTACCATATCAAACTACATTGTGTAACTGTACCATACCAAACTTTCAATATCAGCACACTTTAATCTTTAGTATGCTGCACTGTCTCTGAATAATAAATATGCTTTAATTGTATTTATGTTCCCTCACACACAAGGTCAATAGTTGACACTAATTACAAAGTAACACGCGCTCATCTAATATATGACCCACAATACAACACAATAACTGCTCTACATTATACTGAATAAAATCCCTAATTACTAACTTTTGTATCTTAACTAATTCTCTTATTTTAAAGATATTTTAGAACAGTTGTGTGATAAGTATTTTGTTTTGTCTTAACATCGCTATTGCATTCGCTACGATGAATCATTTTTTTCATTTCATTTTCCGATGAATAACATTACCTTCGGAATACCAAACGTTGTTCATACCCCAATGAAAACCAAAAGAGCGCATTTCATTCCTAAAGTAAAACATTATTCTTTTTTTATTTAAATTGTTACATCATTTGAGAGTTCCTCTTTCTTTGAAAACATGAAATATGCTGATAAAACACATGCATCGAAGTCCGCTTAAAGATATAAACTTCTTAACATAAAAGTTTGACCCATGTATTGCAGATGTTTCGTCTATGTGAAACATGGATATTCCTAAATTACCTTCCTTTTAACTAAATATCGTTTGACATTCAAGTAACTATACTCGTATTTCAGCGTTTATTTCAAATATTTCGAAAATGTCTTTATGCTTTTGCATTTGTAGTTAAATGTTAGTAAAACATGATGTCAAATGATTTTAGTTAGCATATTTTAGAATCAGGAACATCGGAAGTTGCACTAATTCGAAGTACTTAACAACTTCCTATATACCCAGTTGTATATGTTTATTAAACACATTGGCTTGAAAGCTTTAAAATGTGTTCATGAAATCAGAGCAGACGATTTAAACTCGATATTTTGAAGTTCAACCGTATCATAATCAAGCGTGAAATACACAAAACATTGAGAATATTATTCGCATATTCGTAGGTTTGTACTTAAGAGTTTTGACTAGCATACAATACGAGATTAAGCTGCGTCCCAAAGACTGCTAACCACACTTACGTGTATGACATTTTAAGTATTGATGTTACGCGAATTACACACGCAATTATTCCTACTGTGTCCCAATTTCTACTTTGCGCACGGAACTTTCCCTAATAGCACGGATCATTGCTAAAAATAGATTTCATTCGTACACATATGTATGTTTTTGTCCGAAAACAGATCGGGAATCTATTGAATTTGGTTGTTGTTCTATTGTTCAGTGGCACGATATTGTCTTATCGTGTGACGTCAATATCTAGCTGCGCTATTGTAATGCGTATTTTGGGAATTCCGATATTGCCGGGCATTTTAACAATTATTTTGAGCAGAACAATTCCGGAATCGTGATAAGTCTTTTAGATTTCAAAAGGCTAAATCAAATTTGTTTGAGCAGGGTCACTAAAAGTGTTACGGTTGTGGCTATGCCATGTGATACATTTGTTTGCAGGGTCTTGGGTTATGTGCCACAGAAGGTGTATTTCGTTATTTTATTGTTGGCAAGGGGATCATTCTGAGTGGCTGAATTCAAGTGTTTTAATAAATTTCAACATTTCGTTAAGCATTGGTGAGTAAATTCCGTGATGAATAAACTACCGAGTAAAAACCTAAACTGCATGTTGATGTTCATCGTGACGTGTGTCGATGACCTCTTAGAGACTATGCGATTACGTATACAGTGGCCTAGTGGTAGTGGTAGCCTAGTGGTAGTGTCCGCCTCTCATGCGGGGATCGTGGGTCCAATCAACGTCCGGGTCATACCAAAGATTCAAACAAATGGTAGAAGTAGCACCTTTGCTTGATGTTTATCATATACATGTTAGTTCTAGAACTGGTCGTCCCGGTGATAGTATAATGTGACTGGGTGGGGTATCATGTCATGTGTCTTCGGCGATGTATTCCAGTGTGGTATCACTATACAAACCGAACAGGAAAAGTAGAATTCAAGGACGACAGTCAATCACAAACACACACAGAAACAAAGAACAACTTTAAAGATGAATCAAATGCAAGATAATACATCACAAACACAAAAGAGTTGATAATAGGGTTACCGCCTTGGAACGGTCAGTGGTAAAAAAGCCGCTGGGGGTTAACATAGACCCATAAGAAGTAGCTCGGGGGATAATTATAATTAACAATATCAAAAGTAAAATAATCTCTTTTGTCATAGATTTTACTAATTATTTCGCCATTTTCAGTAGAGAGAGGTAAGTCAAGAAAAGAAGCGACAGTATCAAAAATGTTAGCTTTGTTGAGTTGAAGTTCTTTAGGAAAGATATTATAAAGATGAGCATTGAGCACACTACTACAAGTATACACAGGCGTCATATAACTGAAATATTGTTTAAAGCGAAGTTAGGCCCCATACACCCTAAATTTACAATATACGTTTGTTTAAAGTGCATTTACATTTATTTGTGTGTACAATGCAAGAAAACAACATACAATTGGTAGAATTCAGAAAATTATCGTTCCCTTTTACTGAGATAGGGAATTCGTTCCATTCCTCCAGAATAACGCATATATGAATGATATAATATATTCCATATAGCAATGATCCTTGGGAGTTTTCATGTTCGTCAATAAATTGTGTACGCTTGAAATATCAGCACACACGCACACACTATGTTTTAGTAAGTTGCACCGCCGCCCTGGATAATAATATTAAACTGTATTTATGATCCTGCATGCACCAATGTCTATATGACACTAATTACACAGTGACACGCTCTCATCTATCAGACCAACAGAATAATTAAATTTCAATGTTGATTAAATGCTCTACCTTATTTAGGTTATTTAGAGTCGCTCCAGGAGAGAGTAAAAAATGATATATTACGGAATTACTTATGACAACTATTATCACCGGCTTTAAATAACGACACATGTCGAATAGAGACCAAGTAATGTTTGACGGTTTTGTATTCGACTATATAATTAATCATGTTTGCAAAACGTTTATATTACGTCATCCGGTTAATGTCTTGTTTAGCAAAAGGAATTGAAATCGAACCAATCAGAATAATTGACCAATCAAATTGATTAACCAGTCAGAATGGGCAAGGCTTTCTTTATAAGCCTCTGCAGCCAGTAAGTCATGCTGCAACAAGACAGCCTGTAGAAGAAGACGGAGCGGGGTCTCTAACGTAGAGCTTGCAGATCGTGTACACCTGGCAAACGCCACGGAAACAATGTATTGTGCACTCAGCGCAGAGTTCAGTAGGCAGCCCGGCCGTGTTGTAACTTGTCACCGGCGGGCTATCACTCGGCCGGCGTCCGAGGAAGGCAACTCATAATTGCCTACCAGCGTAGAGGATTTAGTACAGCAACACCTAGCGGGTGTAGGATCCACACGCTGACACCAGCACACGACACTCACCGCCACATCGAAACCTACACAGAGCGACAGCGGCACGACACTTCACACAACAATGTAAACGACATCCATGACAACCTACATATATATCCTTCAGATAAAGTCCAGACATAATGCAGAGTCATTTTACAATCATAGTTGCTGATTTTGTTAATTATGTGAGTTGATTATTTGTACTTCAAGCAAGTAGTTTTCGGCTCAGTCGTTCAAGACCGTTCGGTACACGTTACAACAATATAATGCAGACATTCCTATCCATGAAGCCGCATACTCTAAACAGGTTGAGTAATACACACGTTTTGGCGAGACATGTTCTTCTTCGGGAAATAGCATTTTGTTAGATACTGGGACCATACGCCGCTGGACAAGGAATAATGACAGTAAATATAGCATGTCCACCGCCTTATGCATGCCATCTTCGGGATGGTTACTTTTTTTATTATTTATTTTATGAATATTGAGTTCTGCTCAACCCGGGGCTAGGAGACGTGAGCGGTAGCAAGCACATTTCACTACCGCTCTTAATCAAACCGAGACTGCAATATTTCGTATTTATCGTGTTCGGTCGTTTCCAAAGGTCCACTCTCATACTCTTTTTTTAGTCTGATTCATTGAACTATCTTTTTATTTAGGCAGTATACCATTTCCTATAGAAGCCAGTATTTTAATTTGATTAAGTAATTCGATTCGGTTTTCAAATGTGCGTCCATATATATAATACGACTTTAGGCTGCACTATATCGTATGTCCAAAAGACGGCTAACCACACTTACATGTGTGACAGTTTAAGTATTGATGTTACTCGAAATTGTACACGAAACTATTCCTACTGTCTCCCAATTTCTACTGCGAACGGAACTTTCCGTATTTGTAATGCGCATTTTGGGAATTCCGATTATGCCGGAGATTTTAAGAATTATTCTAGTCATGTGATACATTTGTTTGCGGAGTCTTGGGTTATAGTATGCGCCAGATGTTTACTCTAGTCCTTTTAACTTCTTACATAAACAGCTTCAGAACATCACATTTGGAAAATGATTGGTCAGGGAATCATTCTTTCAGCCAAAACAATCAGGATTTCAAAGAAACTTCACCGGAAGTTGAACAGAGAACCGTTGCCTTTTTTCCATCTTGAAACTACTTCATGTGGACAATAAGCACAACTGTTTTAGGTAGGAAACTTATTTATCTATTTTACGAGGTCGTCGACACACGCCACGACGAGTTACCTCACCATAAAAAACACGTAATATAATTTGTTTTTTATTTTAACAAAAGTCACACATTCTCTATACAATTTGTATCACTGGTCATTGCAATGAATTTAACTGTATTGCTGTTTAGTGATTCATCAACGTATTAGATTACAGGTTCTGTTGGCTGAATAGGTGTATGGGCCTAATGTACCTACCTGGGAAAATAACACCAAGAGGCCCACCTCTCCCGGTCAATAACCTGTTAATTGCATGCGTTACTACTAAATAGGAGATGTTTGGTAGTAGTGAGAATACATTTGAGATAATGGTGTACATATATTTTTCAACGAAAATAATCCAGTGTCAGTTTAAAAGTTTTAACTAAAACATGATGCACCCAATAAATAAATATAAAACATTTACACATTTCTTACAGGACAGACAAAGTACTACTCTTTTATTTCAACTAGTTATTTATATAACATACAGCAGTGTTTTACCCCAAAAAGGAATCTAAGGACACACATATTGAAGTTTGGGTACTCTCAATATTTAACAAATAATGTATGGTGCTGAGGTCTATATGCACATATAGATATAAAATTCAAACAGGAAAAGCAGCATTCAAGGACGACAGTCAGCCACACACAAACACAGAAACAAAGAACAAATCTAAAGATGAATAAAATGCCAAATAAGACATCACAAACACAAAAGGGTTGAAAATAGGGCTACCGCATTGGAACGGTTGGTGGTAAAAAAGGATTCTGGGGGTTTAAACCAGGTTCTAGGGTGCACCAAACCTCACACTTACCCTACTGCCAACCCAATAAAACGGGACAGTGTAAATAAAGAAATCTCCGCCCTATTCTCTAACCTGCAAGGCAGCATTAATAGGCAAAATAAGTAAAACACAAAGATGCTCGTGTATATACGAATATAAAAACAAAAAAAAATAATCAGCGAAGCTTATGGCAGTATGTGACATATGATTTTTTTAATGTACGGTGTCTCGCTTTGTGAGAAACTTACAATGCGAACACACCTTGCTAGTTTATATAGTGTTTGCTACTCTGCAACTCATATTTAAATTATACTACTGGACACATTTTAGCACTGAATAATTGTCCAGCATTATTATCAGTATGATTTTTTTTTTTAGATCTCTAGATAAATAAACATAAACGAATGCACTTGTAACATGTAGTTCCCTTTGAAAATGTCAACTAAAGTCAACTATGGAACGGGACGAATCATGACCTGTGGGCTTCGCTTCGCGAAGCTTACCAAAATATTTATTTAAAGTTCGGGGCTTCGCTTCGCGCGAAGTTCAATACTTTATACGGACAAAGCTCGACTTCAGCAGGTCGGGCGAAGCCCGACTATAGGTTACAAGTATGTACACGTATGTAAACGAATAAATATGGTAAACTCACTAACACTAATTTTCATAATGCGTCCAACTTCAATTTCATCTCCAATGTAATGGCGGCAATTACCGAAAAAAGTCCAAAACCCCCGCGAAGTAAATGTTCAAGTAAGACAATACAGACGGGCAAAGCTCGACAAATGAGCCACCGCAAAAGCGCGAAGCCCCGAAATTAAAAAAAAAGTCACAAAGTTACATTACCCCTAAGGTTCGATCAGCGAAGTTCCAAATTATTCATCTTTACGACATTATGTGGGCCATTTTGATATTCACCGCGTTCTTCATGTCCAAAGTTCACCTCGTCCGGCCTGCTTCAGATTATTTTAGTACACCCTATGGCACTATACAATATCGGCTATAAAAACAGCCTAAAAACACACTGCCTAAGTATTTTAAATGTCAATCTCGTGTTAGAAAAGTTCCAGTACTCTAGACAATCTCAATGAATCATTATATAGAAACGTGAGCAGATCCATGTTTTAAATTTTAGAGTGAGTGAAATCATGCAGCAACATGGCATTTTGTTAATACTCTCGCATTTATAGAATACCAGATTTATTTATTATTTATTCTTTCTGTGGGGAGAGCGGGGTCTGGATGGTGGAGGGAGTATGGGGAGACGTAATCATCATCTTCGTTAACTCTTTTTCTGAGTATATATAGATTATTCCCCCCCACCACCCCTTCTACTTTTATGTGGTTACTTGGCAACATCGGCTAAGCAGATATCTATTACCAAGGTGCAGGTTGAATTTATGTGCAACATCGGAAGTCTTCGCCGGTGATTTAAAATATAACAAGTATTTACACTATACGTAAGAGTTAATGACGACTTAGAAGTTACCACAATGGTGGACTGCTACTTTGAAGTTTTTTTTTCTGTTAAGCTGTTATTGGCGAAATTTCTTTTTTTGTTATCTGTTATTGAGAATTAATCTTTATTACCTGTTATCAAATTCTACCTCCACGCACCACCACCCACACAAACCCCCTCCATCCCACACACAATTAACTATATCGAAGTACTTTGCCCGTTATCTAGGTAGTGCCTATTTCATATTAATTATTAAATTTTCACGAATTACTTAAAAGTTTACTCCGGACTACATGTTTAGCTAGGCCCAAATGACAACCTAGGCCCGATGTTTCACTTATTATAGCGGGGTTGGGGTGGGGTTGAGGTGCGTGGAGGCATGATCCTTCGGACTTTTTATTTCATTTTAGAATACATTAGGTAAGTAAGCTGTCATGGATGCATCTGAAAATACCCCCATCCTCTTCCCCATTGCCAGACCCTATCATGCGTTTGTCTAACGTTTACTTGCGAGCAACATCAACATATACCAAAGCAATTAGCACATGTTCACGCACATGACGTCATGTTAACAATATCGCATGACGTCATGTTTAACGTTAGTTGTTGATGCACCAGTTACCCCTACTCAAGTCTTGATGTCGCATGCTACTTCTCACAAGTTAAAAGTAAGAGATTTACATTTAATTAACTTGAAAATACGTTTATTGATGCAAGTCTGAATCCGCGTACCATACGGCGTACTGAAAAATCTGAAACAGGCCGGACGAGGTAAACTCCGGACATGAAGAACGCGGTCGACACACTGTCGTAAAGATGAATATTTTGGGGATAATATAAATGTGTTTTTTTATTTGCGGGGCTTCGCGCTTTAGCCGAATCTCTGTGGCTCGTTTGTCGAGCGTTACTCATCCGTATTGTTTTGACAACTTCGTGAAAGTTTGCTTTGTGGATTTTTTTGACTTTTTACGGTAATCGCCACCATTACCGAACAAGTGTTTACTAGAGGACAACTTCGATGCCGGGCTGCGCCCGGCGGGAATTGTCCAACAACTGGGTGTTCTGCCCCCACCACTAAACAATACCGTCATATATAGCCTAACATTTGCCGAAGTTGACGTAAAACATCATTCAACCAACCAAAATCCCTCTCCTGTCATTACATGTTGCTTACGAATGAGAAGGGATGTAAAATCAAGTTATTATGTTTCCGGAATTAGGAAATCCACCTTTGTTTCATATTCTCGCTTATTTGTAGAAACTTTCACAAACAATCTAAATTCTGCCTCTCCGACCACTATATCAACCGTTGATTCTGCATTATCCAGCCACCCTCCTTCTGGTGGATTCTCCTCGATGGAACCCAAGAATGTACTTGTTTCATCAGTTGTGTACTTTGGTGATTTCACTGCTGATTGATATAGCCTTGTTGCGAAAATTGTGTCTTCTTTGTCGATTCTTGTTTTGCATTTACATAGGTTGTAGCTGAAAATCTTTGACCATACCTTAGAATGTCACCTTTTTTAATTACAGGTCTGAAAACATTTTTGCATAAAACTCTGTTGTCGCGAGTCAATTTAGTCTTCGCGATGTGTTCCAACCTTGAAATCCTCACAAATGGCGACACCATATGTGAACCGTGATATTCTGCCGGCGATGACTTGAGGTTTTGTTCCCAGTAAACTCTCTCCTTTAAGAACAGCCAACACTGGATCTTCCGAAACAATAATCGTGTGCCCCGGAAACTCGTTCTGGATACTTTCGTAGATGTATGTTGATTTTGCCAGGCCATCGACCATGATGACAGTTTTAATGTCTGATATTTCTCCAATTATACGATGTAATTCAGAGTTAACTCCTTCGATACATCCCTTGAAGAAACCTTTAAGAAACTTATTTTGGAGTTGCAATTTACCGTCATCTCTTTCGAATGCAACATGTTTAAACTTGGAAGATGAAAGATGATCTTCCCTTTTCAGGAGACTCTCGACGTGACGTTGTAATAGAGAACGGAAGATCTTTGTCTGTTGACGAGATTGTGAATTTGAGCCCTTCTATTTTCCTTTGCATTTGTAGAGATTTTGCATGAGATTGTTTCGTCCATTTAATAAAAACCAGTCCAAAACTATTATTTAAAAATGAAATAAAACTGTCATTAAACTTTACTCCTCCTTGGTTATTGCCGACTGCATTGAAGAGCTCATACACTCTTCCGTCTTCTGTATTTTCATGCGTCGCTATATCGACTGTTGCACCTGATATTGTACATACCTTTGTCTTTAAGCTTTTTTTTGCTATTTCTAAAGTCCATAGCAACGCTAGTTGGGAACATAAACAATGTCGATGAAGATCCATTTCTAAGTTCCACACCAACCCACGCTTTAAAACATGTAGACACATATGTAAAAGGGTTGGGCAACAATTCTGACACTAATTCAGTCAACCTCTCCTTCTGTTACTTAATTCTGTTTTATACTGTTTGAAAGTATTACTCAATGTCTAAGCAACTTACATGTATGGCAGGAACTGTTCGGGAGAATGATAGTCAAGGTATACACATTGACAAATGTTCTGGTATATATGGAATTTGAGTTATTTTTTAAAAACAAGTTTGGTCATTCTGTACTGATTTGTTAAAGTCTAAATGTCATATTATGGGAAGTGCTGCATAATCATAATGATGAAGGATACTAACCATATTTAATAATAAAGCTCGAATGTTAACACCTTAATTGATACTTTACACAAATGATAAATGTATAAAGGAGGAAAATCTTTTACGGGCAATCACGCAGAATCGGTATTTGTATAAACATACACATGTGTGTACAAACAAATTAGAAAGTTGCAATACATGCATTGATAATTATAAATGGGCTGTTGTTAAAGATAATGAAATGTATCTTTAATATGTGTTGCAACACGGTGAGGTGACCGTAAATACATTATCGCATCATCGTGGTTACCCTCACCTCCTAAATCAACTACGATGTAACGGAAGCCAACAGGAAGTTTGTCGAAAGATATTCCTTTGTCAACGTCTCCCTTAATACGCAGTGATGCGTGTCGACACTGCACAGAGGCGGTTTCTGGCTCGAGGACCAGTCACAGATGTTCACCTTGAATTCCGGTCTAAAGCAGATTTTAAAATTAATAAATAATGCGTGGACCAAAGCATTATGTATTATTGTTGTATATTATAACCTATCTAAGCATTCAAACAATATACAGTAAAATACTGAAATATACATTTTTCATAAAAATAATAATCAAAACAAGTGTAAATTATGAATAGTTATTTCTGCACTCCGTAAATATAGCTCATCAGACTGGAATCCGTTTTAATATTATACACTTATAACAGTAAATCAAATCAAATAACAGGTAACATAAAATATGACATTTTTACGATATTTGTGGTGAGCACAAACATCATTTTTCGTCATTCGATACAGATTGTGGATAACAGATAACAGTAAATAATTATTCTCAATAATGTTCCGATAACAACCATTGTCTGTAATATCAATAAAATTGTCACCAACTTGTCAAACCTATACAAAAGCGGATCCGCCATTGGCCGATTTTTTTTGCTTTAGAAAATACTGCGTATGTAGAACTATCTATTTAAGCCAAGGTAAATAAAAACGACAAATCTACATATAAGATCGATAAGTTCGAAAACCAGCTATATCGGACCAGGAATACCAGAGTTATGTGCCCTTGAATTATTGAAAAAATCATTTTCAGCCTTGTGAACACTCTATTACCTTCATTTTATATTCGATCTTTTCCAAACTAGGCAAGATGAAAACCAACCAGATCGAATCAGTAACACCGGGATTATGCCCTTTTTTTAATATTTGGTCATGTACACTGGAAACCCCAGGTATGCCTCAAATCTCACTGAGGCATTTTATTTTCCATGAGAACCTTGGTTTATGGGTAATTATTATTATAATTTTTTTTAAAAATAAATAAATAAATAATTCTAGTAAGAAACCTTTGTTCTTTTTTCTTTAATTGTGAGCTTTATCTGTGAGCTTAGGTGCCCTTGTTGGATAAGTTTTACATAGAGTTATAGGGAAGCACTACAAGAGATAAAGGTTTAATAAGTGTATCAGCTTATGGATCCTCTACCAAGTTTGTTCGTTTGTTCAAAAGGTGTCCCTGGGGTCACATTTGGCCCCACCACAGGGGTCACAGTTTTATATAGACTTATATAGGGAAAACTTCAAATACCTTCTTCCCTGAAACTTTAAGAGTCAAAGGTTTAATATTCTGTATTTACCATCAGCTTATTATCCTCTACCAAGTTTGTTCAAATGGTGACCCTGGGGTCAAATTTGGACCCGCCCCAGGGGTCACAGTTTTACTTAGACTGATATAGGGAAAAACTTAAAAAATATTCTTCTCTGAAACTAAAGAGCTAAATGTTTAATATTTTGTATCTATTATCAGCTTATGTTCCTCTAAAAGGTTTGTTCAAATGGAGACCCTGGGGTCTAATTTGGCCCCACCCCAGGGCTAACAGTTTTTACATACATTCATACATGTATTTACACTCAGCCTATGGTCCTCTACCAAATTTGGGGTCACATATTTTACATAGAGTTACATAGGGAAACATTTATTCTCGGAAACTACAAGAGCCATAGGTTTAATATTTTGTATTAATTTTACCATCAGCTTTGGTCGTCTACCAAGTTTGTTCAAATGGTGACCCTGGAGTCCAATATGGCCCTGTCCCCGGTGTCACATGTTTTACATATACTTATATAGGGACAAACTTTCGTAATTTCGTAGGTTTTCCTTTCGTAATTTAAAATCGGGAATTCAGGAATTTCATAATAATTTTGTTCTAGTTCCTGCAGATAAAGCAGCAAATAAGGTAATTATTGTTTGACGCCTACATTACATCAATGATTTATCTCTGGAACTCGGCAGCACCAATTCGTATACTCCAGTTAATTCTACTGAGGATGATGTTGTGTCCGCACATATCACTCGGTGCACTACTTCCAAGGCTGGTGTAAACGATAAGCAAAATAAACTGCCTACTATGTACTGGATTCCTAAATTACATAAAAATCCGTATACGGTTTGCTTTATTTCGAATTTTAGTGCCTGCACCACAACACACATCTCCAAACTTTTAACTTCTTGTCTTACTGCCGTTAAAGATCATGTTAAACTATATTGTGATAAAACTTATGAAAACTCTGGGATTACTTTATTTTGGTCTATAAAAAATTCAGGAGACGTTATTGATAAAATGTTCAAATAAAGATCAAGTTTTATGACTTCTCTACACTATATACAACCTTACCACATCATCTTATTAAAGACAAGCTAATTTCTCTTATTCAAAAAAACATTCGCTAGAGAAAATACTATATTTTTGGCATAAAATAATATTAAAGCGTTTTTTACTAACTGCAGTTTAGACAATTATACTATGTGGACTTGCTATGAAATTTGTGAAGCACTCATCTTCCTATTAGATAATATTTTCGTCAGGTATGGAACCATCGTTTATAGACAAATTGTTGGTATCCCTATTGGTACGAACTGTGCACCACTTGTCGCAGATTTGTTTTTATTTTGCTATGAAAGAAATTTCATGTTGAGTCTTTCACCAGATACCCAGGCAGATGTTATTGAAGACTTTAATGACACCTCTCGGTATCTGGATGACATATTGAACATTGACAACCCTTCCTTTCCAACTGTGGTTAATACTATTTATCCTAAAGAACTTCAGCTTAACAAAGCTAATATATCTGATAATAACGCTTCTTTTCTTGATTTATTCTCGATTGAAAATGGTGAACTAATTAGCAAAATCTATGACAAGAGAGATGATTTTAATTTTGACATTGTTAATTATCCCCACTTGGATGGGGATGTTCCCCGGGCAACTTCTTTTGGGGTGTATGTTTCTCAACTTATTCGTTTTTCTAGAGCTTGTACTCGAGTTGAGGACTTTAATATTCGTAATCTTTGTATAACTAAAAAGCTACTCAATCAGGGTTACCGTTACCATAAACTTCATAAAACCTTTGCAAAATTGTATTATCGTAACCCTGATCTTCTTTCCAAATATAGAATTAATTTAAGGACTCTTCTGCGACAAGGACTATCACAACCTGACTTCTATGGTGATGTGATTTATAAACTTCGTAAGATTCTTGGTCATGATCACTTTCATACTATCTTTGTTAATCTTGTTATTTTGCAACGTACTGCATGCTTGGTGGTGGACCCTTTTACAGTTCGCCACTATGCTTTCCTCTTTAATTGTACGATGACCGAGCAGGGTGTGGACTCTTTGATGACGCCTACCTAAAGCCCATTGGGACGGTGACGTTTGATGTTTGTCTATGATCTTTCTTGTCATGCCCTTAATGGTTTATTCTCTTGTTGCTCTGGCTTCTGCCAAGTCATTGAGTACCTTCATTGTGGCTTTCTAGGCTATTGTTTTTTTGTTCTTTTTGTGTTATATTTACACGAGCATATTTGTGTTTCGCTTATATTGCCTATTGATGCTGCCTTGTTGGTTAGAGATTAGGTCATGGCAGGGATTTCTTTATTTACACTGTCCCGTTTTAATGGAATGAGAGTAGGATAAGTGTGAGGTTTGAACCGCCAGTGGCATACTTTGCCACTGACCGTTCCAAGGCGGTAGCCCTATTGTCAACCCTTTTGTGTTTGTGATGTCGTTTGCATTTATTATTACTTTTGCCTTCTAGTTTGTCTGTTTGCGTGTTTGTTTCTATGTTTTGTGGTTGACTGTCCTCCTTAAATGCTACTTTCCCTGTCCGATCTTTTATATTTCCTTAAAAAATCTTCTTCTCTGAAATTACAGGAGCCAACGGTATTTTGTATTTACACTCAGCTTATGGTTCTCTACCAAGACAGATAAAAATATCGGACAGGGAAAGCAGCATTCAAGGACGACAGTCAAGTGGCATACTTTGCCACTGACCGTTCCAAGGCGGTAGCCCTATTGTCAACCCTTTTGTGTTTGTGATGTCGTTTGCATTTATTATTACTTTTGCCTTCTAGTTTGTCTGTTTGCGTGTTTGTTTCTATGTTTTGTGGTTGACTGTCCTCCTTAAATGCTACTTTCCCTGTCCGATCTTTTATATTTCCTTAAAAAATCTTCTTCTCTGAAATTACAGGAGCCAACGGTATTTTGTATTTACACTCAGCTTATGGTTCTCTACCAAGACAGATAAAAATATCGGACAGGGAAAGCAGCATTCAAGGACGACAGTCAACCACAAAACACAAAAACAAACACGCAAACAGACAAACGAGAAGGCAAAAGTAATAAAAAATGTAAACGACATCACAAACACAAAAGGGTTGACAATAGGGCTACCGCCTTGGAACGGTTAGTGGCAACAAAGGCCACTGGGGGTTTAAACCGGTTCTAGGGTGCACCATACCTCACACTTACACTACTGTCATCCCATTAAAACAGGACAGTGTAAATAAAGAAATCCCCGCCATGATCTAATCTCTAACCAACAAGGCAGCATCAATAGGCAATATAAGTAAAACACAAATATGCTCGTGTAAATATAATACAAAAAAAACACAATAGCCTAGAAAGCCACATTGAAGGTACTCAATGACTTGGCAGAAGCCAGAGCAACAAGAGAATTAAATGGTCCTCCAAATTGAAAAATAAAGTTATTTTAAATGAAAGCTTATTATAAAAGCATGTCAATGTCATCGTCCGTTTTCTCAAAAACCGTTGATAAATGCAAGTTTTACAGGTATGAAGTTTACCTGTACACAAAAAAAACTGGTGCGCGATCGATCTTCGGAAAATGACGTCATAAGGGACGACCAATCACATCTTCCGTACAAACTACCTAATTTACATAATCAGTTATGGCGCGTATCTATGTGTAAACAAACCGTTACTCTTGTTGGATGTCCATTTTTCTCATATAGCCTAAGTGTTTTAAACCCTGGAATATTATTGATGTGTTCGTGTCTTCATCATGGTGAAAGGTGCTCATTAAGCTTTTGTAGAAAAAGTAAACAGGAAGGCAGTGTAAGTCTACACACATTTCCATGTTGCCGTCATCGAACTAAATGGATTGAACTTGTTTTGCAAAACGGTGTGAAATGGAATTTTTTTCAGAGCACTCTCGCGTATGTTCGGACCATTTTACTGAGAAAGATTTTGATGACTCTTATGAAACGAAGAAGAGATTACATTAACTCTATCAGTTCAGACGGGATAACATAGTTATTTTTTTTGGTGTCCGGAAATATAACTTTCCAAAATTAATTCATATTTGCCAATGTCCAAATATTTTGAGAGGGAACGGTAAATTAACATTCTACGGTAAGTATTTTTAACTGTGATTTTCGGGGCAATCTCACCTTCGTTGTTTACGGTAATTACGAAAATCCATCCATTAATGATCACTTATTGGTAATTATGCGGCTATTCTATAAACTGTCTAAAATTACGGTACTCAACTTGGGCAAACTGTAAAACCTGTGAAATCAGTACACCGAGACACACTTTACACGCGGGTAGAGTGGGTCATGCCTTTGAATTTTGCGGTGAGTGAGCGGTACACTGTTTGATCTGTGGAACTGTCACGTTCTAGTCACAAGTGTAGTTATATGCTGGCTAATGCGGAGTGTGTAATAGTATACTGGGCTATATGCGATTCAATCCACAACAGTGATCTAATAAAAAATGTGTAAACAATGAACTAATGAACAATTATGACATCTAGTTTATTATATTAAATTATTATATTTTGTTTGAAATGTAGCAATGAACTTTATTGAATAATGAGACAATGCAATTTTAAAACATGTTGATTATTTTATTACAAAATAAAAACATACAAGGTATTGCAGAAAATAAATTAAAATGATAAAATAGTCGTGTTCTTTATCCATTTAATTGCACCATCATGTTATTCCTCAAATCGAAGCTAAAAAACAAAGCATGCCATGCTTATAGTATGAAATAAAAAATAGTTCATGTGTCTGTAGAAACAGACAACAAATCGCACAGCACTTTACCTGTGTGAGCGAGACCTATTTGTTTGGTGGTAATGCCAGATAATGGAATGGCCCACTAGCTACGACAGCGACAACACAAAACAACCCGTAACACCTACATTGGAATGGTTTTACCTGGTTTAGACAATTGTTTCAACACGCGCCTGACCGATTACACAAAATTATAGCGTGGGTCAGTAATAATGTAATTGTTTCAAAATGGCTCGTTAATAACAGTAAAAAATCACGATCAACTTTTTATTTAAATGCATCAAACAAGTTACAATTAAATTCATTGAAGTATATTTTGCTGTCTCTGTTGGTAATTATCGAGATGCAATTTGAAGTCGTTGATCGTAATTTTAACCTGTCATTTTCGTCGAATAATTCATCTTTTCCCGATGTCCGAATTTATAAAAGCATCAAAACTATTGAAATAAGATTGATTTCTTAATATGTCCGAGCACTAGTTTTCTTCTTTTCTTCAATTAATTAGGTGTCCGGAATTAATGAGTGTCCGGACTCATTGAGTAAATGCAGTAGGTATCAAAACTTAAAACCAATGCTGAAACCTGACGCAATTCACCGATTCTCCGATTTGCAGACCCACAGACGGAGACACAGTCACAGGATGAAGACATTGACAAATCTAATATCATGAGTTTATTTGTATTATTCGTTTATTGTTTTCATTTATACTTTATACGCTCAGAATCAAAGTGGATGGGGTACACAAAATGTTGATTGTCCACGTCGCTCGCATTGTTTACTTGGTTTGTGTCCGCCATTTTGGTTTCTAACGAACCATAGGTAATGCGTGACATCAACGGGTTTTTTCCATTCGGCTGTTTCCGTGAAACCTCAGTTACGTTTCCGTGACAGGTGTGTATTAGGGGCAAATGTGCCGTATGGATTCGTGATTTACCGATGAACGAATAGGTTTACGATTTTGACCGAAGTATTTTTAGAAACTGCTAATCATTATCTTTGTAATACAAAGGAAAGTTATTTCAATTTGGAGGACCCTTTAACCATTAAGGGCTCAACAGGAAAGATCATAGACAAACATCAAACGCCACCGTCCCAATGGGCTTTAGGTAGGCGTCATCATAGGGTCCACAGCCTGTCCGGTCATCGTACAATTAAAGAGGAAAGCATAGTGGCGAACTGTAAAAGGGTCCACCACCAAGCATGCAGTACGTTGCAAAATGATAGGGTCATAACCTCTTTTGATAAACTTTTTAACAAGTTTAACAAAGATAGTATAAAAGTGATCATGACCATGAATCTAACGAAGTTTATAAATCACATCACCATAGAAGTCAGGTTGTGATAGTCCTTGTCGCAGAAGAGTCCTTAAGTCCACATAGTATAATTGTCTAAACTGCCGTTAGTAAAAAACGCTTTAATATTATTACATGCCAAAAATGTAGTATTTTCTCTAGCGAATGTTTTTTTAATAACAGAAATTAGGTTGTCTTTAATAAGATGATGTGGTAAGGTTGTATATAGTGTAGAGAAGTCATAAGTACTAATTGATGACACTTGACCTTTATTGAAAAAATTTATCAAGAACGTCTCCTGAATTTTTTATAGACCAAAATAAATTAATCCCAGAGTTTTCATAAGTTTTATCACAATATAGTTTAACGTGATCTTTAACGGCAGTAAGACAAGAAGTTAAAAGTTTGGAGATGTTTGTTGTGGTGCAGGCACTAGAATTAGAAATTCAAATGGTGACCCTGGGTTCAAGTTTGACCCCGCCCCCGAGTCACATGTCAAACTTGGTTTGAGTGTTTATATTAACAAAAGTTTGACTTGTTTTAAAGCTAACCAAACTTGAGCCAAATGCATTCCTCACCCTATATCTTGGTAATTGAAAACACTTTATAAAAAAGTAGGTTGATACTGCCATATCTGACACACAATCCTTCTATCTACCCCCACCTGACTCTGTGGTTGCTGACATACCTATTAAATATAATAAATACTTATATTAAATGACATATGAGGTCTGACTCTGTGGTTGCTGACATACCTAGAAAGTAATAATAAATACTAATATTAAATGACAAATGATGTCTGACTCTGTGGTTGCTGACATACCTATTAAAATATAATACATACTAATATTAAATGACATATGAGGTCTGACTCTGTGGTTGCTGACATACCTATTAAATATAATAAATACTAATATTAAATGACATACGAAGTTTGACTCTGTGGTTGCTGACATATCTACTAAATATAATAAATACTAAGTATTAAATGACATGTGAAGTCTGACTCTGTGGTTGCTGACATGCCTACTAAGTATAATAAATACTAGCATTAAATGACATATAAAACATTTACATATGAGGCTCATTTTATTTCGGCAAGCCTCAGAAACATAAGTCAAGCTCAAAGGAATAAATAAAGAATATGAGAATATTGCTGTATAAAGAATGACGAGTTAAACATATTTCTTAATATTTTACATTAGTATTTAAGGTGATATTTATGGTTATGAGCAGTTTGCGTCGGACTTACTAATACTAACGAATGCAACACAACTTCAAAGTGAAAAACAAAGCTATACATAATAAGGTGTCAAGCAAGTTAGGTAGATCTGAAACTATTTTGGTTATTGTTTTTAACAACACGTAAATAAAAATAAGTAAAAATGTCGAACAGGAAATGCAGCTTTCACAGAACACAGTAAACCCCAAAACACACGCAAAAGGACAAACATGAATGGCAATGTTAACGAAGAATAAAGGCATATGACGTCACAAACACAAAAGGGTTGACAATAGGGCTACCGCCTTGGAATGGTCAGTAGCAAACAATGCCACCGGGTTTTTTAAACCAGGTTCAGGGGTGCACCAAACCTCACACTTACTCTACTGTCACCCCAGTAAAACGGGACAGTGTAAATAAAGAAATCCCCGCCATGAACTATTCCCTAACCAACAAGGCAGCATTAATAGACAATATAAGTAAAACACAAATATGCTCGTGTATATATAAATACAAACAAACAATAGCATAGAAAGTCAAAAAGACGGTACTGAATGACTTGGCCGAAGCCAAAGCAACAAGAGAATAAATCATTTAGGGCACGATAAGACAAGCTTGCAGACAAATATCAAACGTCACCGTCCTTTTAGGCTTTAGGTAGACGTCATCATAGGGTCCACAGCCTGTCCGGCCATAGTACAATTAATGAGGAAAGCATAGTGGCGAACTGTAAAAGGGTCCACCACCAAGCATGCAGTGCGTTTCAAAATGATAGGGTCATAACCTCTTTTGAGAAACCTTTTAACAAGTTTAACGAAGATAGTATGAAAGTAATTATGACCAAGGATCTTACGAAGTTTGTAAATCTCGTCACCATAGAAGTCAGGTTGTGAAAGTCCTTGTCGCAGAAAAGTTCTTAAATTACTTTTATATTTGGAAATAAGATCAGGGTTACAATAATATATTTTTGCAATGCTTTTACGAAGTTTATGGTAACGGTAGCCCTGATGGTAGCCCTGATGGAGTATGCCAAACAATTCATGAGAGAAGTAGCAAAAAATTTAAAGGAATATGTTTTAATAAGTGTTACTGTGTCAGTAGCTTACAAGACAGGTATACCAAACTATTATAACTGGTGGTGGAAAAATCGTGCCTCAATCTAGACTCGAACCCAGGGTGTCTAGTTTACCGTACCCTCGCCCTACCTGAACCCGGTTACGATAATATTTATGCAGGAGAACCACTACTGGTGCTTTTCTGGATGCTCCCTGACAATCCCCAAATGGCCGTTTCACAACCGGGACTCGAACCTAGTGTCTCTGGTTTACGAAACTAGCGCTCTTCCAACTGAGCTATCGAGGACACGCGGTCAGGAATCGATTATTCGCCATTTACCTGCACCCGGTTTCAGTAATATACAAACAACAATTATTGTACTGTAACATAAGGATACATTTGTTAATGTCGTACGAGTGTATACATAATATGCTTAAACAAAGCGACGTTGTTGGAATCAGCGAGACATATATTAGAATAACTCAAGAGAGAATACAAATTATATTAGTTTTGCTTGGATTAAAACGTTTTATAACTTAATCGTATATATATTTGTATTGTATCAAGTGTTTGTAGAATTAAAGGTGAACGTTAGCATGTTGTGCAACATAGCGGACATATATAGCTGAGTAGCAAATCACCGGTAGTGCACTGATCCCTTAATAGATTAAAATTCATCTTAATTTGCTCTTAATGATACAGTATATAAGATGTACATTACCGATGTTGTGTGTTCAATGTGAGTTTTGTACTGTCGATTTCTAATTTCGCGCATCTAGTTGTTACGAGCATAATTCGTAATATTATACCTTATTTACATCTCCTCCTTTGAACAAATCTCGTGATCCAGTTCATATTACGTTCCGTTCCGTCCTGATTAGATAGATTGTCGGCGTGCAGAATGTTTGATTCAGTAATTATACTAAATGACGCCATCAGGTCCACATTTCTTTTCATTATATATTATTTAAAATACGTAGTTTGTATAGGCTAAAAAACAGTCACGTGATGAAATATTGACTTTAGAACGTTTCCTATCCTGTTCATTCCGGTTCTGCCGACTCGGTCAGTAGTTTGCTGTTGCGGGTCAATAATCATTCCCTAGGATGAATAGTTTAACAATTTCCATAACAGAAGTAGATAGTACATATAATAATACATTCCGGCCTGGTGAGATATATTTACGGAGTGCAGAATAACGATTAATTTATTATGTTCTTTAATCTTGTTTTTGATATTATTTTTTTTTAAATTGACAAATTTGGTATTTTATTGTATTTTCCTTGAGTGTTCGGATTAGTTATAATATAAAAAACTAATGCATGATGGTTTTGTCCATGTTATAATTATTATTTAATATCTGCAAACTTGTACTGTTTCTTATAAATACTCTATACAGTATCTGCGAATAACTTGAGTATACCAAAAATGTGTATGTACATCGACCGACCATTGGGATTGACCTTATATCACTTTCAGGACGTGATATCACTTTCAGGACGTGATATCACTTTCAAGTAGGGCTGGGGTTGGTTATATGTAGCGTATTATATACGATCTTCATCGCTGTGATCATTACCGTTTTCAAAATTACTCTGTTCTTTGTCTGAAGTGCTAGAAGAATTTTGCATATCAAGTTATTTTGTAAGACCTGTGTATCTTACTGTTATTCTTAAGTTATGTATGTAACTTTATACCGGAATTCAAGGTGAACATCTGAGAATGGTCCTTGAGCCAGAAGCAGCCTCTGTGCATTGCCGAAACGCATCACTGCGTATTAAGGGAGAAGATGACAAAGGAATATCTTTTGACACACTTCCTGTTGGCTTCCATTACATTGTAGTTGATTTAGGATGTGAGGATATTTTTATTGCATACATGCATGTTTGGAAACATTTTAATATTTTTGAACGTACATGTATGTGTATGTTTAAACAAATAGATTTTCTGCGTGATTGCCCGTATGAGATGTTCTTTCTGTATACAGTTATCATGTTTGTGTAGTATCAATTAAGGTGTAAACATTCGAGCTTTATTATTAAATATGGTTAGTATCCTTCATCATTATGATTATGCAGCACTTCCCATAATATGACATTTAGACTTTAACACATCAGAAGAGAATGACCAAGCTTTTTTTCTAAATTACATCTAAACCAGAATCTTTGTCAATGTGAATACTTTGACTTGCATTAAATATATCATTCTCTCGAACAATTCTGTCAGAAGATGGTTAGACATTGATTAATTCTTTTAAAATTATAGTATAAAACAGAAATAATTAACTTGCATAGATATTCATTGATCGAAAGTAGACCACAGAAGGAGAGGTTAACTGAAATAGTGTCAGATTATTTTTGTTCGACTTTTTTACATACACTTTATCAACATGTCTTATAGCTTGGGTTGGTTTGGAATTCAGAAATAGCAAAATAAAGCTCAAAGACAAATGTGTGTACATTTTCAGGTGGAACAATCGACATAGCAACGCATGAAGTTACAGAAGACGGAAAAGTTTACGAGCTCTTCAATGCAGTCGGCAATAACCAAGGACGAATAAAGTTGAATGACAATTTTATTTTATTTGTAAATGATTTGTTTGGTATGGTATTTACTAAATGGCAGGACAAATTTCTAAAAATGCAGATGAAAATAGAAGGGCTAAAACTCACAGTCCTGTCGACAGACAAGGATGTTTCGTTCTCCATTCCATCTTTACTTCGCGAGTCTCTTAAAGAAGGAAGAGGGAAGACGCTACAAGATCATCTATCATCTTCCAAGTTTAAGCATGTGGCATTCGAAAGAGATGACGGTAAACTACAACTCCAAAAAAAGGTCCTTAAAGGCTTCTTCCAGGGATGTATCGAAGGAGTTAACTCTGAATTACATTGTATAATTGGAGATATATCAGACATTAAAACTGTCGTCATGGTCGGTGGCCTATAATCAGCATACATCCACGAAAGTATCTAGAACGAGTTTCCGGGGCACACGATTATTGTTCTGGAAATTCCGGGGTTGGCTGTTCTTAAAGGAGCGATTTTACTGGGAACAAAGCCTCAGGTCATCGTCGGCATTCGAGCAAGTAGCTCAATCTGTAATTGGGAACAATCGTATTGCATTTGCGGCTCAATCGTACAAGACCGCGCGGTACACGTAACACATTCATGGATGACAGTCAACCACAAACTCACACAGAAACAAAGAACAACTATATATAAAAATGAATAAAAGGCAAAATAAGACTCAAGGGCTACCGCCTTGGAACGGTCAGTGGCCAAAAAAGCCGCTGGTGTGTGTGGGGGTGGGGGTGGGGGGGGGGGGGGACCAGGTTCTAGGGTGCACCAAACCTCACACTTACCCTACTGTCACCCCAATAAAAAATAGTACGAATATTTAAGTACAAGCTCTAGAAAAACGAATAAGTTGCGAAACATATACCCCATAAGAAGTAACTCGGGAAACATCGCATCTAAATTGGGATAATTAACAATATCAAAATTAAAATCACCTCTCTTGTCATAGATTTTACTAATTATGTCGCCATTTTCAATAGAGCGGTGTAAATCAAGAAAAGAAGTTTATATATTAGTTGTGGGGAAATCAAACAAATTAGTGACTGACATAATAACCTGAAACCACACACACAAAAAAATCCTTTTCAAAGTTAGAATTTGAGACAATTTGAACAAAATATAATAAAATACATATTAACATTGTTACCTGCATATCTGGATATAGTACATACCACATCGGTGTTATGAACCGGTGTTATGAAATGCACGTGCATTTCCGGTTTTCTCCAGTTACATCGCACAAAACATTCATGGCATAATACTGTCAGACGTCAAACTATAAAAAGGCCAGTTAAAACATCAATGCTTAAAAAATAGGAAGTATTGGTTCAACAGTTTTAATTCAAATAGTTAGCGAATAATCCAACAACATAAACATATGGAGTTAATGGTACGTTTTCATTGACCGTCAGTATATTTATTGAACTTCCTAAATGATTTTAGACTGGGATTATGTTTCGAGTAATATTTTACACGTTTCGTGAAAACTAATAAGATACCTCATAAGGCTTTTGCAGTTTATAATAGTAATTATAATAATAATAATTATAATAATGATAATAATAATAATCATTTCTCTCAAATACTACCATTTTAGAAAAATCATGAAGTTTCTAGACATGTTATATTATTTTTTAAACCATTGAATAAAATAAACATATTCTATTTTGTTTGATGACCATTTGTTGGACTGGCTTGTAGTCAGATATTGTATCCTCCTGAAATGAAGATATTATTATTATTATTGTTATTATTATTATTATTATTCCATGTTACACTGTGCCGGAGATGACCAGTAACTGGAAACACTATTTCTCCCATTTCTAGTCATATAAAATGAGTTTTTTCCCCATCAAAAATAACTCTATTTTACATGAACTGTGAATATTACAAGAAACATCATGACGTCACGTTGGAGACGTCGCCTTTTTCTAGTGTAAAATGAAATACATTCATTGAATTATGCATGTACTAAGCGCATAATGGGAAACAATTAATCCATTATGAGTTTATCTATGTGAACTTCGTCCCTGGTTACAATTCTGACCCTCTGCTGAAATTTACCTATACACACATGGATAATCTTGCTGAATTCTTATGATCTATATATATATAGACTGTGAGCTAGTAGGAGAAACCCTGCCCCCACAGGGGGAATTTTGTAGGGTATAATTTTCTGAAAGAACATACAGTAAGTTTCAAAATGAGACATGTGTGCCATCTGAGCGTTGGGGCTTTAGTGAGTTTTGGGGGAAACCGTTGCGTTTTAAGACGAAAATCGCCGAAATCTGGAATTATTTTTAGAAAAAGAATGGAATATAATAGAACCAATTTGAATTGATGGAATCTTCCTCGGAACTCATCTCTACGTGTCCCACCATATAATTTATGGATCCGATTAAAATATTGAGATTTTGGGTAAAAATGTTAAATTTTTTAATAAAATCGCTGATTTCTGTAATACATTAGGGGTATTAAACTAAAAATTAGAAATATATCTAATACAATAGAAAAAACAAATATTTAACCTTTTTGGTCAGGGTAAGGTCCAGTGATTAAACAAGAAAAAGTTCCAAACCACATGATGTTTGGAAATGCCTTAATTTTGGGGCGAAAAATGTGTATTTTTGTCAAAAATCGACGGAATCTGGTATTATTTTTTAAAATTAGTTTGAACATAAACTTATCAATTTGAAGCAATAGAATGTTGCACAGCATACATATTCAAGTTTGTCCTGGCATCATATATAACATATGTGCTCAAATATTGGCATTTTAGGGCAAAATGTTGGAAAAAATGACAAAAATCACTAATTTCTGTAATCCATTGGGGGTATTGGGTTAAAATATAGAAACAAATTAAATACAATTGAATAAGGACATATTGTAATATTTTTGGATAGACAAAGGTCCAATAATTAAGTAGAAAAAGTCCAGAACCGTATGATGCTTGAAAATGCTTGAAAATGCCTTAATTTTTAGGCGAAAAATGTGTATTTTTGTCAAAAATTTACGGAATCTGGAATTATTTTTGAAAATAGTTTTAACATAAACTTATCAAATTGAAGTAATATAATGTTGCACAGTATACATATTCAAGCGTTTCCTTGCATCAAATATAAGACTGTAAGCTAGTATGAGTAACCCTCACGCTAGGGGGAATTTTGTACACCCTATTTTTCTGAAAGCCCATTATGTGTAGAGCATTCTGGAACATGTACGTGTACCAACTGGCGACTTGGACTTTACAACGTTACCTGCATTTCGAACTTGGTACATAGAGCTAGATACAGTATACGTTATAAATAGAGAAATAGCATTAAGCGACCCTCTGCGTACGACCGTTGGGCCGACCCACAGATTTTGCGACACAACGGAACCGGTGGCCATCTGTCGGCAAAGGTCTCCAGTACATGTGGCACTCGGTCGGTAGTCCATATTAGGGGAAAGGCTACCCGAGTTCGAGTCTCAAACATGGCACATAGAGCTATATACAGTTATATAGAAGGATATATCGTTGAACGACCTTCGGCCGATCAGGGGGGAGGCTACCCGAGTTGGGTCTCGAACCTCGTAACTCACCTAGAGCTTTATACAGTATAGTTATATATGTAAAGAGGGAAATAGCGTTGAGCAACCCTCGGCCGATGGTCGCTGGACCGATCCACATATTTTGGGACACAACGGGACCGGTGGCCAGCCGTCGGCAAAGGTGCCCGCCATGCGTGGTACTCGGTCTTATTAGGGTGAGGGCTACCCGAGTTTGAGTCTCGAACATGGCACAAAGAGTTATATACAGTTATAGAGGGAAATAGCCTTGAACGACCTTCGGCCGATAGCCGCTCAGCCGATAGCCGCTCGGCCGACCACATATTTTGTGACATAACGGGACCGGTGGTCAGCCGTCGGCAACGGTCCTCGCTACGCGTGGCACTCGGTACCTAGGTCGTATCAGGGGAAAGGCTACCTGAGTTTGTGTCTCGAACACGCCACCTAGAGCTATGTAGTAAATAGCTTTGAGCGACCTGCAGTCGATGGCCGCTGGGCCAACCCACAGGTTTTGTATCACAACGGGAACGGTGGTCAGCCGTCGGCAACGGTCCTCGCTACGCGTGGCACTCAGTCCCTAGGTCGTATCAGGGGGAAGGCTTCCCGAGTTCGGGTCTCGAACATGGCACCTAGAGCTATATACGGTATAGTTATAGAGAAATAGCTGCTGGGCCGACGTACAGATCTTGTGACACAACGGGACCATCTTGGACGCCATGTTTGATTTCTTTTTATTGTGTTACACATAAATTTCAGCTAGTATACATATTCATATTATACACAGTCTAATTAATATTTTGATATATAGAAACCCTTACTTACAGACTAACACCAGTTTTTACAGCCACCTATTTGCACTAGAAATACGTTTTTTTTGTAATGAATGTGGTGTAACGTAAATTACAGAATAATTTCATTAAATTTGAAGCGCTTCTCAACTTTTATTAATAAAAGTACATGTTTTATGTGTTTTACATGGTTTTGATTTAATTTATATTCAACTTTTTTAATGTACATTGAAATTGTAATTGTAATTTAAGGTAACATAGTTTACATGCACGTTACTCACTAAAGCCCAACGCTCAGAATTGATGGCACACCTGTCTCATTTTGAAACTTATTGTATGTTCTTTCAGAAAAGCATACCCTACAAAATCCCCCATTGGGGAGGGGGTCTTCAGCCAGCTCAAGAACTAGTACATGATGTGTTGTATTTGTTCGGGAGGTTCTGTCATGTCATTTTTTAACAAATTCCCATAAGGTATCAGCTAGAGCAGGCTTGTTTGCTTATAAAAGTAAATAAAATGTCAGCGTGCCATGCACTTCTTGGAAACATATGATGGGTCAATGGCAATATCACCAGGTGAGAGTAGAAATGTTCCATAGAAGAAAGACGGTTTTCTGGTATATTATTGCACATTGGACTGCAGAAATGTTTTAATTATTTTTCCGTTCTTTCTATGCACTTTTAATTTTTTTCCAATACCTCAATGTATTACAGAAATCAGCGATTTTAGTCATTTTTTCAACATTTTGCATATATGTTATATCTGATACAATAAATGTCTTGGATATGTATAGTTTGCAACATTTTATTGCTTCAGTTTGATTAGTTTATGTTCAAACTATATTCAAAAGATAATTCCAGATTCCGTCGATTTTTAGACGGAAATACACATTTTTTCGCCTGAAAATTAAGGCAATTTTTAAGCATCATATGGTTCAGGACATTTTTCTACTTAATTATTGGCCCTTTGTCTATCCAAAATGTTACAATATGTCTTTATTCTATTGTATTAAATATTTTTTCTAAATTCTAACCAATACCAAAAAGGATTACAGAAATCAGTGATTTTTGTCATTTTTTCCAACATTTTGCCCTAAAATGCCAATATTTGAGCACATATGTTATATATAATGCCAGGAAAAACTTGAATATATATGCTTTGCAACATTCTATTGCTTCAATTTGATAAGTTAAGTTTATGTTCAAACTAATTTTAAAATATAATTCCACATTTCGGCGATTTTCGTTTAAAAACGCAACGTTTTCCCCCAAAACTCACTAAAGCCCCAACGCCAGATGGCACACATGTCTCATTTTGAAGCTTAATGTATGTTCCTTCAGAAAATCATACCCTACAAAATTCCCCCTGTGGGGGAGTGGGGTCTACAGCCAGCTAAAGAATCTCAGTATGATTCATTCTAATTTTTGACTATTTCTATTTTTCTATTATTTTTCCATGGCGTATATCGTAAACATATTTAATTTATGCTATATTAAATTATAGTTTATTGGCAGAAAATACCACATTTAAAGAAGAACAACTACTCATGAAGTTTTGAAGACTATCGTTGCCAAGCGTTGTAAGATAGAACCTCAGTCTCGATTTCAGTAAGATTAATTACGTTGGTAAGTGGTCCTTCGTCCGTTGTCTGGTAATTCCTTTATGTTGTAGTAGTTCTACAATTGGTGGAGTGTAACCTACTTCTGGAGATTCCCCATTACCTCTACGCATGCGCAGAAGTTGTTGTCGTGAAGTGGTACTTCCCAATTCTTCAGTTCAAGCTCGCCAACCAACCAGTAAAGTCAGCTGTACAATCTACTTGGCAACGTATAAAGGCCTCCGTTCCGGAACCCAAATACTTGGTAAGTACGAACTGTGATTTTACAACAATGTGTTCACAATAACGTTTTTATTTTTGTCCGACCTATTGCTATTACTGATCGACCCGGTGTCTACATTTGATCCACATTTGGTCTTGTTAGTAGAATATAGCAGTTTCCGTGTTCGTCTGATTGTCATGCAACTTAGAATAAGATGTATACTGATATGATTTCGGATGAGTCGAAATTGTAAAACTGTATTGCGATTACCTACTGGTCCTTTGGGATGATTGAGCCCAATTATTTTAGCTTTAAAGTAAAATACCGTTTAAGCTGGTGCTATGGGATGAGACTGTTGTGTCTAACATTTCCTCCCATGAACATATTGGAAAATTCTGCTACCCTTTTATTTTATTGCTGCTTCCGAAGATCACTTATTCAGTATTTACTGACGAGTAATGACCTTTGATAGCTAAAATTGGTAGTGGTGACACAAAACGCAATAACATTATTCTTTCGTATTTCATGCAACTGAAATGAAAGTTGTATTTCTTTTTTTGTGAAATTTCAGATGAGTTTGTCAATATTTAAACATGGCTACGATATGGCCTTGAACAATTATAAAATAACTTAATTAGGTTTGAACGATACTAGCTTTATTTTTGCTTTTTTTTGGTATGTGAGACCAAAGAATATCGTATACGACGGCACGTTAGCCGTCTACATAATCATCTTTCTTTCATCCGTTTTCCTTTGTTTCTTTATAAATATCCTTATCTAAACAATAAATGTCAGTAGTGCATTAAAGTAAGTTTTGAAACTGTATTTTAATCCAGTTGAAAACAATGCTATAATAGTCAGGTGTAAAATTAATAAGTTAGTGATGACATTAATTCTTCCTTATACGTTTCGATAAGTCGAGTGTTGTTATGATGCTGTAGCAAGACAAATCGAATTAACATGTTTCAAAATTGTTATAGATGCTTTTCATTTAATATGGAGTAGAGGATAATACTAAACACATACGATTTTATTTGCGTTTAAATTCACTAAATACTTTAATAAAAATGAAATACGGGAAATATCGTAGAATAATCTCTATATCAAGCATAGGCATATGCAAATTAAATTTAATGAACCTATACGAATATTTAAAATCCCTTTTATCTATATTGCAAGTTCTTTCTTAAGAAATAAAATCTTTGCAGCCTCGGGCTTTATATTGTACCAAATAAATAAATCAATATCTGGTTGACGGGAGTTGAAGATCATCGATGCCAAGGGCCGTATAAACTGCACGTCGATTTCATTAACCACTGAAGTCTTCTTGTCACGGATATTGGCGACGCAGTTTTAATTGCTGTTTATCGGCATATGTATATACATGTATCAAAACGTTACAGTCAGGATAAATTATTTAACTATTAAAATATATTTGCCTTAATTGGTCCTTAATCTATAATATACGGTGTGGTTAACACTGCATTAACAGTATATTCCGATTTATTTGTTTAATTTGTATTTAAAATGTTACACAATTATCATAATACTTTAAAGCGCTAGGGAATGCGTTCTATCCGTCAGAGTAAAGAACATGAACAATATATTAGAGCATATGTATGACTGATATTAATGCGTCGTTTGTTTGGGGTTTAACGTCATTTTCAGCACATTTTAGGCTAAAAGTATGTATATGTATGACGGTCGATTGTTTCTGTGGTAAACGCAGACCACCCATCTATTACTGGGTAGAACCAATACTGTATACATCGTGGCATCTGTAAGAATCGACACCTTTTCACTTGCAATTCGAGCTCTCAGTGGAATTTGAGGTCGCAGAGGTGAAAGGCGATAAGGTTACAAATGCAGCGTCTGTAACTTCTCGACCACAACGGCACTGCTGATATAAATGAGTAGAACAGCATTTGAAAATGGTATATGCATAATATATAAAATTCAAAAGAAATGCAGGGATTATCAGAAAAATAATAGCTATCACATGTTTTTGCAAAGTATAATTTAAAACACTATAGTACAGATCAACAAATAATAAAATAAATATATAAAGCTATACTTACATAAATGCATTATATAAAACAGTCAATACTCTGGGACATTATATAAAATAATAAATACACTGGAACATTATATAAAATAATCAATACACTGGAACATTCACAAATAACATGGTAAATCCCATTGAGCAGATTCAAGGATATGTGCTTCAGCCGCCATTAATAATATAATTAACATAATTAACAAGTATATGCAGGACATTATATTTTAATTTACCTGCTTTACAGAAATTATAATTTCGTTCTTATTTCAATATAAAGGGATATAATTTTAAAATTTAAAACTTTGATTCGTAATTTCATTATAATGACAACTTAATGTCAGTTGTTTTTGCGTTTTTTATCACTCGAAAACCAGAATAGTTATTTATTAAAGTTTAACCCTGTTCTTGATAATATTCTTATTTTTTAATGTGAAGAATGCTGTTTTATATAAATGGGAGATAACTCTTATACTTAGTTTGAATCACACATAATAAGTGAAAAACAAGAACACCTTCTGACTTGCAAAGATTATCAAATGTTTCCCATTATAAAATAAAAATTCAGTTTCTTTAAGCTAGATATGCAAAGACCGTACTAAAACGTAATTCTTTCAGTATATATGATGATACAGATTATGTTGTTTCACGCCATGAGTGCATATATGTTTTTTTCATTAAAGGGACACACGGCAATCTTGATTATTTTACAGCTCGCGTTGTCCCGTACTAAGTGTTTCCACGTAACTTGCATATTTGCATATCATTTTTTACAACTACTTGAAAAGTTCAAAGCAAATTGCATATTACTAATTGTGATAATATTGCTTCAATAGTATATTCACTACCATGGTGGAATAACGAAGAAAAAACCTAAATTGTAGTAACTATAATTATATTGATTGCATGCGAATTTAAATCAAACTAATGCTTGATTAATAAATCGAGGTGCCAATTTTTACACTTGAAAAAACTTCAAAATTGCCGCGTGTCTCTTTAAAGTTACAAGAACAAGTACCGTTAACTACCCAAAAGTTAAGTTACACAATATAGACCGTAATAAACGTAATATATGTTGACCAGTCATATTATGTTTTCGTTATAAATGAAACCAAAAAAAAAAAAAAAAATATATATATATATATATATATATATATATATATACTGAAGCGAAAAAGAAACGCAACTCGGGAATTTCCGCTATATATTGTATATACTGCACACTTAATTCCACATAATATTCCAAAGAAACCCCAAGATGTTTTGTAAAAAAAGAGTTATAGTTAGTTAGAGAAAGGACACAAGTGTGATGTTATAGACGTTTTAATCACAGTACACTTTGTAACAAGAAATTCATAAATGTTGAAGTTCCTCTTTGTGAAAAATTGAGCTATTTCAGTACTGTATTTAACGTAAAGAGTTTTGCAAAATTGTGCAACCTGAGTTGCTCACATACTTGAACCAAATGCGTACTCTGTCAATAATGAAACGTTGAAGGAATACTATTTTAGTTTTAGTCTTTCTGAAAGGAAAGATCTTACGTAGCCATGTACCATTCGATTAACAGCAGCATATTTTACATAAAATATATAGCGAAAATTCCCGAATTGCGTATCTTTTTCGCTTCAGTATATGAGCTTACTTCCAAACGTATTAAAAAACAGACACCTTCAGCCTAAAATGATAGCATGATCACGTTATATAACGTGAATGCTGTTTTGTCCAAAATACAAGCTGACTCAAGCATATAATAGCGTGCGTGTACTTGTTTTTATTTTCCAGTTTTCTGAATGAAAAAATAGTCCTATGTAGTGACTTGCAATCTGCCGCTAATCTTTGTCTTTTCAAAGTCTGATCTTTCCAGACCTCTATTGTGTTTCCTAACCTCCATCACCAGATCGGCATAATTTATCTTCCCCACGGCCTTAAGACTGGACACAAGGAAATCAGCCATAGTGGACCTTGCAAACCTATAATTGTAAAACATAGTGTGTTATTTCCTGCTGCGAGTACATTTGATGAAACAATGAACATCTATAGTGTAGTATGCAAAACTAGAATTGATAAACAATTGATTATTTTCATTGGAGGTATCTAATTATTTAGACAAAACATTTGCTGTTTACAGAGGACATAACATGAAAAGAATGAAGAGCAGCACACATGAGTCAGTTCAGTTCTTTAACGATTATAATGCATTATAGCAATTCCCTTGTATATAAAATGGCATTAAACATTAGTATATCATTACTTGGTCCGAGTATTAACTTGCATACCTCATCAAACCCCTGCTCCAAGAAGCAAAAACAGGATTGGCTGGGGTATGAAATAAAACCTTATTTTAGGCTTAAACAGTTTGCATATTGTAAAATTAAAACATTTAATAGGTAATTTCACACGCGTTATCCCATATTTTTTTCCAGCTAAAAATGTTTTTAAACGTGTTTTATTGCCAAAATATCCGTTATAAAATCCTGCTAATATAAGCTTTTCCATCGCTTAATGGAATTAAGGCGGGACCACGTAATGTTTATAACTACTTCTTAGATATATTATTAAAACGCAAAGACAATTAACATGAAAATATGTGATAGGAATTCGGGAGTTATATTGTTAAAAAGGATTCCTGTAAAATAGATATACAAAACAAGACAAATGGATTACCGTCCCCTCCAGTCACACAATATCTGAAAGTTAGCTGCTACCGGATCTTTTTCCAACTGTTCTTTTATTTGTTTTATCTTCTCTGACTTGACCCCTAGCTGCTGGCCCAATGAACTGGCTTCATGAAAAGTTAGCTCCCTGGCTAGTGACATCAAACTCTCCATTTTCAAAATTTGTACCGCCGCTGAAGATCGTATTATTGAAAGTTTTTTAAATTGCAGATTATTACTGGATATTGAAGTTAACATTTTTACTTTTCATCCATAAAGTTTTTTCTTTATAGCAAAAGCTTTGTCTGTACCATATATCTTTACCATTAATATTATCAGATATTGTAGTATGGACGGTGAAATTGTCTTTGATAAATGTACAACATTAAATCGTTTAATTCAGGATAAACAAAGGGGCGGCGCTTTACTATACGCCTATGTCCGATAAATGGAAGTTAGAGTACGGACAGAGTCACTAATTACATCATACTGTCTCAGATCGTTGGTTATTTAAAAACCTCGATGGGCTATGCCCATCTTGGTGTTTAAATAAACCAACTCTCTCAAACTAGACTCTATCTACGAGGGGCATTCAAAACGTTTTGATACTGATGCGCTTCCGTAGAAATTAAGTCAGATACATGCACGATTTTTACGTTATTTTGTAGATAATTTATCACAATTCATCTAGAGATTATAGTGTTACACGGTTTTGAATAGAGCATACTCATATACTCTGACCGGAAATTAGGACTTATATAAAAATGCGTTGCTCTTTAAATATATCTGGGAAAAAAATCATTCATGAAGTTAAAAGCATTTATAGGCATTCTTCTGTTTCAATAGTCACAGTTTACAGGTGGCTGAACGTGTTTAAAGAGTGAATACCTAACGTCAAAGATCTTGACCGTGTCGGAAGACAAAGACTTCACTGTCCTCAAGAAACATCGCATCTGTTGAGGCTATGATGAAGGAAGATTCAATATATACTGTTTCTGAGATAGCTGCGTCAGTGGGCATATCAACGGGAAGTGTTCTTGAGAATTTAACGAAGCGTTAACAATTAAACAATGTATGTGCACGGTGGGTACCCCATCTATTGACCAAAGAGCAAAGGGCACAACGAGTGAAATGTTGTTAAGAACTCTTGAACAAATATGGAACTGCCGATGAAAGGAGGTTAAATGAGCTCATAAGCGGTGATGAGACATGGGTATATATTTTGAACCTCAACGACGGATTAATAATCAACAATGGCTGAGAAAAGGGCAAGAAAGACCCGTAATTGCCAAAAGGACAAAACGTACGAAGAAGGTTCTAAACACTATTTTCTTCAATTGAAATGGTCCAATAGTGCAGATACCTAGTGCTTCAGGAAAATCTGTTACGAGAAAGTTTTATAGGGACAAGGTCTTAAAATCAGTGAAAAATCACTACGTTAAACTTCGGCCAAGGACTGGTTTAAAGGGCACACTTCTCATATATGACAATGCATCATCACAAAAAAGTACTATAGTACAGCAATTTCTTCGAGATGATCTTATATGGCTTCAACACCCACCATACTCGCCGGATCTTAGTACGTGTGACTTTTTTCTGTTTCCAAAACTGAACAAGATGCTCACTGTGAGTCGTTATAACTCGAGAAGGGCCATTGGCAGTGCGGTTCAACATTGTCTGAAGGGTATACCAAGAGGAGACTGCGACTTTCCGACCATGGAGTGTAATCTTGTTAAGGGCTAATACTTTGAAGGATTAAAATAGAATATTTATCCATAAACATGTTATGTTTTATTTTACGAGGCCAGTCTCAAAACTTTTTGAATGCCCCTCAAATTATCCGTAACATGTTGAGAATTATTTAAAATTACATAAATAAGAACATGAAAAGCAACACGTTATTTATGCTTACATTCTTCCTTCTGTTTGTCCTTCTTCGCCTCCGACATGACATTCATTCCCGTCCTTGCAACAATGTCATCTGAAACAAGATTTCATTTCAGAAATATTAGAGAAGAGAAAACTACTAAGTCACTATAGTACTGATCACATTAAACTGGGATTTACGTTGAAACAACACTATATATAGTATGTGAACAAGTACAAAAGACATTGCCTATAACTTGTAATTCAGGACCTATTTCCAGCCTATTGTATTCGGGAGGCGAGAACATTTGTAGAGTAGAAACATAAAAGCAGGTGTTTCATTAGTTGTGTTTTTGGTATGTTTTTAGAATAAAAACAATGAATTATCAAATAGGATTCGTATTTAGTACAGATAACTTATTAATTTACTTTTTTCCTCATAAAAGTGAAGTTTATTATATTACCTATTATACCCTAGATACTGTTCACTATAACAATGCTTAGACAAAACTTTAATCGGGCCTCAATTTATATACCTAAGCTTATCGGTCATGCAGCATGTTAGCAGTAAATAAGCAAGCTTTCCATGCCTATTCAATGATCATTTAGCGTTGGGAAATAGGTCCTTAAGAGATCATTACAAAGGTAATAGTTTCAATAACTTTGACCGAACAGTTGCTGTTGAACGTAAACTTGTGTTGGTGTGTCCCCTTTGCTAGCCATTTGTGAACAGATACATCATGCTAATGGTTCTGAAACTTCAATTGGAATAAACTATATTTTAAGTTGTCGTGCCCTCAATGGTTTGTTCTCTTGTTGCTCTGGCTTCTGCCAAGTCAATGAGTACCTTCTTTGTGGCTGTCTAGGCTATTTTTTTATTTATATATACACGAGAATCTTTGTGTTTTACTTATATTGGTGCATTGTTGGTTAGAGAATAGTTCATGGCGGGGATACTTTCTCACTGGGATGTTTTACAAGAAACTTAAAGTAAAGAAAGTACATATCAGCATTACACTTTATGATTGCCAATATTCATGTGGATATACGAAAACAAAAGCAATTAGACCAAGTATATAGAGATGATATCACTACAAACCTGTAGGAAGCTCCGACAGGTCACGTGTCATAATGGCGACTGAATGAACTAAGTTCCCACTGGCAATTTGCTTATAGAATAACATGGCGTCTGGTAGCTTCTCTGGATCACGTTTAATTTCCGTTGCCATTGATACAACATTTACTCCTCCTTGTAGGTAACAAAGGGTGTGTTCTTCTTCCGTCATGGCTTCGGTGGCCCGCATTTGTCCATCTACCACCATTATAATCTGCTCTCCTCTTTTAACAAGAATGTCCTTTGATCTACTCTTTTTAACTTCAAATAAACCGATTTGTCGTTTGGAATCCACTGCAGTTTCTGCACAGTGTTTCTCTACAATTTCCATAACAAACGTTTGTGCTTCGTTACCACGTGTGCCGTCATCAATAAATGTGATGATGTTGCACGGTTCCTTCTTCGCGTAACCAACAAGGAATTCTTTCTTGATGGTTTCTCGCATATTTAGGAATATTCGTCTAATTCGTAATACAGCAACGCTGGAAATATATGTTAAAATGTTATGCAAATGTCGAACAGGAAATACAACGTTCACAGAACTCAGCCATTCAAAAACACGCATTTAATAGATACGAAAAATCATAATCATAATCCTAAGTGTTTTATTTAGAACAACTTCGTCAAACTGTTAATGACCAAACAACATGAGTATACACTGTTTTGTTTATTAATATTTACATTCACTGTAGAAAAAATAAATATAATTTAGAATATAATTTATTTTTCAAGGAGACGGAGCTAATTTGCACGCATCCATTGTGTCTCAATAGAAAAATGGCTATTATTCTACTCTCTGAAAATACAATGACAATAGTTGTATCTTTTGCACGTGTGTTTATCTTTATCGTTCTCCCAAAGCAAGATTTAACTCCTTACACACTAAATGTAGATATAAAAATCGAACAGGAAAAGTAGCATTCAAGGATGACAGTAAACCACAAACACACAAAGAAACAAAGAGAAATTATATAAAGATGAATAAAAGGCAAGAATAGACAGTACACAAAAACACAAGTATGTGTCGTTTTCGGCCGTTTCCAAAGGTCCATTATCATACTCTGAACAATAGGGCTACAGCCTTGGAACGGTCAGTGGTAAAAAAGTCTTTCAAAATGTGTTTTATAATATCATATGATACACTGTATTTCAATGTGCACTTCAAACCGGTTTATATTCTTTTAGCACTAATTTTGCCGTCACTTTATAAAAACGTTTCTATTTATATATATCGGATACTAGAGATAATGTTAAGGTTAATGTTCTAATACTTTTTCTGCATTATACTACTTATTTAAGATTAACGCTGTATGCACTATTCTTCATTTAATATTCATTTGAAGGTTAAATGCGTAAATGTATCTATCCATATGAAACATATGATGATGTAAATTAGTTTTGAAAGTAATTATCAAGAACTATCATACCACCAAAATCCTTTAATATCAACTGTGTAAACACCGGTTTCTACGATCTTTACGGTTATTTGTTTCTTGTCCAGCACCTAGAAACAGAATATTATAGATTATATTGCATCATTAATAACATTAAATAATGAATACATTAACATGACAACGACTTAATAATTTATATGTATCAATAGTTATACCATTCAATGAACAATTTTATTATATGACCAAGAGTGACGTCATGCGCCTTATAGTACCTCTCATAAACAGACTCAATAAACCCGAGTGTGCTACTTTTCTCTCTTGTTTGTGTTCGTTGATTCCTAGGGATCCCTTTATCACTATTTATTATTATTAAATGAACAATGAATAGCATTCTACTGAATTTCTATTTGCCAGTTGCATATGATAAATCCAATGATTAAGTACAAGTAGTATGATATAATAAGATTATTACTATAGTAACTTGTTCTGGAAGTTTGTATCACCTCGAGTAGGTAAATGCCAGATCAGGATCGCACGAGAGGCGTAGACTCGAGTGTGATCCTGATCTGGCATTTACCTACGAGAGGTGATACAAGCTTCAGAACAAGTTACTATAGTAATTATCCTTTTATTATATACCTTTGTACATATCATTAAAATAGAATACATGTATCAAAAACAACAAATTAAAACAGGAAAAACATGAAAACATGTACATTACACGCGCATGAAAACATGTACATTACATTGCAACAACTACGATTGTGTTTATTACACATCAAATTCTGGTGAATTTACCAACTGACATAATCTTAAATTAATTAATTAACCCACAATGTTCACAAACGCACAAACAAACATTCTGATAGTTCACATTTCATGTTAAAACATCCATTGTTCTTAATGTATTACTAGCTGGGCAATCCCCAACATTCCAATCTGACATTTTCCGAAATCTATTTTTAGTAGCATACTGATAACCTGTAGTGTGATACGGGTTGTTGTATTCCATTGTAAGAAAATGAAGGTACTATGTATATATTACTGATAGGTATATAATAAAACTACATGAAGTCTTACAAGGACATATTCTATTTATCTATATACAAGTATATAAACATCGAACAGGAACAGTAGCATTCAGGGACGACAGTCAACAACAAATACACACAGAAACAAAGAATAACTTCAAAGATGAATAAAATGTCAAATAAGACATCACAAACAGAAAAGAGTTGACTATAGGGCTACCGCCTGGGAAAGGTCAGTGGGGGTTTAACCAGGTTCTAGGGTACACCAATCCTCACACTTGCCCTACTGTCATCACAATAAAACGGGATAGTGTAAATACAGAAATCCCCGCCATGAACTATCCTCTAACCAACAAGGCAGTATTAATAGGCAATATAAGTAAAACACAAAGATGCTCGTGTATATAAAAATACAAGAAGGCAATAGCCTAGAAGGCCACAAAGAAGGTACTCAATGACTTGGCAGAAACCAGAGCAACAGGAGAACAAACTATTGAGGGCAAAGTAAGTACATATTCAAAATATAATGATATATTTATTTGAGGTCTAACTAGGACATATTCTATCAAACTACATATTCAATATTTAGTGATATGTTTATTAGAAGTCTAACAAGGACATATTCTATCTAAATGCATGTTAACCATTTAGTGATATATTTATGATTTAGGTTTGACAAGGACATATTCTATCAAAGTGCATGTTTATTTAATAATATTCTATAAAAGTGCATATTCAATATTTAGTGATATAATTATTTAAAGGTCGGACTAGGACATATTCTATCAAAGTACATGTTGATTTAGTGATATAGAGAATATTATGTCAGTGCCTTTTACTATCAAGTTTATTAGGCGAGGCTTAGAAAACGAAGAATGGCGAGGCTCTGCCGAGCCATTCTTCGTTTTCGTGCCGAGCCTAATAAACTTGATAGGAAAAGGCACTGACATAATATTCTATTTATCATGTAGATTATCCACATTTTCTGTATGAATTACTATTATTATCTATTTCTCAGAATGTTATGCTTATCGAGGACGCCGCCATGTTGTTGTTTTTTGTTTGTTTTATGACGTCAGGCAATCTTACGTGCATGACGTCAGATAACGCTACGTACAATAAACGCCGAGGGATTCCGCATTGATTTGCTTTGTCAACTTGCCTAATAAAGCAAAATTTAATAGGTCACCCCTTTATTGGCAGAAAAGTGCATATCTGCATGATAAATAACTATATGAATATGGATATAAAAATCGAAAAGGAAAAGTAGCATTCAAGGATAACAGTCAACCACAAACACACACAGAAACAACTTTAAAGATGAACAAAATGCCAAATTAGATATCACAAACACGAACAAATTGACAATAGGGCTACCGCCTTGGAACGGTCAGTGGCAAAAAAGGCCGCTCGGGGTTTAAACCAGGTTCTAGGGTGCACCAAAACTCACACTTACCCTACATGTTATTCCAATAAAACGGGACAGTGCAAATAAAGAAATCCCCGCCATGAACTATTCTCTAACCAACAAGGCTGCATTAATAGGCAATATAAGTGAAACACAAAGATGCTCGTGTATATATAAATAAAACAACAACATTAGGCTAGAAAGCCACAAACGAGGTACTCAATGACTTGGCAGAAGCAGACCAACAAGAGAACAAACCATTGAGGGCACGACAAGACAAGGTAGACAAACATCAAACTTCACCGTCGTTTTGGGCTTTAGGTAGACGTCATCGTAGGGTCCACAGCCTGTCCCGTCATCGCAAAATTAAAGAGGAAAGCATAGTGGCGAAGAACTGTACATGGGTCTTCCACCAAGCATGCAATGCGTGGCAAAATGATAGGGTCATAACCTCTTTTGGTAAACCGTTTAGCAAGTTTAACAAAGATAGTATGAAAATGATCATGACCAAGGATCTTACGAACTTTGTAAATCACGTCACCATAGAAGTTAGGTTGTGATAGTCCTTGTCGCAGACGAGTTCTTAAATTACTTTTATATTTGGAAAGAAGATCAGGGTTACGATAATAAAATATTGCAAAGGTTTTACGCAGTTTATGATAACGTTAGCCCTGATGGAGTAGCTTTTCAGTAATGCAAATATTACGAATATTAAAGTCTTCAACTCGAGTACATGCTCTAGAAAAACGAATAAGTTGAGACACATAGACCCCATAAGAAGTTGCTCGGGGAACATCCCCATTTAAATTGGGATAATTAACAATATCAAAATTGAAATCATCTCTCCTGTCATAAATATGAAGTCTGACTAGGACATATTCTATCAAACTGCATATTCAATATTTAGTGGTATATTTATTAGAAGTCTGTCAAGGAAATATTCTATCAAAGTTATGCATGTTCAATGTGTAAAAGAAGATATAAAAGTCGAATAGGAATTGCAGCATTTAAGGACCACAGTCAACCAAAGGCACGCATAGAAACAAACAACAATTACAAAGATGTATAAAAGGCAAGATATGACATCCCAAACATAAAAGGGTTGACCATAGGAACGGTCAGTGGCAAAAATGGCTGCTACTGTATATCAATTGGAATAATTATCTTTTGAAATTCAAGAAGACGAGAGACGAAAACATCAAATTAATTTGATATTTACCTGTAATGCCGAGTTATTATATCTGACCACAACGAGTTCCGTGTCTTTATCGTCTTCGTCATCATCTATTGGCATCTGAATGGTCACGTGTTTCTTCATCTCAGCACCCTCTACTTCCGGTGTTATCTCCACAGCTATAGACGCCGCAATTGTGCCTGCAAACATCTCTTCGTAGAACCCTTTGTCGAACTGAGTGATCTGATACAACATAATGTAACTGAGTGATCTGATACAACATAATGTAATTAATGGAACAAGGTGCCCAAGAGTTCATGTATCGCTCTACTAAGCGTGTAATATCACACACAAAGCGGTTAACAATAAGGTTATTGCCTTGGAACTATCAGTGGCATAAGGACCGCTGGGGGATTAAACCATTATCTAGGCTGCACCAAACCTCACCGGAATCCTATTGCCATCCCAATAAAAGGGACTGTCGAGCAGTGATTGTTGATAATCATAATCAAACCTTGAAACTTTATCGCCGTAAATCGTGGTTTTGGTGAAACATTTCAGACTCTAGTAATAATGGTTAGCTTAATTATATATATAGCTATATAAAAATAAATATAAACGTCGAACAGGAAATGCAGCTTTCACAGAACACAGTAAACCCCAAAACACGCAAAACGACAAACATGAATGACAATGTAAAGGCATATGACGTCACAAACACAAAAAGGGTTGACAATAGGGCTACCGCCTTGTAACGGTCAGTGGCAAAAAAGGCCGCTGGGGAGTTAAAGCAGGATTTAGGGTGCATCAAACCTCACACTTACCCTACTGTTATCCCAACAAAACGGGACAGTGTAAATAAAGAAATCCCCGCCATGAACTATTCTCTAACCAACAAGTCAGCATTAATAGGCAATATAAATCAACACAAAGATACTCGTGTATATATAAATACAAAAAAAACAATATACTATAAAGTCATAAAGAAGGTTCTCAATGGCTTGGCAGAAGCCAGAGCAACAAGAGAATAAACCATTGAGGGCACGACAAGACAATATTGCAGACAAACATCAAACGTCACCGTCCTTTTGGGCTTTAGGTAGACGTTATCTGACAGGGTCCACAGCCTGTCCGGTCATCGAACAATCAAAGAGGAAAGCATAGTGGCGAACTGTAAGTGGGTCCACCAGCAAGCATGCAGTGCGTTGCGAAATGATAGTGTCATAACCTCTTTTGATAAACCTTTTAACGTTTAACAAAGATAGTATGAAATTGATCATGACCAAGGATCTTACGAACTTTGTAAATCAAATCACCATAGAAGTCAGGTTGTGATAGTCCTTGTCGCAGAAGACTTCTTAAATTACTTTTATATTTGGAAAGAAGATCCAGGTTACGATAATGACATTTTGAAAAGGTTTTACGAAGTTTATGGTAACGTTAGCCCTGATGGAGTAGCTTTTTAGTTGTACAAAGATTACGAATATTAAAGTCCTCAACTCGAGTACAAGCTCTAGAAAAACGAATAAGTTGAGACACATACACCCCATAAGAAATGGGGATAATTAACAATATCAAAATTAAAATCATCTCTCGTCATAGATTTTGCTAATTATTTCACCATTTTCAATAGAGAGATGTAAATCGAGAAAAGAAGCGTTAGTATCAGAAATATTAGCTTTGTTAATAAATACTGAAAATGTGATCCCTTGGAAGCAACAAACACAAACAAGAGAGAAAAATAGCAGACTCGGTTTTATTGAGTCTTTTCATGAGAGGTAATTATAAGATGCAACACCTCTTAAGTTGAAGTTCTTTAGGATATATATTATTAACCATAATAAAAAATAAAGGGTTTTCAATGTTTAATATGCCATCCAGATACCGAGAGGTGTCATTAAAGGGTTCGCATTGCATTACTAAAACATCTGCCTGGGTATCTGGTGAAAGTAAGTATAAAAATCGAAAAGGAAATGCAGCTTTCACAAAACACATTAAAACCCAAAACATGCAAAACGACAAACAAAAATGGCAATAGTAATTATAAAGGCATATGACGTCACAAACACATACTACTGTCATCCCAGTTAAACGGGACAGTGTAAATAAAGAAATCCCCGCCATTAACTATTCTCTACCCAACAAGGCAGCATTAATAGGCAACATAAGTAAAACACAAAGATACTCGTGTATATATAACTACAAAAAACAATGGCCTAGAAAGCCACAAAGAAGGTACTCGATGACTTGGCAGAAGCCAGAGCAACAAGAGAATAAACCCATTATTTCCTACGTCCATACAGTTATTCATTCCGATGCTTGGAGATCGCTGAGCCAGATATTTATATACATATATCGGTGATAATTTCTCAAATACTGTTGTTTTTTTACTTTCATTTCGATTATGTTGTTCCACTTATCCAGGCTTTGCCGATTCTGAGTATTGTTTAATAACCCTTAGGATATATTGTCTGCTTGTTAAGTTAGTATTTGACTGTTACTTGTGACTAAATTAAATTTTGTTTATTTCTCCCATTGTGTTTTTCGTTTAGGGTAAAGCATTTTGTTTCGAAACTGGGGCCATACTCCGCTGGCCATTGGATGGTATGAAAATACCACATTGAAGGTTCCATGTTCACCGCCACATGCATACCGTCTTCGGGATGACTCAAATGTTCGTACTATTGGCTTTTATACATAATGAGTTCTGCTCAACACGGGGCTGGAGGGCGGAAACGGTAGAAAGCGTTATTCACTACCGTTCACGAACAGTCTCAATCAAACCGAGATTGCAATTCATTTTTTATTTATCATATTCGGCGATTTTCAAATGTCTCATTCCATACTCTTTTTTAAACCAGGTTTTAGGGTACACCAACATTCACTCTCACCCTATTGTCATCCCAAAGGATCCGTTTTCTAATTAAAAGTTATAGTGGAAACAACATAAACTTTACTGTGGCAATAACTGCGTCACTGATACATCAAATCTTCGGATGTCTTACAAATACAGACTTTCAAATACACTTTGGTGGAAATTAGATGCCGTTTAATAAAGTAATTTTGTAAACAAACTGAATTTATACTATTTGGCGCATTGTCGACAAACTCAACAGACCGTATTGAAACTTTAGTAGAAATCCGAAGCTTTATACTAAAGTTATTAAGTAAACGAGTTGAAATTCGGTATTTTGACATAATTCTTACGCATAGTCAGTTTTACTCATTATGAATTCTCCAGAATCTCATCAAGGCAAATCTTCAAATATAGTTTGGTGAAAATCAGAAGCAGTTTAATTTATTCGTTATGTCAACAAGTTGGAATTTCCTTATCTTAATATAAGCAAGGCCAATGAAACATAAAACACTTATTGAAACTGTTACGTGTAAAATGTAACAAGAAAGGAAGTAAAACCAGCAACAACTATTTTTAGTTAGAAAACCATTTAAGATGAAACAGACATCGGACAAATTGGCATGACATAAGCTTTTCTAGCATTTGAGTAAATATTTACAGCTTGGCATTATATTGAATATTATTTTATATCAGAAAGTATATTTTCGTCTTCAAAGTTTTAAAAGTAAAAAAGTTGATATTATGCAAAATAAAAATAAAAGTATTTCATTTAAATTTTGATGAATCTAGAATTCATCTGATTTTATTCAATTAAATGAAAAAAACAGCCAATGACACATATAGCTGTAACAATACCTTAATCCCTAATGTGACGTCACTTGTGAAGCAATCCATGGGAACAGCAACCTCCACTTTCCCATTTTCTTCGCTAACGTAATTCGCTCCCGCTGGCCCAACCATAAGGGCGTCGCGAGGTGAAAATGACATCGCCGTAAATGCCTCACATTTTGTTGTGTTGAAAACTATATTTGTTTCACCATCTATTACAACCTTAAAATGTCAAAACATTGTAATAGTGCCTTTAAATTGAATAACATTGTAATAAAACGAAATATGTTATGGTAACACAAAACAAAATCGTGTCAGTCCACTTTTATTTTACACGGATGGGTGTTGTGCAATGATTTGTGACGAGTTACCTCCCATAGTCACTAAGTGACGTTGGTTTGATATGGAGCTATAAGCATAATTAAATTTAAAACGTTTTTAAACTGGAAAATGTGTCCACGGAAAATGGATGCTCCGAGTTGTAAATGAATGATGTATAGGTCTGTATTTTACCTAGTGATGACTTAGAAACAGAGTTAACAAAAAAGCTTAACCGTAAGTCAGTAAGTTTTAAATGGAGTATACCAAATTCGGTCATGAAAAACAACGTATTGGACACATATATATGTATGTGCGTATAAGGTGTCAATACTCTATGGCCATTGAAGTCATATATAGATAATGGAAAATCTAAGCCGAAACAAATGAGATGTAAAACGTACGTCGAGGTCGGTCATGGTAGCCTACTGTTGATATATAAATGTATATTCGTATATCTATATACGTTTATTGCTGAATGAATTGTCAAATTAGTGGAGATTTTGTTGATTTTATAAATGAAAAACATCCCCCGAAATCAAGAAGTCAATATATCGTTCAAGCTGACGTACTTTTGGTATGAATAAAGGAATATTCCATAGTCTGAAACTATTGTTGATTCAGAAACGGAGCTTATGAATAACCGTGTCCAGAAATACGGAGCTAATGGAAAACATCAACCGGAATCAATAAAGCTTAAATGTCGGTCATGGATGTCCCTATATGTATCTGTACATGAAGCTAAAAGAGCCTATGTTAGTTTTTGCTTGGAAACTATGCAAATGGAGAACCTTAAGAAAGGTGTACATGTACCGAAGCTGGGGAAAAAGATGAAATGTATAAAAAGCAAGTCATTTTTAGTCATGGTGACTAAATTTGGTATAAATGTATAACACTCATCTAGATGTATCTGAGCATGAAGGCCGAAATGACTAGGGGTATGGGTGACTTAGAATAGGGGTGAACCAAACATCGTAGAGAATGTATTATGTATGGAGGTGCGGGGAATTTAAGTGTGATATTCACAAAGCAGTGTTGTTTTCTGATTATTTTTTTCATAATTATAATTTCAATATAAAGTATAGCGAGTCTTGCTTATGTTTAATTACTGATATGAATATGATGATTTACATTACAATGTGAGTGCATATAGAAATCAACTCTTCTAGTTATATTGGTTTTATTTCCTAGTCAATACACATACCACCATTGCTTCGAATATATCGATAACATCCCACTAAATATGGAAACGCAAGTGTAAGTGCAGAAATTATACTTTAAAGGGACTGGATGCGATCTGGAAGAGTGATTGGTGTCAAACTAAATACAAATGAAAAAGCCTCATAAGGTGCTTCAGGTACATACTATTATACCTTAAAATAAGCCGCATGTTACCATCGGTTTAATTTATGTTTATGAAAATGTTTGACGACTCGCCAAGTTTTGTTGCTCAATCATCAATATTAATTAAATTTTAGTTTATAGTGTTAACTGTAGTGCATATAATTCAAATATAATTTACTTCGATCATAAGACATGAATTTAAAAGAGCCGTTAAGCATCATATGAATTAATATTAATGATGTGTACAACAAAACGTAGCCGTATCTTCTAGTTGTCCAACCAAACTATTTCGTAAACAATAATTCATTTGGAGGGATGATGGGGCTGGGTTTAGTGCGTATGCACATTGCATATGAAACGGAAGGACAAGTTTATTAGCATTTGAAAGACACCCATATTTCTTATTTCTTAAAGATCGCCTCCAGTCCCTTTAAGTAGTAGGCAATTGTATCGTGTATAAGTGTATCCCTGTCTACCTACTCTTCCTTTAGGATTTTTTATTTAATATTAAGTAATTATTTAATCCGTAATTGTAAACTTTATATATCGCAGTTGTGTAACTTATATCGTTATCGCCAGTATAAATGTTTATAATTTCTTAACATAAAATAGCAGTTAAAATTTCAAAAAATAAAAATACACGCATTTGACTTAGTATATTACCTTTTCTGCGTTTTCTCTATCTATCCACTCTCCTTCCGACTTAACTTTAAGAAATATTTCTCCACCGTCATTTGCCTTTGTAGATACCAATGGAAACTGTATGGTAACTTCTTTAGAACAGTTTAGAGCGTCAGGTCCTGAAATATAACGCTGTTGTAAAATTAAACTTTTCAAATAAAGTAGATGTAAATGTGGATCAGGAAATGAAGCATTCACAGAACACAGTCACCTAAAAACACGCGTTCAAAACAAACAACAATTACAATGTTAATAAGAAACAAGGCATGTGACATCAGATATATCAGATGAACAGGAAATGTAGCATCCAAACAAAACGAAATATAAAAAGATCGGACAGGGAAAGTAGCACTCAAGGAGGACAGTCAACCACAAAACAAAGAAACAAACACGCAAACAGACAAATAAGAAGGCAAAAGCAATAATAAATGCGAACGACATCACAAACACAAAAGTGTTGACAATAGGGCTACCGCCTTGGAACGGTCAGTGGCAAAGTAGGCCACTGGGGGGTTTAAACCGGTTCTAGGGTGCACCAAACCTCACACTTACCCTACTGTCATCCCATTAAAACAGGACAGTGTAAGAAAGAAATTCCCGCCATGATCTAATCTCTAACCAACAAGGCAGCATCAATAGGCAATATAAGTAAAACACAAATATGCTCGTGTATATATAATACAAAAAAACAATAGCCTAGAAAGCCACAATGAAGAAAACACGCATGGAAACAAACAACAATTACATGGATAAATAACAGGCAATGTTTATGATATCACAAACATGAAAAGGTAAAATGGCTAACGCCTTTGAACGGCCAGTGCTAGTTTAAACCAAGTTCTAGGGTGCACTAAACCTGAATCTTACCTTATTGTCATACCAGTAAAACGATACAGTGTGAATAAAGAAATCTCCACCATACTATATCCTCTAACAAACTAGGCAGCATTAATAAGCAAAGATGATCATGTATATATGCATATAAAAACGAAAGTCTAGAAACCCATAAAGCAAGTACTCAACAACTTAAAAGAAGCCAGAGAAACAAGAGAATAAACAATTACGGGAACTTTAGATAGGTGTCATCATAGGGTTCACACACTTAATTCTCCATGTCAAAACGATAAAGCATAAATGTTACATATAAGGTAAAGTAAGTTCCTCTGTGAGGAAGATACTACTCACCTACGACAAATATATCTGAATGTAACGTATGATCATCAGTGATACAGAGGCTATCTAGCAGGCGTTTTCTATCTGGCATTGCGCATGCGCCGACTTTCAGTTTTCCAATCTCATCGTAGCATTCCATTCGATATTTCAGTTGGACGCCTGCGGTTCCTTTAACGACTGGCAATCTGTAGAAATGTAAACCAAAAATATATTATTAATTTAACAGTATCAATGAAGAAAGTGTACTGTATGAACATAGGAAATAATGTATTACATAACTTCATTTAAGAATATATAATTTAGTAAGTCATTGTTACTAGCGTCTGAAATGTTTCACCAAAACGATTCACAGCGATAAAGTCTCACGGTTTGGTTATAATTAGAATTGCCTTGCCAATTTTCATAATCAACAATCACTGCTCGGCAGTCCCGTTTTATTGTGATGACAAAAGAGTAAGAGTGAAGTTTGGTGCACCCTTGAACATAGTTTAAACCCCAAGTGGCCTTTTTACCACTGACCGTACCACGGCGGTAGCCCTATTGTCAACCCGTTTGTGTTTGTGATGTCACACGCCTTACTTCTTGTTAACATGGTAAGAGTTGTTTGTTTAATGCGTGTTTTTGGTTGATTGTGTTCTGTGAAAGCTGCATTTCCTGTTTGACTTTTATACCTACTTTTACAATGTTTCACTATTTTATTGGTAATTTGCAACATAGATTATTAAACAATTAAAACACAGAAATCATAGTAACCGTTCCCTTACATAAGACAAACAAGTATACAATGTGTGCAAATACAAGACCACTTAGACCGCCTTGTATATGGTCTTGTCATCCCAACTGCAAAATCAAATTGGCTCGAATGTTCAGAGGTTATATTTTGCAAAATGAACAAGATACCAATCACTATTTAAATTAGTTTTGCTTTTTGTAATGCTATGTTATCTACGAAACGGTATGTTAATACATGTTAGTTCTTTTTTAGGTAGCGCGGTCTCTGCTATACACATTTTAACATAATACCTTTTAGCTGACCATGAGTCGTCGCTGTACTTTTGGTAAACATTGCATAATTTCTGTAGAGCTTCGATATATGTCTCCTTTGTCCTGCAATTAAACCTTAATTCATTATTTTCATGATATGATGTCTACTCACAAGTACTACTTATACACAAATAAAACAATAGAAACCGGGTACAAATAAATGGCAAATAATCGACTGACAACTGTTCCTCGATAGCTCAGAAGTTTGAGCGGTCAGCCAAAAGCAGCCCTGGATTCAATTCCTGTTACATCTATCGACTTGTCAAGTGAGAAAGTGTCGATTCTTTAGATGCGGGGAGGTATACAGTATTGGTTCTACCCAGGAAAAATGGGGTGTTCTGCCTCTACCACAAAATAATCATCCATCATATACACATCATATCAGATGCTAACAATAACGTAAACTACAAACAAAGTGTCACCGCCTGTTACATCTCTTGAGCTAACCAGCCAGATATTGCAACACGTGTCCAATTAAAACACAAAGTACTGGTCTCATGTTTTGGTTAAAATTATTTATGCTTGTTTTCTCTGTCACAGTTGCCGGTTGTTCACGAGAACTTTTCCATGTAAAGCTATTAAGAACAACCTTATATTTGTAGAGTGCATTAAATATAAAGCAAGCATACATCACAAATAAATGTCTTCATCCGTTATATTATGTATGCATGTCCGCTCTCATAGTTTCTTTCACTACTTTTCTGTGGTTGTGTTTAATGTAAAAGTACACACCCATTGATTTGACAAGCTGAGGTTCGGGAAGATATGAAAAAAAGGTGTAAGCAAGCTAAGTAGATATATAAGTGGTCGGTATTCTGAATTCTGTTATATACTGTTTTACCTTTTCTTTTCTTCTGCAGGTGGAGGTGATTCGGGTTTTACGTCTTTGCTGTAAGATATTGAAGATTAATTATTTAGTGTTTATATTTAACATATTGTGAATGCACATATATAATAAACATACTTGTATGTGTTCACTGAGGACATGTATTAACAAATCATTCGTCATATCTGCGTATTATGAATAGAAATGTGGAATATATCACAGAATATAATAGAATAGAAGTTCTTATACGTGTATTACCCGACGAAAAACAGGTATTCAGTATACTGATTTGAACTGTATATACATTTGAAAGCAAGCATAAACAAAGTAGCAATAGTAGACAGTAAATTATGGAATGTCTTATTCGGAATTAAGTTATGAGATATTAGTTATTTATTATCTGTATGGCAACTATTCTAGAAAATTACTTTAATTAAAAGAACTTGTCAATATATCGCTACATGTTGTAAATTATTCACAAGTAATATCTTATTGCGTTGGTGTACTGTGTAAAGGCTAACGTGCCATACCGTGTTGCATAATATAGTGAACCGTTAAATATCAAAATGAAATATATGTTAAGCAAACAAAACACGCTTATGCATTATTATACAAACACACAAGAACATTACTCTACATTACAACATAATGTAATGCTATTGATGTTAACAATCTGTGTAAAACGTTAGTAGATACTAAATGTATAATAAAAATAATAAATACTACAAATTTGATCAGAATGTATTTCAAAAAAATCTTGGCCAGAATCAACCATCTTTTATGTACTCAATAAAATGGTAAGAACAAAATATTTATTAGATTAGAAACATATCACTGTAGTTGCGGGACAACTCACATTCTTTATCTACAAACACATGGGAAGGGATAGCAAGTGTGTGTGTTTTTAATCATATAAATGAAATCAATTTTTCTACATGGGTTAATCTCTATATGAACAGTAGGACTAAAGCTACTACATTGTGCTTATCTCTTTTTCAAAAACAACCCACACCAACATCTCCCACACTCTATATCCACATCCACCCCTAGAGCTAGATAGATATATTTATTTTTGAGTGATTTAGAGAGTACATTTTAAATATAGAATTAATTAAATCTAATTTTAATAAACGTTAATTAGTTTGAACATAAACTGTATGCATACTACTATTGGATGGATCAGGAACACTCCATTTTTTCTCTCTTGATTTAAAACAAACAAACAAATAAGCTACAACAAATCATCCCGCCCTCACCCCTACACCCAACCCAAACAACACACACAAAAAGGACGTTTTGCAAACAAATATACCTGTTACTATCGCACAACTACGAATCAGTAGTGGATTTAGTTACTGGCCCCTTGGGATCATCGAGCCCCATCGTTGAGGCTTTAAAGTAGTCAAGGTAGTCAACTTCTTCAAGTTCCACTTCTTTATTTCAGTACTTCTTTATTTCAGTACTTCTTTATTTCAGTTAGGTTCACATATATGAACAGCATAAGCAACATGTTATACAATACATTGACAAATCCATGGCGACGAATCATCATAGAATACAACTTAAGCGGTGCAAGGGGGCGTGAGAGATGTTGCACCTTATATTACTTCTCATGAACAGACTCAATAAAACCGAACCTCCTAATTTTCTCTGTTATTTTTATCTGCTGCGTCCAAGGGATGCCCGTTTCAATAATTCAGTGATTCAAAGTTGGTGATGGAAGTAGGTCATTTACTGCTCACAGTAGAAAACTAACTTAAGGTATATCCTAACACGTCAGATTTTCGGATGTGTTGAAAAACTGGGAATACATTTCGAAACATTAAATTATAATATTCTAAGTCGACAGGGACGATGGCGATTCCAATATTGAAACAGAATGGTATGCGTAAAATGTGACTCGTAATTTGTTCAGCATTGCGTTCCTGTTGTTAAGAATTAGAACGGTTATGCGTTTCTAAGTAAATACTACATTCATAAAAGTAATGCAATACTCTCTAATTATATAAAAAAAAGAACGGTAAGCATGTAGGGGTCTAGAATAAAATTAAAAAGCTAAACGTTTAACAAAATAAAAAATAAAATGTCTATGTATGTGTTTGTAAATAACTATGCTATATCTCTACACCCTTCTATACATGCATATATACCTTATTTCGACTTTTGGAGCCTTTTTGGTCTTTTTACTACATGAAATATACGCAAAACGTTATATGTATGATCTTGTAATGAAGTAACATTCAGATACAAGGGTACCACTATATGTCCCCCCTAGAACCTGGTTTAAACCCCCAGCGGCCTTTCTGCCACTGGCCTTTCCAGTGCGATAGCCCTATTGTCAACCTTTTATGTTTGTGATGTCATATCTTACCTTTTGTTCATCTTAGTGATTATTGTTTGCTTCTTTGCGTGCTTTTGAATGACTTTGGTGTGTGAATGCTGCCTTTCCTGTCCGACTTTTATATCTACTTTTATGATACAAATGTATAACACACGAAACAATAATACGACGGAATTAAATACTAATGCACTTCTTACATAATCATGGAAATCCAAACGATACAAGTTTATTGTAGTTTGGATAAAAGAAGATAAAAGAAGGAAATATAGAAATGTCAGGCGGCAGACGTAACACACTCACGGGAATAACTACTATGACAGATTATAAGGATGTTATTAACAAACCAACATACGAGTATAAGGAAATACATGAACGGAAGACCAAAGAAACGTAATAGTAAATACACGAAGACAAAACATCAATTGATGTATGTCAAGGGCGGATTACTTAATATTGTTTAGTTCATAAAATAATAGATTGTATATACCTCGACTGTTTCTCTTGAACAGGTATTGGTGGTGGGGGTGGGGTCTCCACTTTTCTGAAATAGATTCTTCATCAAACACCTTGATTTATGCAAATAAATGAGCGAATCATAAAAAAACCGTGATGTGATATAAAAGTGATATTTACGTGACATTAAAATACTAGTGAAGGTACTGTGCCTTAACGGAACTGTTAATAATGCAATCCAACTAATTATAAAAAAGAATATGATAATGGACCTTTGGAAACGGCCGAGCACGACACATACGAAATATTGCAGTCTCGGTTTGATTGAGACTGTTCATGAGCGGTAGTGAAATATGCTAGCTACCGCTCACGCCCTCAAGCCCCGGGTTGAGCAGAACTCAATATTCATAAAATCAATAGTACAAAATTTTAACCATCCCGAAGATGGCATGCATACGGCGGTATAAACATAATGGAATTAGTTGGGAGCAGCGGTTATAAAGCCTGCGAATCAAAAAGCAGACAACATATCCTATGAGTGCTTAAACAATACCAAGAGCCTTTTATCGGCTGGAACGTATGAGTTTCAGCAAATTATATGATACAAGAAAAGAGAGGAAACAAAACAAAAATATATTTGTTTCATTTGACCATTTGTTCCCCTATTTTTATTGTATACAAATGAAAAATGGAGATTCTATATACAAATTAAACTATATGTTATTAAAGTTGTCTTTATAAATTATACGTTTAATTCAAATAATATCTATAGATATGGTCGTAATTTGTTTCAGTTTTTAAAAAGGAAAAGGAAATCAAACCAAACAATAACATTTAAAAAAAAAGAAAAAAAGAAATGGACGAGAGAGTATATATATATATATATATTGATATTTTGGTATAGGATTACTCTAGTTGCAATCCTTGTTGCAATTCAAATATGATATAAGAGCTAAAGAAGACTATATCATAGGTATTTTCTTTTCGATCTAAAAAGTCTGTGTTCTTCTATTTTGTACAAATACCATGCAAAATTCATGGAAAGATCGGACTCTGTAACCATAATAACAATGTAACAAAACACATAACACGGACTTCTTTTGGGATCATAGAGTCAATTCTTTGTGGCTTTCAAGTAGAATGCCGTTTAAGCCGGCGCCATTGGGGATGAGAGGTTTTGCACCTGCATTACCTCTCATGAACAGACTGAGTAAAACCGAGTCTTCTACTTTTCTTTCTTATTTGTGGTCGTTGCTTACAAGGGATCCCCTTTTCAGTATGTAATGCATCTTTACAGAAACCCGTACAATAGCCTTTCAGTCGTACATATCTTCAAATGAAGATATAAGCAAAGACTGATCAGATACAAATGGTTTGTTAGCAGTGCTCTTAAAATAAATATTGCAAAAACCTGTGAACTTACTCTTTTTCTGGCAGACTTACTCTGGTTCTGACTTACATATTCCGGTTCTGATAGACGAAGCATAGTTTCACTTACTCTGGTTCTGCACCCAAATGAGCCTGAAGAAGCGATAACAGCTCGTTCACGTTGTTTATCAGCTCGTCATGGTCCTCAAAACTACTTTCTGGTGCCCTGTTAGAGGAAGAGAAATATATATGAAAAATGGTATTGTATTTGTTTATTAATCATTCTTCAAGTTCTATTTAGGTGTATAATAATGATGATAATAGCATATATTTTAGTAGTATAATCATAGGTTAATCAGGGGCTACATTTAGAGGTAAACCATACCTTTTTCATGTGTACTTTTAGGAATATATTTTAATTTGTTAGATGTCTTATTAGGACTGTTATGATTATTGGAGCAGGCACGTATTATAAATCAAATTTGGTATACCGTTAAGAAGGTTGTGAATCAAGCTATAGAATAACCAGTCTCAACTTTATAGTTTAAAAAAGTCTTATGAAGTCCGTTTTATTTTTAACGATAGTGCCTGCACCACTCCAAACATATCAACACTTTTAACTTCTTTGCCTTACTTCCGTTTAAGATCACGTTAAACAATGCTGTGCTAAAACATGACAAATCTGGAATTAATTTCGTTTGGTCAAATAAAACGTCAGAGGACGCAAAAAACGTCAAGTTTCACCTAGTACCGTTAATAGACAAATTGTTGGTATCCCTATGGGTACGAAATGTGCACCTCTTGTTGCAGATATGCTCTTATGTTGCTATGAAAGAGATTTCATGTCGAGTCTTTCATCAGCTACTCAGGCAGATGTAATTGAAGAATTATATCGGCTCGCCGGGGGATGGTCCCGGTAGGCCTCCCCGAGCCGTTCTGGATGGCATATTGGACATTGACAATCCTTTCTTTTCTACTATCTATAAGTTAATACTATCTATCCTAAATACTTCAACTCAACAAAACTAACTAAAACTATCACATAAGGTGGTGATGATGACACACTAGCAGATTGAACAATTTATCTGGGTGTGTACGAGCGGTCAGGCGGTCAAAAGGTCGGACTGCTATTGTTGGAGTTCTCGGAAATAAACGGCTTCTGATTCAATGCTTAAGTAAAAGTACATTGACATTTTGAAAACACTGACATTTTTTAAGGGTGTAATATCTAGGAGAAACAGAAATATCTTATAGAAATACTTTTTAAACCTATAATTAAAACATACAACTTACTTTATTAAGAAGATCGACTTTGTGCGTTTGTCGGGTATTCAGAAACTTTACACTTCTGTCGAATACGAAACTATACACTCATCGTTGGATGTACAGCCACAGCTATTGGTGTATGCATGTATTTAGTTTGACCAGATATTCTCTTTGACATTTACAACAACTTGTACACACCATAACACCATTACACACACATTATAGGTTTAAAAAGTCTAGTATTTCTATAAGATATTTCTGACCCTTCCAAGACGGTACCCCTATTGTCACTGTCCCTTCCAAGACGGTACCCCTATTGTCACTGACCCTTCCAAGACGGTACCCCTATTATCACTGACCCTTCCAAGGCGGTACCCCATATGGTCAATGACCCTTCCAATACGGTACCCCTGTTGTCACTGACCCTTCCAAGACGGTAACCCTATTGTCACTGAACCTTCCAAGACAGTTTCCCTATTGTCACTGACCGTTAAAAGGCGGTACCCCTATTTTCATTGACCCTTCCAAGACAGTACCCTTATTGTCACTGACCCTTCCAAGACGGTACCCCTATTGTCAACCATTTTATGTTTGTGGTGTGGCTACTTTGCTTCTACTTTTCCTTGTCTTTGTTCGTTTTGTATGTGTTTTGTTTGGTTGACTGTGTTCTGTGAATGCTACATTTCTTCTTCGCTTTTATACCAATATGGATTGCTTTGCTTTTAACAACCGTGTATGTGTTTGCCAACTTTGTGAGACGTGTTTCACCTTTCATTACCTCTCATGAACAGACTCAATAAAACCGAGTCTGCTACCTTTATCTCTTGTTTGTGTTTGTTGCTTCCAATGGATCCCCTTTTCAGCATTTATTGACATTCACACTGTTTAGTGCTGTGTGGCGGCCGTAAAAAGTAGTGTTTTAACTTAATGGTCCTTTGCGATAATCAAGCCCAGTCTTTGTGGCTTTAAAGTAGAATATCGATTGAGCCGGTGCTAGGAGGCGTGAGAGGTGTTGCACTTTTCATTACCCCTCATAAACAGGTTCAATAAAACCGAGTCTGCTACTTTTATCTCTTGTTTGTGTTTGTTGCTTCCAAGGGATCCCATTTTCAGTATTTATTTAAGTAACTGTGTCCCAAAATACGTGTAGCATTACAGTTCACAACAGGATATGTTATCTTGACAAAGAAATGAAAATGAGTTCTAACATCCGATCGAAGGTCTGTAGTTCTTAGAAATTACTTCCTACACAAATTAAAGAGCATTTGAGCATAAAGTTACCGTAACGACTTCAAAACAGCAACAACACATACAATACCACTAAAATGCCAAAACAAAACAAAAATGCATTGCAACTTGCCTCGCTTCTATTTCCACTTTGATGACCTTGTTGGACATGTGAGACAAGCCATACAACTGCCAGCCAACCAGTTCCATCAGGGTATCTACAGCAGTGTGGTTTTCTCTGTTACATAAATCAAGTCAGCAAAGGTTAACAAATCAGATGTTGAAATGTGCTGCAAATGTAGGTCTCATAATAGAACAATTTTCATACCCACTGTAGACAACAAAACTTAGCATATTCAATACATTTGAATACCACGGTAACATCTTTCAACCGTAGTTTACAGTAGTCTTCATAATCCAGATGCAGTTAATGTCTTTCACAAAAGTCACTATTGCACGGAATACGTAGTACATACTTCTCGCGAGACATCTGGATGTTCAAAACTAACTTCACAGTGTCGCATATCAAGCATCATTTATTTTGTGTCAAATAATATGAACTTGAGCTAATCTTTTGTAATATAATTCATACAATTATACAGAATTGAAAGTACGCTAATGTTTTGTCAAATAACGTTCATTTAAAGAAATGGCTTTACCCTAATGTCATGACCTTTGACAAGCATTGTTGAAGTCCATTACAAGCCGTTGTGGTGCCACGCTCTGCCGCAGTATAAATGATACTGGTTTCACTGAAATTATATTCCTATACTAGTATAAGATAATACAAAAATATTGTATAATACCAATGAATTTGACACCAAGCAGGCGAAAGCCCAAAAGTATTTGCCATACGGATGGGTGTTTGTGGTCGTGATGAGCGTAAGACACGTCCACTATTCGAGAAATAAAATACCTTAATACGTAGGAAAATATAAGCACTTACTATGTTGTCCAAGAAGCAAAATGAAACGTTTTAAATAATCGTAAAGAACGTTCAAGTGAATGAACTAATCTAAATAATGAAAGATATATTTAAAATATTTACAATAATAAATACTCATAATGGAGATCCTTTGGAAGAACAAACACAACCAAGAGAATATAGTAGCAGACTCGGTTTTATTGAGTCTGTTCATGACAGATAATGTAGAAGCAAAACATCTTATGCCTCCTAGCACCGGCTTAAGTGATATTCTACTTCAAAGCCATATATATTGGGCTCGTTGATCCCAAAGGACGAGTAAAAACAACACTACTGTTTCGTATTCAAATCATGTTGATATCATGTTGATAACATAACACTTAAATATCAAGACATACGTATACTGGACGTTATATGGATGAACGGTGATGATGATGGAAATGCATGAAACAAAATAAACATAGAACACAAGGTCCTTTAGACAAATGCTTTGCTTACTCTAGATTATGGTAATGTGCGATGTCCACAGCCAAAACAAGCAGCTTAATGCTGCTTGCCGCCACCTCCGTTACTGTAGTCAGCAGTTCTCGGTGTTCAGAGGAATTCAACCATCCTCTGTAAGATCAAAAGTATGTTACACAATTTAGAATTATAATACAGTGCTTTGGGGGGTATAGAATCACTTGGGGTAAACGTCTAATTTTAAAATGAAAGGAAAATGTTTATTTAATTTCTGATTTAGATTTACACTTTTAGTTGTATGAAAGCAAAATTTCTAAAATTATTGTCCTGAAACTGTGATTTTTTAATAGGCGTTTTTGCACCAATATTATCATAATTTCATTTAATCCTTAAAAGTGCCAAACTTCAACAAGTTACCTTTATTGATTATTGCATTTTGACTTTTGTCCCTAACATTTGTTAAAACAGCAAATATTTATTTCTGATTTTATAGTGACAGTATGAATTTTTCGTTTCAAAAACACACTTCATTCAGGTAGTATAGAAACATTTTTTCTGAGAGGTGTTGCACGTAGTGATATATTTTGCATGGAAAAATGTCCCAAATAATTTCACCGTTGAATAAATGTATGCTTATATGATATATCTTCAAGCCTGGAAAGTTTTAAAATAATCTAAAATATATGAGCTGAGAAAACTGAATTTAAACAGGGATTGATTCTTTACTACCAATGATTCTATACACCCCAAAGCACTGTATACCTAATACATTTAAACAAAGTACAAAAATAAGCATTCACAGAACTAATCTAACCAAAAACACGCATCAACACAAACAACAAGTTAAAAAATACTCAAAAGGGGATCCCTTGAAAAGCTACAAACACAAACCAGAGGTAAAAGTAGCAGACTCGGTTTTATTGAGTCTGTTCATGAGAGATAATGTAAAGTGCAACACTTCTCACGCCTCCTAGAACCAGCTTAAGCGATATTCTACTTTAAGCGATATTCCACGTTAAAGCCACAACGATTGGGTTTGATGATCCCAAAGGACCAATTAAGTTCATTTTACATCTTATGCAACAAACGTGCATCGTAGAGAATGTCAGTTGAAAGTGTAGGTACCTTAAATGCGTCTATCCTAAATTCTTGTAAAACTAAGCATCAGTTTGTCTCAGTATAAGAGGTGTACATGAATACGTACTGGTCTAAAACAAAAATTGCAGGTGTGTAGCGTGGCCTGTCTTCCTTCAACATACTCCTAATACGAGGTGAGAAGCGCCAAGTTGGCGATGAACTAGGAGGAGGTGTCCCTCTCTCAGAAGAAGTGTTACTGGTGCCTCACCCGATTTGTTTGCCATCTTTGGACCAAAATGGTCTTCGTACAAGCAACATTTGTCAGGAATATAGACTCTGTGATTTTCTTTTGAAATATTCAACTTCTTTTTTTATATTATTTTTTATTACCGGGAGTAAAGGAGTATGCCACGCTACGCCCATGCCTTGTTCTAAAAACGTAAAATGGTCAATACTTAAAACTTACCTTTTCCGCAACATTTTGTGTTAACAGCATTAGTTTTGTTTCCCTTTTATTGCTTTCAACATACAGGATGTTATTGTTCTCTTATATTCGCACAATGAGTACGGGAGCTTTCCGAATACATTACAGACTTTTGAATTAATCAAGGAGTAAGTATAATTCGCGCATATTTATAATTTGGTTTTCTTGTACAACGCTCATTTAATCTGGTGTCACTTACACCAGCAATTGTGTTTAAAGATTTACTCACATTCTTGAAATTTTAATAAACTACGTAACTAAGTAAAACTATCAGAAATGTTATTTATGCTAAAATAAATGTGTTTTTGCATTGTGAGACGCATTTTAATTGCTAAAACAACTTAATGAAATACTGACATTTTATATTTTAAGTAGCATAAGTTGAAACTACGATATGTTGGCGGAATAACATGTTAAATGTATCATAAGAGTGCATTATAACTTACTTCTGTACAAATGTGATGGCAAAGTCTGCTGCAAATGTACTATACTCCGTCCATATCTCAATAATTAATGGGCATGTAGATGATAGATATCTAAAAATGGATTAAAACAAATATCAATAACCTCATAACAAGTACGTATTTCTCTATAAACAGGTTCCATTTAATCAATTTGGGAAGCAAATATATGTTTTAAAAGCCATCATTAGGTGTGTTACTGTTGCTCAATTAAACGCATTTCAAACAAGTTCATGTGAAATTTAGAAGAGTGAGTTGAATGCAGTTGTATTCATAAGGTAGCAATGTAAGGCTATGTATTACTGTTATACTATAATGTTTTTGTTGATTTAAGTAACATTACATCGATGAGGCTGTTTAGTTGTGTTGTTTATTTTCGTCTAGAACACAAGCCTCAATTTTCGAACAAAACGGAAGAGAGTTTTGCTTATTAAACACCAACACATACGTCAAGGCGAGACGGAAATGTGGTTTTGACTCATTTTACACTCAAAACAGTAGTCTTTAGCTTTTTTTGTGGAGCTGTTTCGTAAAATGTGTTTTTTTATATTGATTCTTTAATTCATATTGCATATTCTCTTGCAGAAAGTAAATGTTTCTAGTTTATCTTTAAACGTAAACTAAGTTTTAATTAATATTTGAATGGTACATAGTACTTTTTTTCTCGTTCGTCGCTATCAAAAATTTCTTTCTCATTGTCGACAAATGCCAGTCTAATACAGTTCAACATTTCACAGAGCTCCATCATGACCGTGTTGATATTGGCCGCATCTTCAGACGATATACTGAAAGTATGTGTAAATTGTGCATCTTAAACATTTAGTCGTTCCACAGACCTAATAACAAACAGATTGGAAACTTCCTTTCTGAACCAATGAAGAAGACAAAATATCACGTGACACCTTAACTATTCCTTCTAACTCCTGTCTCGAATATTGATTTTGATGAGCATACATTCAAAAGATTCATAATGAATAGCAAAATAGTATTATACTAATTTATTTTTATTTTCAAAATAAGAAATTGTATGAAATATCGTCATAGTCGGCTGTTTCCTTAAACACCAAGCGACTGACGTAGTGAAACTTCCCTTCTAACTTCTGTTTTGATTAAAGTGTTAAAGCAAGGAAAACTACCCTCATTAGAAAGGGAAACAATCTTGTGATGGGTTTTGATATAAATGAAACGCATATGCTTAAAACTCTAAGTGTGTTTAAATTCGGGCAATATTTTGTGAAATTGCCGCATTGTGTCACCTCATATTTATATACATTTCACACATTCCTATCTATTTGTTATTGGGTTGTTATTATTACTTGTTATACTAGTATATGCGAAATGGTGTTTAATTATGATGCCCAGTGTTGTTTAAAGAAAGAAAGAGGAGAGAGAAACACTACAGTTTAACTATAGAAATCGGTCAAAAAGGCAAAAGTTAAAAGAGATCAAAGGATTTAAAGTTGAAGCATGGCAATATTTACATCAGGTTTGTCCATAGAAATATATCAACATGTACATAATACTCAAATATAGATATGAAAATCGAACAGGAAAAGTAGCATTCAAGGACGACAGTCAACCACAAACACACACAGAAACAAAGAACAACTTTAAAGATGAATAAAAGGCCAAATAAGACATCACAAACACAAAAGGTTTGAAAATAGTGCTACCGCCTTGGAACGATCAGTGGCAAAAAAGGCCGCTGGGGGTTTAAACCAGGTTCTAGGGTACACCAAACCTCACACTTACCCTACCGTCATCCCAATAAAACGGAACAGTGTAAATAAAAAAATCCCCGCCATGAACTATTCTCTAACCAACAAGGCACCATTAATAGGCAATATAAGTAAAACACAAAGATGCTCGTGTATATATCAATACAAAAAACCAATAGTCCAGAAAGCCACAACGAAGATTGCTAAGTACCGAACCTTTTCTGCCTTATTCTTGAACCCAGATGAAGAATATTCATGGTTTATTTTATATGGTTTAAGTATAGATATATTGAGCATAGAATGAAAAAATGCAATGAATCATAAAACAAAATTAATTGTTGAGTTTTATGCTGTTGGTAAAACCAGCCATCGTAAAATGTCGAATTGACATATTGGTGCTTAGCAAACTTTGAGAAGAAAACTCTACTTTAGGTCACAAATCAAGTGATTTAGCTGAATTAGGAAATTGTGTTTGTCATTATCATGATGTTGAAACTTCACGATGTTGATACTAATTAGATACCCTAATTGATAAAAAATAGTATTTACCCAGATATACAAGTCAATTCAGCCTTTGAGCTTGATAGCTTCTTCAAGGCATTGTCTAGCCCTGTCTGTTCAACTCTTCGCCACAAATCACTGAAATATAAACAAATTACCAGATTAAGTAAATAGAACGGTTGACAAAAGTATCAAATGGATATTATAATACAATCTTCAGTTAAGCGATAAAGTCGAAGAAGCAACAACATATTCTGATCCACATACTACTTAATACTTAAATTATCTGTTGAGTAGGCCGCATAATGTGCATTTGTACTAAACTCTATTTGGATCAGTTTTAAAATAAGCTGTCGAAATCATCTCTACTTATATTTTTAAAACTTAAATATGTATCATCAATATAAAACATAATTCAGCAAACTGCTCTAAAGCATTTACTAATTAAAAGAAGGAGTTGAGAGAACTAATGAAAATATACTAAAAATATGCAGTACTAAAAGAGCGCAACTAAATCTAACAGTTGAAAGAGTAATACTTTCCTTTTTTTTTTACAACACTACATGATTAGTCTTCTGAAAAGCAATACTTCAAAGAAAGGTTTTTAAGTAAGAATGGCTCAACCAAAAACTTACCCATGAAGCAAAATATTTCGTCCGATGTTCAAAGATATACAACATCAGTGATGTAAACTGTAAATTTACTACGAAACAAGATAAAAAGCATATGCAAAGCGCATAAGACGCATGTTTAAGTGTAGCCTTAATATGGAAAGAAACAGAATACAATTTAAACGTATATCTGATTAGCCTACTACCTTTCATCCCACATGCTAATATATATTTACTGTATTTAGTAATAGAAAGCCTAAATGTAGATTAACACAAATTTGGAGTTTTAAATTAAAGTAATATGTGTTGCCACAAATGCAGAACCATTTGCTTGGTAATCTGCCTAAAGCCCATTGGGACGGTGGCGTTTGATGTTTGTCTATGATCTTTCTTGTCGTGCCCTTAATGGTTTATTCTCTTGTTGCTCAGGCTTCTGCCAAGTCACTGAGTACCTTCATTGTGGCTTTCTAGGCTATTGTTTTTTTATATTTTATTTACACGAGCATATTTGTGTTTTACTTATATTGCCTATAGATGCTGCCTTGTTGGTTAGAGATTAGATCATGGCGGGGATTTCTTTATTTACGCTGTCCTGTTTTAATCGGATGACGGTAGGGTTAGTGTGAGGTTTGGTGCACTCTAGAACCTGTTTAAACCCCTAGTGGCCTACTTTGCCACTGACCGTTCCAAGGCGGTAACCCTATTATCAACCCTTTTGTGTTTGTGATGTCGTTTGCATTTATTATTACTTTTGCCTTCTTTTTTGTCTGTTTGCGTGTTTGTTTCTGTGTTTTGTACAAAGGTTGACTGTCCTCCTTGAATGCTACTTTCCCTGTCCGATCTTTTTATATTTCTTTATACGTACGGTAGGGCATTATCGAATTAAAAAACATAATTTATATCTGGCTTCGACGCTACAATCAACCTAGTGATCGTTTTTTCCCACTGTTATCCAACACCATAGTGAGAAAGCGTCGATTCTTACTAATACGGGAGGTATACAGTACTGGTTCTACCCAAAAAAGTGCGCGTCTGCCTCCACCACTAAAATTCGACCGCTTAAAATGTACTGAAAATGACGTAACACCATCCAACATCCAACAATCCAAAACCATTATGCTATACCTGGTATTAGATGCGACGACCCATGATGTCCATAACTTATTTACATCTTCCCTCAGGGCGTCATATTCGTTAGGCTGACGTTTATCCTGCGGTCTTCTGGAGGTGGTTCTATGGTATAGTTCAGCAGACAAGCAATAAACTACTGGTATGTTATATTATATCTAGACGTGAGAATCATGGCTCTTACGTACCGACCATAGAGTCATGATTCGTGTGACTTTAGAAATCAGCAGGACCCACACCGTACTGACCCCGTACGCACTTTTCCGGCAAGGTTTCTGAAGGTATCACGCCTGCCTGCATAAACAACTACCGTATTATTATAGTATCAAAACTGCATGCAGAAGACACACCACAGAGAAAACTTAATCCCGCCCTTCTCACACACCTAACGCTTTCCTGTTAACGTTGTCGATTTGTGTCAGCTGTGGGCGGGTTTAAGTTTCCAAAAACGGCAAAACACCGCGCGTGATATTTTAAATGGCAAACATTTAAGAAAAATATGTCTGCTGAAACACGGAGTCTTACACAAAAAACCCTAGATCGACGAGGTATTATACTCTTTGGTGTGTTGTATACATGCACGCGTGGTTTTTAAGGTTTAGTCTATTGAAATACGGTGGTTGCTCATGCAGGCTTTGCTTGATGTCTTCAAAAATCTCTCTTGATGGTGTCGATACTGACACCGACCTATTCTATAAAGGATCGCATCGTACGTAGGTACACACCATAAGAGCTACGATTCTCACAGCTGTATTATATATTAATCTCTTCTTGAGTTGTTTGTTTTCATAGCGCAATAACAGCACCGCGAAAACACAATAGCGAATACTACTAGTTATTACTAAAGCATGCTGGTATTGGCAACAATATCATGCAACCTATAGGTATTTGAAAAGGAAATACGTGAGTTAGTTTGTCAATGGTCATGAATTTCTATATATTTAATACTGTTTTGCATTTTTAATTTAGTCAATGAGTACACATTTAAATGCACTGCATCCAGTCGATATTTAACATTTTTAAATGAGTCATTTGAACTTTCGTTCAACATATATCGAGTATGTCACTTTTTCCATAAAAAAGAGTATGATAATAGACCTTTGGAAACGGCCGAGCACGACACATACGAAATATTGCAGTCTCGGTTTGATTGAGACTGTTCATGAGCGGTAGTGAAATATGCTAGCTACCGCTCACGCCCTCTAGGCCCGGGTTGAGCAAAACTCAGTATTCATAAAAATCAACAGTACAGAATGTTAACCATCCCGAAGATGGCAAGCATATGGCGGTGGATATAGCAATATTTGTATCTTTGTTTCATCCCCTACATCCAGCGGCGTATGGTCCCAGGATCTAATAAAACTGTATGCCCCGAAGAGAGAAATAAACAAAAAGGAATTTAGTTGGGAGCAGCGGTTATGAAGCCTGCGTATCACAAGTAACAGCCAAAAGACATAAAGGTAATGTTATATGCAATAATTACTGATTGATTGAATTGGATTTTATAGTCGCACCAACAGCTAAGGTCATATGGCGACTTTCCAGCTTCCATTGGTGGAGGTAGACCCCAGGTGCCCCTCCGGGCAATTTTCGTGCACGGGCGGGCACCTGGGTAGAACCACCGACGTTCCGCAAGCCAGCTGGATAGCTTCCTCACATAAAGATTCCTAGGCCTCTGAGGGATCGAACCTACAGCGGTGTGGGGCAAGTGATTTCAAGTCAGAAACGTTAGCAATTAATACTGAAAAGTTAACTAAGACTTTGGGTAGATTTGTTTGTGTCGACTGACTTCGACCTAGACTGGGCTCTGACTATTATCTAAGAATTATTAAACAAGCATGGAACATGGAACAGTTGTAAAAGATGAATCTAACACAACAGATGCATTAATTAATGATGCATTAAAGGCACTGACCAGCCAAATAATGGCACAAATTACACTACAAAACTTTTATCCAAACCGTATCCAGGTTTTCAGGTCATAAAATAATGTATATATGCCGATTAAAACAATAGGTTTATGCACTGGAACTTAAAATACTCGCGATTGAATATGCATACAATGAATTATGAGTTGGTAACTCTTAAGTCGACGTTCCAGTTTTGGGTTTTGAAAGCCGTTTACATTATGTCTATCGAGTTCGAATTTTCAAAATAGGTAAGTTGTATATATATATATATATATATACGTCGTAGTCAGTAGGTTTAGAAATACATATGTTGTAAACGTTGCCTGTTGATGGTGGGATGGGAACTTTAATGCTAACTAAACAGTTACAAAGTAAGAAAAACATACTACGTAGACTGATTAACAAAAATGCTAAATGTTACATAGTCAGAAATGTGTTACATAGAACAAAACTTTAAACATACTAAATGCTTTTAATTTTTGATGAAGTGCTAACCTTATTGTTTAATTTATAATAAAGTGATCAGTATTCAAATAACTATGAAGTAACGATATAATCCTTTGAAAAAGGCTGTTTAAATAGTTTGTGTTTACTTTTATCTAATACTTAATTCAAAACGGGCAGTATTTATGGAAACTGCTGTTATTAACTTGGAGTATACCTGTTAAGATATAGGGGTCAACTAAACAATATTTAGCTAATAAGAGATTTACTATATTTCGGCACTACAGATATGATACAGGTAATACTTACTGCAAATGTTTTATAAAAAGATAAAAATGAATATACTAGTACCTGGCCGATTCATTTTTCTTTGCTGTTTTCTGTCTCCGTTCGGCTCCCATATTCTGAAGAGAAAAACACACACAATGTGTAGCAAGTTTTTATCTTAATGGGGATCTGTTAGATAAGTTTATTATTCCATCTTCAAAGAATTTTGATGACACGTTTTTCATCTTTAAAACTTGAAAAACGAATAAAAATAACTTGATTTTCTGATTAACATATTTTTGTTTGATCTAGATAATGATCCGACGGTAGTACTTAGGCATATAGAGAATCTATAGTTGGGACCTGAAACACATCGAAACCGCGGGCCTACGGCCCTTGGTATCGATAGTTTTCAAGTTCAGCCCACCAGGTTTTGATCTCACACAATATAAACCCGCTGGAAATATTTTATTTCTAAAGTTAAAACACCAAACAAACCTAGAGTTTCCATCTGGGGAGTATGTGGTTGTATTTACGGTAAGACTCGCACACAGACTAAGATTTCGAATGCATGGTTAAATATATTCCACAAAACCTTCTGAACCCCTAATTACTGTAGTCGTAGTTCATCTTGTTTTGCTTGCGATAAAACAGTATTCTTTATTTGGTAGAAAGTAAGGCCCGACGATAAACCAAACAATCAGTTATGGAAAGCTGACCTGTAACCATTGAATTTAATAAATAAATACATTGTGACATTTTCCCCCTATGCTTCCCCTGGGGTGAAAATTGAAATAAATGGCCCTGACTTCCCTTGACATTCTAATATAGACCAGCCATTTAATAATACATAAAATGTTAGTACGTCTTGACAAAAGTTGACTTGTTGATGTCACGTTGATAGAGGGAATAGATACATTAGAATCCTGTACAGTTATTTTCCCCAATCGGGGCCTCAATTTGAAATATGTAGACTTTCTTCTTTTCAGTTAAAACGTATAAATTACTGTTATGTAGGGAATTTTACTTTTTTTTTATCCATGGCCAGTACATTTTCGATCGCAGTAGTTGAATGTCCTTAATAAAAAAAGAATAATTTTAAAACTTAGTTTTGTTTATGTTATGATAAAATAACAAACCTTCTCCTGTCTGTAATCTCCACAATCTCCACATTAAATAGTATAATACAAGCGTACATGCACAGATTTTAGCGGATTAATCCCATTGTTATCTTGTTTCGGGTATAAATCCGTCGAAATCCTATTTGCCGTTTGAAATACCCCGACTTTAATGGAACGTGCTTTATATACTAGAACAGATTATTGATGTGTATTGAATTTTTAGTTGTCCGAAGTCAAAAAGTCGAAAATAAAATTGTCATTTCGAGGTTTTGATTTGTTCTATTTTATAGATGATAGTGGAATACTTGTAACATCCCCATTCCAAAAACAAAGCGAAACTTCAAGTTGTATCGTTCTGTTTCGTCTGGCAATACTCTTGGTAGTCAATATCCTTGGTAGTCAATACCTTAGGTAGTCAATACCCTTGGCAGTCACTATCCTTGGAAGTCAATACCCTTGGTAGTCAATACCCTTGGTTGTCAATATCCTTGGTAGTCAATACACTTGGTAGTCAATACTCTTGGTAGTCAATACTATTGGTAGTCAATATCATTGGTAGTCAATATCATTGGTAGTCAATACACTTTGTAGTCAATACCATTGGTAGTCAATACCATTGGTAGTCAATATCATTGGTAGTCAATACACTTGGTAGTCAATATCCTTGGTAGTCAATATACTTGGTAGTCAATACTCTTGGTAGACAATGTCCTTGGTAGTCAATATCCTTGGTAGTCAACATCCTTGGTAGTCAATATCATTGGTAGTCAATACCCTTGGTAGTCAATATCATTGGTAGTCAATACACTTGGTAGTCAATACCATTGGTAGTCAATACTCTTGGTAGTCAATATCCTTGGTAGTCAATAACATTGGTAGTCAATATCCTTGGTAGTCAATATCATTGGTAATCAATACACTTGGTAGTCAATACCATTGGTAGTCAATACACTTGGTAGTCAATACACTTGGTAGTCAATATCCTTGGTATTCAATATCCTTGGTAGTCAATACTCTTGGTAGACAATGTCCTTGGTAGTCAATGTCCTTAGTACAATATATTTGGTACATTATCCTTGGTAGTCGATATCCTTGGTAGTCAATACCATTGGTAGTCAATATTCTTGGTAGTCAATACCCTTGGTAGTCAATACACTTGTTAGTCAATATTCCTGGTAGTCAATACTATTGGTAGTCAATATCCTTGGTAGTCAATATCCTTGGTAGTCAATACCTTTGGTAGTCAACATCCTTGGTAGTCAATATCCTAGTAGTCAATACTCTTGGTAGTCAATACCCTTGGTAGTCAATATCCTTGGTAGTCAATACCCTTGGTAGTCAATATCCTTGGTACAATACCATTGGTAGTCAATATCCTTGGTAGTCAATATCCTTGGTAGTCAATATCCTTGGTACAATATCCTTGGTAGTCAATATCCTTGGTACAATATCCTTGGTAGTCAATATCCATGGTATTCAATATCCTTGGTAGTCAATATCCTTGGTAGTCAATATCCTTGGTACAATATCCTTGGTAGTCAATATCCTTGGTAGTCAATATACTTGGTACAATATCCATGGTATTCAATATCCTTGGTAGTCAATATCCTTGGTAGTCAATATCCTTGGTACAGTATCCATGGTATTCAATATCCTTGGTAGTCAATATCCTTGGTAGTCAATATCCTTGGGTAGTCAATATCCTTGGTAGTCTATATCTTTGGTAGTCAATATCCTTGGGTAGTCAATATCCTTGGTAGTCAATACCCTTGGTATTATGCTTCTGCTTTAAAGTTAATGACTCATGACAGATTCGGATATTATAAACTTACATCTGCTTATTGTTTTCAAATTGTTTAAAAAAAATCCCTTATATATGAATCCATTACATTTAAGTTTATGTGTTTGTATCAACTCAATTTATGCATAATAATATATTGTTAATTACCGGAACTGTATATCATATGTATGCAATTCTGTATTTATTCATATTTGTGAACTCACGGCAGAATGCCTGTTATTTGTTTTGTCTACAACCATTGTTTGTTTATTTTCATAAAGGATTGAATTTGCGACATATGAATGAAACTTTGGCAATATATTCATTTGGCTAAAATGTGAAATTGTCTCTACTTTATAGGAGGCCGTTTTCATGGTAACATATTACTTCATATTAATGTCAGCAGTTTATCTGTGTGGTAAAGGGTGTATGTATTTTGCACCATATAACCATCAACAATGCAAATATTTTATTATCTGTCTAATCTGTGAGATTTATTATTATTATTATTACTATATTATTATTATTATTATTATTATTATTATTATTATTATTATTATTATTATTATAAATTATACGGTGTTACGTTTTACTGCAGAGGCAATATAAACAATGAATCTGTAAGATTGTAGTCCACCAGTAGTATTGCACTGGTAAGGATGTAACTAAATGCATCCAGTATACTGGTCGAGCTTTTATTATTTCAATATGTGAACCTGGTTAAAATGAATGATAGCAGGCGCATGTGCTTGAGATAAATTTTAATATAAAATATTTAAAAATAAAATAGCTTCACAAAAGCATAGTCCGTATTCATCTATTACAGCAAATTGTATATAAACATTCCGCAATATATAGCCTGTCGAAAATACAATTCGTATTTATTACTTACAGCAAATGCGTTATATCCAGTTGTTTGAACCACTATTATGTTTATACTATTTAAATATGTGTATTTCGTCACCACAACATGAGATTGTAGTCAAACGTGTGGCTACTTAAGTACCCATGTGTTTATCGGTACAATACCATTGTAATGCATTAAGTACTTCTACACATAGTAGGATGTGTAGTTTTGTTGAAACGATATGTTTACACTTTTCTTATTAAAATACATTAAACAAACTCAGAAAGTCGTAAATCTGCAAACCAAATAAAAAACTTTACATGTAACATTTAAATGATCTCATACCGTTAACAAGTGCGATACAAATGACAAAATATTAACTTTTTTTCAATGCATGTATTGTCGCTATATTAATCATTTTGACTGACGGTTTGCCAATATTCTTTAAGATATACGGTAAAAATAAACGTTTACAGTTATCTAAATGATCGAATACCGTGAACAAGTGCAATACAAATGACACACCATTACCTAGTTTTCAATTCAGGTGTCGATAGTGAACGTCTGTAATCTCTTTTAAGATTTACAGTGATTGTAATCATATATTACTTAGCGAATACTCATGCTTTTACAATTCATTTCACAACAAAAGTCTCATCGTTTGTAATAAACGTTTGGTTGGTAAGCGTGCACTGTTAATACAATTGCATTTAATAGTTCGGCTGATAGTTTTATGTTCCTGTTAACCAGTAGGAATTTATAGATATTTTGTCTAAGATGTGTGATTTAGTTGTGCGTGATTCTAATGTGTCTAGTCTCTCTGCCAATTGTTTTTTATTTTGACTTTGTTCAGCAATGTTTCTAGTGGTTCTGCTAATTGGTATTTACATTGAAAGTTAAACTGGGTAATTATGCTGTGTGTGATTCTCTAATGTGTCTCGTCTCTCTGATAATTGGTATTTATATTGACAGGTGTTTTGGCTAAGCTGTGTGTCATTCTAATCTGTCAAGTCCTTCTGCCAGTTTGTATTTCTGTTGTAGGTATTTAGCTAAGCTGTGTGTTAATATAATGCGTCAAGTCCATCCGTCAATTGGTATTTAAATTTACAAGTATTTTGGCAAAACTGTGTGTGATTATAATCTATATAGTCTCTCTGCTAACTGGTAGTTATATTTACATGCATTATGGTCAAACTGTGTGTGATTATTATGTATATAGTCCCTCTGCTAACTAGTATTTATATTGACAGGTATGCTGGCTAAGCTGTGTGTGATTGTAATGTATATACAATACAATACAATATCTTTATTCAGTAATTAAACATACAACACATGTTTGATTCGCTTATGACATCAAAGTCAAAATGTACAGTTGTAAATTCAGCGAAATTTATATTCTATGCTCTCAAATTAAGGAATAGTACATAAAGGAAATTTCCTGATGTTAAATTCTTATTTTCCATTACAGCGATTTTGAAATAATGTGCTTCTCAGTAAATCTGATATAATGTAATTGTATGTTTATTTGTTTAATATGGATAAGTGTTCATGTTCTCACTATCTTCATATTTTCATCTAATTGTGTAGGCTATAAACATGTGTTGTATGTTTAATTGCTGAATAAAGATATTATATTGTAATGTATATAGTCCCTCTGCCAATATGTATTTATATTTACAGGTATTTTGGCTAAGCTGTGTGTGATTATAATGTAGACAGTCCCCCTGCCAACTGGTACTTGTATTGCCAGGTATTTTGGCTAAGCTGTGTGTGATTATATAATGTAGACAGTTCCTCTGCCAACTGGTACTTGTATTGCCAGGTATTTTGGCTAAGCTGTGTGTGATTATAATGTAGACAGTCCCCCTGCCAACTGGTACTTGTATTGCCAGGTATTTTGGCTAAGCTGTGTGTGATTATAATGTAGACAGTCCCCCTGCCAACTGGTACTTGTATTGACATGTATTTTGGCTAAGCTGTGTGTGATTATAATGTATACAGTCCCCCTGCCAACTGGTACTTGTATTGACATGTATTTTGGCTAAGCTGTGTGTGATTATAATGTAGACAGTCCCTCTGCCAATTGATATTTGGCTAAGCTGTGTCATTATAATGTGTCTCGTCCTCTGCCAATTGGTATTTATATTGACATGTATATTTGCTAAGTTGTGTGTGATTGTAATGTAGATAGTCCCTCTGCCAATTGATATTTATATTGACAGGCATTTTGGCTAAGCTGTTTAATTATAATGTGTCTCGTCACTCTGCCAATTGATATTTATATTGACATGTATATTTGCTAAGTTGTGTGTGATTGTAATGTAGATAGTCCCTCTGCCAATTGATATTTATATTGACAGGCATTTTGGCTAAGCTCAGTGATTATAATGTATATAGTCCCTCTGCCAGTTGATATTTATATTGACAGACATTTTTGCTAAGCTGTGTGTGATTCTAATATATCCCTCTGCTACGTAACCAAAGGGACAAGTCAACAAGTCGGTGAAAGCGTTGTCGACAGTTTAAAAATATGTCTTCAGATGAACGAATGCAAATTAAGTTATCAGGGGCACAAATTTCATATATTTATATAAACATACAAAAAAAGACACGACCTTTTGGCTGCTATACTTCAAAATACTTTTATTCTGTATTATGTATCTGCCACGTGTGACTGATGGATAAACTTGTAAATCAGTACTAGTATTATGTAATAGTATTTAACAGGACACTTTGTAATCATTTTGGCAGACCTATCGGAAATTCTTAGTTTTAAAAATATGTTTAAATTTTAGAAAACTAAATTCTAATTAAACAATCACAAGTATAACATGATAGCCAGTAATATCGACGATTTGCCTTATCATTAAATACTGTGTGCGATAATTAAAAATAACGACATTAAAGAATTTAGTTCTTTCTTCTGGCCTGATGGTCGGAATATTTGAAGAAAAAAAAGATTGCTACATGCAAAAACAGTATTCGTGTTTTAGCACTCACACATTAAAGGGACACATGGCAATCTTGATTGTTTTTTTTAAACTCACGGCGTCCCGTTAGTTTTTCTACATATCTTGCATTTGTTCAATCATTAATGTTAACTATAAGAAAAGTATAACGCATATTACTAACTGTTGGCGGTTATATTATAACAATAATGTATTTAAACCTATGGTAGAATAAGACGAAAACATGAAAACTCAAAACTATATTTAATTATATGCAACCAGGTTTAAAGTCAAAATGATACTGAATCAATAAATCGAGATGCTAATTTCAAGATTACTCGGTGTCCCTTTAAAGCATAGCAAGAAGATTTTAATTTCAAATTAAGAGCGTGTGCAAATATGTATAGATAGTCAATTGTTCCTTTAAGATAATATTTGGGTAATGTTAGTTATTGAATTACTGTATGCTTCCAATACAAATAGTATTTAAGATTACCAGTGGCTAAGTGTACTTATGCACTTATATTTTCTATAAATGGTATGATATTGTCTCACTCTTTTATTCAATGCAGTTTCAATTACAAAAACTGTATTAATGTTAGTATGTTTAATCCAGTGTTATCCAATTGTCCGTAAGTCTACAAAGGTATGCATTTATTGCCAAACAGAGAACTGTCTTATATACAATATTTTTTATTCAGCAAAATTCCAAAAGGTCATAAGACCCATGAGGATATATACAAGGTTGACAGCAGGTACATGCAATAGTTATGTGTACTTATGCAAAAGTACTAGTGTTTCAACATCAACACGATATATAATTATAAAGCTGTTGAAAGTAACAATTCAAGAAATATTTTCAATCATGTATGTTACTGTTATAGTTAATACATTTTAAACAGTTTTTAATCGCATGATATATGCGGAGAAGATGACAGTCATTTAAATCGTAAATAACTTTATTTCACCTTTTATAGAAAAAATCAAATACACTTTATAACATTTGAAATCTTTGATGAAAAACAGAACAAAACAAAAACAAATTTAAAAGTTAACTGGTCCAAAATTAAAGAGTAAGTTTCATATATTTTAATAATAAAATGTGGTTTGTACATTAATTACTATTATCTAACACATTTAGCCTTCTTATAATAATCGAACCTTTTCATTCAAGTTTAGGTTCTAGTAGTTGTATCGTCCAATGTACATTAGTAGTTGTATCGTCCAATGTACATTAGTAGTTGCATCGTCCAATGTACGTTAGTAGTTGTATCGTCCAATGTACGTTAGTAGTTGTATCGTACAATGTCCATTAGTGGTTGTATCGTCCAATGTACACTAGTAGTTGTATCGTCCAATGTGGATTAGTAGTTGTATCGTCCAATGTACATTAGTAGTTGCATCGTCCAATGTACATTGTACATTAGTAGTTGCATCGTCCAATGTACGTTAGTAGTTGTATCGTACAATGTACATTAGTGGTTGTATCGTCCAATGTAAATTAGTAGTTTTATCGTCCAATGTGCATTAGTAGTTGTATCGTCCAATGCGCATTAGTAATTGTATCGTCCAATGTACGTTAGTAGTTGTATCGTCCAATGTACATTAGTAGTTGCATCGTCCAAAGTACATTAGTAGTTGCATCGTCCAATGTACATTGTACATTAGTAGTTGCATCGTCCAATGTACGTTAGTAGTTGTATCGTCCAATGTACGTTAGTAGTTGTATCGTACAGTTTACATTAGTAGTTGTATCGTCCAATGTACATTAGTAGTTGTATCGTCCAGTGTACATTAGAAGTTGTATCGTCCAATGTACATTAGTAGTTGTATCGTCCATTGTACGTTAGTAGTTGTATCGTCCAATGTACATTAGCAGTTGTATCGTTTATCGTCCAATGTACGTTAGTAGTTGTATCGTCCAATGTACGTTAGTAGTTGTATCGTCCAATGTACGTTAGTTGTTGTATCGTCCAATGTACATTAGTAGTTGCATCGTCCAATGTACATTAGTAGTTGCATCGTCCCATGTACATTATTAGTTGTATCGTCCAATGTACATTATTAGTTGTATCGTCCAATGTACATTAGTAGTTGTATCGTCCAATGTACATGATAAAAAAGAATATTTAAAATAAGGCAATATCGTTAATTTGACGCAAAAAGGAACATTTTAGAAAAATACAAAATGATACGCACTGACAGTTGCCACTATTGTACTCTATATGATTTAGCACTGACAGTTGCCACTATTGTACTCTATATGATTTAGCTCTGACAGTTGCCACTATTGTACTCTATATGATTTAGCACTGACAGTTGCCACTATTGTACTCTATATGATTTAGCACTGACAGTTACCACTATTGTACTGTATCTGATTCAGCACTAACAATGAGCACTGTAATAAAAGCACGCCCACTAGCAGCGGCTTAAGCAGTATTCTACTTTAAAACCACAAATAGTCGGCTTGATGATCCCAAAGGGCCAGTAAGTAATAAAACTACTGCGTTGTAGTCGGGGCGACGTTTTACAGCTGCCACACAGCACTAAACAAACGCTAGAGTGAATGTCAATAAATACAAGGGATCCCTTGCAAGCAACACACACAAATAAGACAGACAAGTATCAGACTCGGTTTTATTGGGTCTGTTCATGAGAGATCATATAAGGTGAAACACGTCTCACGCTCACTAGCACCGGTATTCTACTTTAAAACCACAAAGAGTGATGATCCCAAAGGACCGGTAAGTAATAACACTACTGATTTGTAGTCGGGGCGACTTTTCATCATAAACCATCTGTCTTAAGAGAGCAATTTTGCTTACCTTACTTCATATAACGTTTAAATGAATGCAACTGCGTACTAACACAACATGTTCAATAAGTGCAGAGCGCGCCAAGCTTCTTAATTTCTATTTAAACGGACACACGGAAATCTTGTCTATTTTTAAACTCACGGAGTCCCGTTAGTTTTTCTACATAAATTGCATTTGTTCAATCATTAATGTTAATTATAAGAATTGTATTAAGCCATTTGTTTTTTGCATATTATTAATTTTTGATATTATTGCACCAATAATATATTTAAACTTATAGTATAATAAGACGAAATAGTGAATACTTAAAATTTATTTAAATGTCAACAGGGTAAAAGTGAAAATGATACTGGATATATAAATGGAGAAACCCATTTCAAATACTTCAAGATTGTCGTGTGTCCCTTTAAAATGCCAACATAATTTATATACAGTATACATGTATTGTATACGTCGTTACCTGCTGATATCGATATGAACGTATATTTATTAGATGTATTGATTAAATTCAAATTGAATTTAACTTATGAATAATCAATCACATTCTACAGAGCGCGCGCATGAGGACCATTCAGCGAGGTTATGATACGGCCTTGCTGCGTACTAAAGCTTTCCGTTGGCGGTACCTAGCCTTTTTCAAATACCAATAACAGATTATTTAAATACGAATGCCTTTTTAGAGGTTTAATAAATGAAATCATTTTGTCATACAACTTATTGATCTGTGATACGGTATCTGTTTATATAAACTCTAGCCCACCAATGCAAATACAAATAATATTACGATTGGTTAAAGGCACTTAATCTTCGATAGATGTTAAAATAATCCAATCAGTAGTGTTACAATACTAATGAGTGGTGTTACAATACTAATGAGTGGTGTTAAAATACTAATGAATAGTGTTACAATACTAATGAGTAGTGTTACAATACTAATGAGTGGTGTTACAATACTAATGAGTAGTGTTACAATACAAATGAGTAGTGTTACAGTACTCGAGTAACCTAGTACAGATGCGCCCAGCCCTCCGGTGGAGGGGTTGACGAAGTTGCGTTGTAAATCTTCTCACCTCTCACCGCTGCGGGTTCGAATCCCATTGGGAGCTCAACTTGTAAGTGAGAAAGTGTCGATTCTTGTGGATGGCGGGAGGTATACAGTACTGGTTTTACCCAGGAAAAAGAGGGTGGTCTGCCTTTACCACAAAAACACAACCATCATAATATTATATGGCTTAAAATGGGTTAAAAATGACGTAAAACGCCATTCAAACAAACAAACAGATGTAGCCTATCTCTCCTATTATTACCACCTGACTTAAATAAGAGTCGAGTCCACTAGTATACCCCTGGTAAAAAAAAGCACAAGAGGTTGAATATAATAATCATGTCTTGATAGTCCGTACATCTCCTTGTTCAGTATAACGGGAAAGGTACTGCAAATTAAAACATGTATTCCCCATTAGTTGTAGAATTTATTATTTACATTTGACCTCTATGGCAGGGGGTATTTTTTAAACTGAAGGCTTTTAAGCTGGTTTTCAGTTCTTCTAAGATCTCAGGAGATCCAGGGGCACATGCCAAATGGTCAAATATTGATGATCATCAAACCATCATGTGTATCAAATTGAAAGTCTTTGATATTACTTTCTGTCAAGTTTATGTTTAATCTTGTAACCACCTGTAAGACCCCGATAGGCGCGCCATCCAATTTGCTTTAGTTATTTATAAAACGTTTTAAGAAAAAGCGGATATACTGTGGTCGGTCCGTCCATCTGTATGTCAGCAGAATTATATAATTCGTGTAGCAATATTATATAATGCATGCAGTAATATTATAAATATTATATACTTCATGTAGTAATAATATATACTTCATGTAGCAATATTATATACATCATGTAGCAATAATATATACTTCATGTAGCAATATTATATAATTTATGGATAATTCTTCTTATAGTACTAATCTATAATTCATGTAGACAGTGGCAATACTAAACAATAGCAATATTACATAATTCGTGTAGTGATATTATATAATGAATGTTGCAATATTATATACTAGCAATATTATATACTCGACTAGCACAGTATATAATGCCGTTTATAACTGAAGATTTGCTCAATGCAGATAATTAGATCTAGTGTAGATCCGAACACAATATATCGATTCCCTATCTACGTAAGGCCTTTTATCGTTTGTTCGCGATAGCTTTAGAGTGTTTCAAAGATTTTACAACCCAAGAGTATTTGGTACAATATAAAAAAAAACTTCAATTGCATTTGTACTCGTTGAAAAGGACAAATAAACTATATGGTTTGGGTTGAACTTGAATTTTAAAATTATGCTAAAACTGCTATGATTGACTTTAAATGAATAACGTTAAATCGGTATTGCTCCGGATATACAAACGACTTTTATATGTTTTCGTAGTTTTCATGAATACAAATAGAGAAGAATAGTTTTATATATACATATAAAGTAAATGTGTATAATGTAATTTGCATGTATATTTCGAAATATTTAATGAAAACATTAGGAATAGATAAATAATAAAATACATTAATTTTATATATATTTAAAAGATATTTCTTATATGAAGGAGTATATATTGCATGTCATTATCAATCACGTGATTACGTTTTTTAATTAGTTATACATTATGCTGCTAATATCTCATCTCACAATGAGGGATGTTAACCACGTACAAGGCTGTTTTGATACATATTGCTGGAGTCCATGAGCTTTCATCTCAACCTCACAACGGAAGTCACTGGCTTTACCGTTATATGTGACTGTATGATTCTAAATTCAAATTTGACTTGTACATAACCGTTTAACATATATTTTAATATTTTTGTTATCAGCATCGTTAAATTGTAATAATGGTATTAAAAACACAACCGTCTCTGAATGATAAGCATCGATCAGCTTAAATGAAAACATGCCCAATCTTTTTTTATTATTAGATAATGTGATTATTAGATAATGTAAAACTCATGAGAGTAAAATTGTAGATTGCCATGTTTCTAGAAAATATTGGCGTTAGACATCAAATTCGCAAAGAAACACATATTAGTTATTGCTATCGTATATGAAATCAATAATGATCAATATAATTATTCGATACTTTGGTGGTTAAAAACAGCGTGATACAACATCGATACACAACAGAACACATGCTAGAATGTGTTATACTGTTCTAATATATATTAACATCAATCATAACCACTACGAAATTATTTAAAAAACACACACAACACTTTACATACATGTACTTAAATGTTTTATACCTCATATTAAAATAAGGACCAGGTTTTGATTTGTGTCATGTTTAAAGTGCTGTAATTGAACACTTCACTGTCTTTTGGCAATTTTTAAGTTTAGTTGTATCATTTTACAATTGTTACATTACACACATGTATTAACTTTTCTTATGAATATGAAGTCCATAGATTAAAGATTAAGTAATTATTACTGTCCTGTTTAGTGGTCCTTAAATTATTTTGAGGAGTATACAACAACAACAACAACTACAACAAAACAACACCCTATATATGTGTTGTTGTTTGTTTTTGTTAAAAATAAATACAAACTTTGCTTACCATGTATAAGTATATATCCTATAACATCGATTTCACAATGAAACACTTAATAAATACGAATAAATGTATATTTCATAAACCAATCACAGCTCATGTAACCGTATCCAGGTTGATACTATTAAAGCACACACATACACACACGCGGCTAGTAACGCATCACCAGCGAGTCAGAAATGTGATTATACACTTCGCAAGAAATTTCCAATAGTCATATACAAGGTGCGAATAGCGAGTCATATACAAGGTGCGAATAGCGGTGTCTTTATTAATTCAATACTTACATTGCACTTTTCAATGCGAAATTGTTAAATAATTTACCGACTGTAATGATAACTGAAAAGTTTAATCAAATAACAGCTTTTAAAGGGACTTACGCCAATCTTGATTTGTTTTTAAAAACTAGGGGCGTCCCGCGTAACACGCATTTGTTCAATCAATAATATTAATTATAAGAACAGTAAAAAGCAAATAACTTCTGCAAATTACTAACTGTTGGTTATATTACAACAATAATACATTGATGCCTATGAAAGAGAATGAGAAGAAAAACGAAAATTCAACTTTTTATTTAATTATATGCAAGCGGGTTTAAAGTCAGAATGATACTGGATTAATAAATTGAGACCCACCTTGTAATGCTTGATACATCTTGAAATCGTTAATGAGCAGCTCAGTTTTTAACATTTCTATGGGTGAACGATTGGGATTTCTCAGTGAAAGAATAATCGCTAAATATTAATAACTAACTCCGAACACAAAAATAACTAACTGTGGAGTTGAGCCATGACGTCATTACAGG